>CM076578.1:202807607-203138635 GCA_034641835.2 Pinus albicaulis | reverse complement strand
GGAGTTTGTCTTTTTCCAATGCTTCATTTTCTTATGAAGCTAAGTATGGTAAGTTGTAAGCTGACATAGAGACTTGTGTTAGAGTCAGCCTTGCTGCCCTCCGTCAGTGATCATTTCGTCTTTTGCATTTTCATTATTAGGTGTCTCACTGGTTTCGCTTCTTTGCATATCACTAGGATCATGCCATGAACTGACGAAGGGTTGTGTCATTTTGTGTTTCCTCATGTTATACCTGCAGCGCTATTTTAAAAAATATTTTCTCAAAAAATTATTTATAGTCATTGTCATTATGTATGAGGTCATTAAAATGTCAATAAGTGTCCTAGGTCTTGGTGTCTAGGGTTTTTTTGAGTCATTTATACACTAGTCATAAAGCCTGCAAGGTGAGGAGAGTCCAGTACTTGGATTTCTATTTTTATTATCATCAGCATTTTTTTAAAAAAAAAATACATTTCTAGTCCAAAACTCTGTTTTGGAACTAGAAATTTGTCATTATCATTTTGTAATAAATTTTAATTATTCCGCCATGAAGACATTGTAAAAGCAGACCCCTGGTCTTTTCTCTAGCCAAGACAGCCATATCCCTACAAAAAGACAATAAAATCATCAGTATCGACCTCAGAGAAACCAAAGCAAGTTTGTATTTGAAAAAGCCAAAGTGAAAATTACAAGAACATTTGTAATGTGGGTTTGAAATTAGATTTGGAATAAAGTATGATGGTGAAGATATTTGTGAAGTGTATAAAGGCCAAACAAGTTCATTTGAACCGATTTCATTTGCTCCCAAAACGTATTGGCAAAATTGAAAGCCGATTTCAGACTTTTGGAGGGCGTGGACAGGGTTTTAGGGCTGCGCGACCCAAGTTGAGGCCGAGCGACCCACCTGGGCTGCGCGACCCAAACAGAGTTGGTTTAGCACAGTGGGTTTGCACCTGCGCGACCCACCTGGGCTGCGCGACCCAAATTGAGCCTGCGCGACCCACGCAGAGACAGCATTCCGAAATTGTGTTTGAGCGCCCAGATTGGCTCGGAATTGACTCCAATTGCCTTCAAAGCAGGTTTTCTTCAATCACTTGGGGTTTGCAAACGTATTTGTGTCATCATACATGGTTCTAATATGCAAATGAAAGATTTAAAACCCCACTGTTATGAGATTATTGTTTTCAGGGTTAAAATGAAAATCAATGGTGTAAAAAATGGGTTGGATGTTTGAAACAGTGATATGGTCAGCCTTTCATAAAACATGAAAATCACTCTGCTCTCATAACCATAATATCACTGTCACCATTGTTATTGTTATGCCATGTTTAAACCCTTTGAGTCACATTTCTCATGTGTGTAATGAGTCACATTGCCCAATGTTAGCATTTGCTCATGTTTTTGTTTGCCCAATGTTAGCATTGTTTCAAATGACCTATTGAAACCTTTATGGTCATAAAATCGTAGGCAAACCTATCACTGATTATACCATACTCTCCTTTGACTAGATGTGTCCAAACTTTTGAAGGTTGCCTACTCCTATTTTGTCAAAATTTCATTTGCATTCAAAACAGAGATACTGCCTTTCAGCCCATTTGAAGCAGAGATTTTATCCATAATTTGATTCCTTGATAGTGCTTTGACGATGGGAATATTGGTTGAGTGGTAAACATACATCCTAATCTTGCTTTCACTGCATTCATATCAGTGTACACATTGCCCAAAAACTTGATCAGAGATATGTCAGGGACAGAGTAAGAGTATGAGCAGGAGTCGGACAGTGACTCAATCGTTGAGGTTGATGTACTGAGATGGAGCATAGCAGTGCGTCAGTAGTAGTAGCATATCAGAGAAGCCACAGAGCTTTGTTTCAACATCACGACGAGTACTATCTCCACCCGGGGTGGAAGGGGTCTCGTTGACTTCATCAGCAACGCGAGTACTATCTCCACATGGCGTGGAAGGGGTCTCGCCTTCTTCATCAATGTAGGTACATTCACAGGATCATGATAGAGACCAACACATACAACCGAGACAGTGTTTTCACCACAGGAGCTGCATGCACCAGGAGAGCACTAAAATGGCGGAAAAGGCCTGATCCACTCCGGATTTTGGCCGAGGCTTCATTTACTGAGCAAAATACATGATGGAGGGTCCCATGATTAGAATTGGTTAAAACTGATCCCTGAAGAGGGAATTCGACCCCTAGAGGTGGGGAAAGGGGTTAGAGTGATCTATATATTGTAATTTCTGAGGCATTCTACAGGTGGGACTCTTGGGATACTTTTAATACTATTGTACATACTTTTCATATTTTGGCTAAGGAAAGATCGGGGGTTTTGCGGCACTTGTTGGGATCCTTGTGGTGTGCTGTTCTTGATGATGTTTCTCCTTTGTTCTGTAGTTTCTTCATGTTTAATGTATCTTATCCTTTCATTATGCTTCGGAACTAAATTGAATGAGTGAAATAAGGTTGAATCCATTGTTTACAGTGCTTGGCCTTTGAATTCAGTTAGTTCTATATGTTTTCAGCTGTTTGGAGAGGATCCAAGTTCTTCTTTGCCCTCTTCAGCTCCTCATCAGTCTAATCTATCCATAAAATCCAATTCGAAGCATCAAGATCATCACCTACCTCGCCCCAGCTTGATCTCTGCAAAGGTCTGACCTTATCCCCGGACCCAAAATTTTGTATTCCCATTACTCCAGCGAAAACCCAAAAAACCAAAAACCAAACATACCTATCTCTTTACTAGCCTAAAATCAGTTCCTATTGTAAGTCATCTCGCATCCTACTTGCTTATTATCTCGAGATTGACGGAGAGAGCCCTCTCCTGTCCTCGTAGGGCTAGCTACGAGGTTGAGCGTGGTTTGATGTAGCCTTGAGTTTTACTTCATTTCAGCCTGAGGTAGATTTGAGTGCTAACATAGTGGCGACCATACTGGGGAAAAATCTCAATGGTTTGCTTGTTGATGTGTTTGTTCCACGAGTCTTAGACGGAGTCTGAAGTCACGCCAGGTAGCTTTCGAAACGCTTTTGTTATGCATCAGCGGAAGTAGATAAACGCTGCTTCAGTCGATCTCCGGTAAGCTTGTGTGTTCAATACTTGATTTGTAAATCACCCCAGTATATTTATTCGTTCTAGACTTTTTGGATGATTGAGTCTAGAAGTCGAACGGCTGAAAATAATTGATTGTGTTCCTTGTAATTTTTGTTTTCCGAGAAGATCAATACACTGGCTTCAAGAAGAAATACTAGGGCGAATCCTGACCCTGATCCACCAACAATCTTCGAAAATCCGAATCTGATTCCAAGGACCCTTAGAAAACAAGGCAGTCAAGAGAGTTCTGAAGAAGAAAGCCAATTGAGTTTTGATAGTTCCAGAGTGCTTACCCGATCTGCATCCTGTCCTGTCAAAATCATATATGTTGATGAAATCCCCTTTGATGCACGGTTTGAAACATCCTTGTTTGTGAATTTTTCCGAAACTGAATTGTCAAGATTAGTCCCAGATCCATTGTTCACTGAAGATTTGCAATATAGATTTGTTTCACAGTACTTGGATAGACAGCTGCAAAGTTCTATTGAGGATACTAACACTTTTGAATTTACTGAATCTGCTTCACAAGTTCTTGACCCATCTGAAATTGCATCAAGTTCACGGATCCCTACTGAACCTCCTTTTGTCCCTACCATTCCGGTTCAGCCTGAGTTTTCTGATCAGCAATCAATAGTGTTTTCTCCGTTTCCATTGAATACATCTCATAGACCTACTACTCCTACTCCTCCTGTATCTCCTCGACAACAGATTGTTTTCAATCCACCAAGAGCTATGGCTGCTCGTTTTGCACCCCTTGTGTTACCCCAGCAGTTGAATGATATGCCCGCAGACTATCAGAGTAAGATCCCGACATTTGATGACACTCCACAGAGTCTTCCTGCACAACAACATGTAGACAATATGGCAGATTTCTTTGATCGTTTCGAGATTGATGAAGAAAATGTGACCATGAGGCTTTTTGTGCAAACCTTTGGAGGAGAGGTACGGAAATGGTTCAGAGCCTTGCCACAAAGAAGCATAGATACATTGGCAGAACGTCAGAGGCAGTTTTTAGACCGATGGGAGATGAAAAAGGATCCGCTGCAGATTACTTCAGAATATACAAATCTCAAACGTAATCCTGGTGAGTCGGTTCAGGATTATATTATTAGATTCAATACAGTGTATAACGCTATTCCAGATGATTTGAGACCATCCAAAAAATCTGCTCTCCTTAAATTCCCGGATGGCTTTGATCCGGAGATGGCTTATTCCCTTCGTGATAGAGATCCACCTACTTTAGAAGATATGCAGAAGGTCGCTGTTAGTGTTGAGGCAAATATGAATGATAAAAGAGCACGGTTGAAAGCAGAGAAAAGAGTGACAATAAAGGAAGAGCCTTCTACATCTATATCAGAACATCACATAGCTCGTGAGTTGGAAAAGGCTTTAAGAAGAATGAATCTTGACAAGGCAGAAACACAGTTTCGGAACCCAAATTTCCGTGGTCAGCAGCAGCCACAATTTAGAATTAAGCAGCGTGAACAAAGAGCTCAAGAGCCAGCAGCCCAACAGCAGGTTAAGACTCCACTTTTGCAGAATTTTGTGAGTCATGATTCCGATGATGATGATGATGTGTCAGGTGAGCAAAATCATTTCTTCACTCCTAATGATTTGCCTATTTATATTACTGAGGAAGAGGAGTATGGTGAAAGTTCAGTTGTTCAAAAAGATGAGGATTTTATCCTAACAAATGATGCTGATTTAGAGGAAGAGTCAGATGAATACCAAAGAGGATATTTGAATGCATTGACTGCCCAGCAGAAGGAGTATTCATTGAGAAATCGAGATGTGCCTATAAATCCCATTCAGAAAAGAAAGGAAGCTTCAGCACCGAAGACAGATTCACCAATACCACAGAAAAGAGGGAAAGAGACAATTGACCTCGCAGCAAGTAAAGTATCATCAGCTGAGAAGGTAAATCAGTCAAGTATAGTGAAAGACAAGGCTGAAAGGAAGGAAATTCCAGTTAAAGAGGTCGAGAAGGTTTCAGCATTTAGCTTGGAAAATGAAATTTCCAAACTGAAAATATCCATTCCTTGGACGGAGATTATGAAGAACAGCAGTTACCGTAGTCAAGTCACCAAAATTCTGAACTTTGATCCAATGATTGACACGGTAAATGTTGAGGATGATCAGCCGGAATTGATTTTTGGGCCTGCATTAAATGGTGAGTCTCCTGACGGTAATGTTCCTCCTTTTTACATCAGTTTGAGGTTGCATGAATATATATTGCATAATGCTATGCTCGATTCGGGTGCTTCGCACAATTTGATGCCAAAGGCAATCATGGAAAAGTTGGGATTAGATATTACAAGAGAGTATCATGATTTGTATTCATTCGATTCCAGCCGGGTAAAGTGTATAGGACTCATCAAAGATTTGGTGGTAAGTTTAGATCAAATCCCAGCGAAGAATGTTTTGATGGATGTGGTGGTTGCTGACATTCCTCCACGTTTCGGAATGCTCCTTGCAAGATCTTGGGGGGCAAAGTTGAAAGGTACACTTCAATTAGATTTCTCTTATGCTACAATTCCAGTCTTCGGTCAAATGAGAAAGTTGTATCGTGAGCAGAGGATGAAATACATGATAACTAGCAAAGAGAAGCCAGTCAATCATCCTGTGAATTATGTACATACTGAGTTAGAGTCGTTTGTATTGCTTGCTGATAGTTTTAATGATGTAGAAAGTCAATTAGTTCAGGCAGAAGACATACCAGAAATAAGTGAGAATTTCAGAGAAGTTTTCCAAAAAGAAAGAGGAGAAAAACAAGCTGCTTTGGAGCAATCAGCTGGAGACAATGGGCAGCAAACAGGAAAATCAGAGCCGACACAGTTTCAGCATTTAGAGGACGATGAAGATGGTCTTTGGACCATGGATTTTATGGTGCAGTGGGCAGCGATGGTGCTGGGATTGGTGTGTGGATTCGAAGTCCAGTTTTCGCTCCTGATAAAGTTCCGAGCAATGTGAGAGTGTGTTCTTACAAGCTTGCATTCGATTGTTCAAACAATGAAGCGGAATACGAGGCTCTTATTGTTGGTCTTAAGATTCTCAAGAAGCTGAATGAGAAAAGGATTGCGGTCTATGGCGATTCAGAATTAGTGATAAAGCAAGTTAAAGGTGAGTTTCAGGCTAAGCATCCTCGCATGAGGGCTTACCGAAATGCAGTTTTGGATATTCTGAAGTTATTTTCTGATTATACTTTGACATGTGTGCCCCGCATACAAAATGGTGTCGCTGATGGACTTGCTAAGGCAGCAAGCAATCTTAAGATTCCAATGAATTCCAACAACAAGTTTGAGATACATGTGAAACACCGACCCACCGTTCCAGACAATCAGCGATGTTGGCAAGTTTTTGAGGATGATGAGGAGATTAGTGAATTTCTGCAGAATAAGGGTAAGTTTAAAGATACCTCCATAGATACTGAATTTGATGATGGTATTGATGACATACAGATAAATCAAATGGATGTGCTGCAACTGAAGGATAACATCATTCCTAAGGGATTGATTCCTTTGGAAGAATTTTTTGATCAGGATGATGTAGCTCGTAAGCCTACATTGAGGCCAACAGAGAAAGGTGTCGAAGAGGTAAATATTGGGACAGCTGAGAATCCCAAAATGGTGAAATTGTCAAAGTCATTGTCACCAAAGGTAAGAGCAGAATACGTGAAATTGTTATCTTCATTTGCTGATGTGTTTTCCTGGGATTATTCAGATCTTAAAACATATGATACCAATATCATCCAGCATACTATTCCCATCAAACCGAATCAGAAGCCTTTTCGTCAAAAGTTGAGGAGGATCAACCCAAAGATGCTACCATCAATCGAGAAAAAGGTAAATAGGTTGTACAAGTCAGGAATCATTGTGCCTATTCGTTTTTCAGATTGGATATCAAACTTGGTGCCCGTGAGAAAGAAGACAGGTGAGATCCGTCTATGTATTGACTTCAGAAATCTAAATAAGGTATCATTAAAGGACAATTATCCGCTGCCAAAGATGGATCACATATTGCAGCGGGTAGTTGGAGCATCAAGGATGTCACTACTCGATGGATACTCAGGTTATAATCAGATTTTAGTGCAGGAAGATGATCGTGACAAGACTACGTTCACCACTCCTTGGGGAACATTTCATTATGCAAAGATGCCGTTCGGTTTAAAGAATGCAGGCGCTACCTTTCAACGTGCAATGGACATGGCTTTTGCCAATGAGAAAGATGTGTTTTTGGTTGTTTACCTTGATGATCTAACTGTATTTTCTAATTCTGATGAGGAACACTTATATCATCGGAAAATTGTTTTCCAGAAGTGCAGAAAATATGGCATTTCGCTGAATCCAAAGAAGAGCCTTTTCGCCATGGATGAAGGAAAGCTCCTTGGCCACATCATCTCGAAAGATGGCATTTGAGTTGATCCTGCACGTGTTGAAGCCATTCAGCAGATTGAACAGCCCCGGAACAAGAAAGAGATACAGTCATTTAATGGTAAAATGAATTTTCTGAGTCGTTTCATTCCCAATCTTGCAGAGCACCTTAGAGAAATCACGAACATGCTGAAAAAGGACAGTCAGGTAAGATGGACAGAAGAGGCAGTAAAGTCATTCAATTTGGTAAAGATAGCTCTTTCTTCAGCCCCTATTTTAATCAGCCCCGATTACACACAAGACTTCATTTTATTTTCTTTCGCTTCTGAGCATACATTGGCAGCTGTTTTGATGCAAAAAAGGGATGGAGTTGAGAAGCCCATCGCTTTTTTCAGTTGGATCATAAGAGATGGGGCATTGAAGTATAATATCATTGAGAAACAAGCACTTGCGCTTGTAAAGGCTTTGAAGGATTTCCGTGTGTACATATTGCATTCCCATATTACAGCATATGTTCCTAACGCAGCAGTTAAAGATGTTTTGGTACAGGCAGATCCAGAAGGAAGAAGAGGTAAGTGGATTGCTGCATTGTTAGAGTACGATGCGGAGATTAAACCGACCAAGCTGATCAAAGGACAAGGACTCGCCAAGCTCATGGCTGAAACAAATCTGCATGCTTTAGACATAAATTTGATTGCTGCCATGTCTGATGAAGAAGAGGAAAGTACGTCAGTTCAGGTATCCGATATTTTTGTTTCTTCTCCTTGGTATGCTGACATTTTATATGTGCTTCAGAATTTATCTACACCGCCTGGTATGCCTCGAAATAAAAGTAGAACATTGAAGTTAAGAGCTGCTAAATTCTGCATTTTGAATTCTGCATTGTATTGGAAAGACCCTGGAGGTATGTTGTTGAATTGTTTGGTAGAAGAGGAAGCTCAAAGAGTTTTGGAGGATTTTCACAAAGGTGACTGTGGAGGTCATTTGTTTTGGAAGACCACAGCAAATAAGATCCTAAGGGCAGGGTATTATTGGCCTTCTTTGTTTTCTGATGTGTTCAAGGTTGTGAAAAATTGTCATGAGTGTCAAATATTCGAAGGGAAGCAGAAACTACGGCCTTTGCCTCTAAAACCAATCGAAGTTAATGCACCATTCCAGCAGTGGGGATTGGATTTTATCGGAGAAATCCACCCAGCATCTTCCGGACAGCATAGATGGATCTTGACAGCTACAGACTACTTCACGAAGTGGATTGAGGCGATTCCCACTCGACAGGCCACTGATGCGGTAATTATCTCTTTCCATGAAAACAATATTCTGTCACGCTTTGGGTGTCCTAGTAAAATAATCACGGATAATGCAGCAGCTTTTAAGTCTAAGAGGATGGTTGATTTTTGTTTTAAGTACAATATTACATTGGGACATTCAACCGCATACCATCCGCAAGGGAATGGCTTGGCGGAATCTTCAAACAAATCCTTGGTGAATATCATTAAGAAATTGCTGGAAATCAACAAGAAGGCTTGGCACCAAAAGTTGGTAAATGCATTATGGGCTGATAGGGTAAGTCAGAAAAGGTCTATTGGTATGTCTCCTTTCGAGTTGGTGTATGGGACGGATACAGTTTTTCCTACTTCACTTGCTGTCCCGGTGGTCAGATTGCTTCAGGAGGCTGGAAGTGAAGAGGATCCTATGCAGCGAAGGATTAATGAGATGATTCATTTACAGCAGACACGAGAGGAGGTATTTCAAAATACTTTCAAGTTGCAGGAGCGCATTAAGAAGATCTACGACAGAAAGGCAAAGTCAGATAAGTTTCAGTTGGATGAAGTAGTTTTGAAATGGGATGCCCAGAATGAAGACAAGGGAAAGCACGGCAAATTTGAGAATTTGTGGAAGGGACCGTTTAAGATTGCGGCGTATCGGGGGCAGAATGCATTTCTTCTCAAAGAAATGAATGGAGATGATTGTCCTGGTGGACCGATCAATGGTCGGTTGCTGAAGCGCTATTATTTCTGAGTACTTGTTGCTGATCTCATTTTCATTGTATATATCATTTTACTTTGTTTCATTGCAAGAGTGCACTGATCTCTCATTTTCGGTCTGGGGCCCGGAGCGAAGGCTATAATTCTGGAAATAGAGGTTGGTTGGTTTGAGATTGTAAAGTTAAGTTTATCATTTTTCTTGTTTAAAGTCATGTCAGTTTGAGTCTAGTCAGTTTTGGTCAAAATTGCAGTCTATCATTAGTCAAATCTGCAGTCAATAAAATATCCAAAGTTTGTCTTGTCAAGTTGAAATAATGATTCCATCGCCCAATGGATGAGAGGCACTGTCTGACTCCCCCAGAGATCTGTTGTTCTTGGCATCTCCATGGAGCCACCATCCCCATTGGAGCCAATGTTAGAGTCAGCCTTGCTGCCCTCCGTCAGTGATCATTTCGTCTTTTGCATTTTCATTATTAGGTGTCTCACTGGTTTCGCTTCTTTGCATATCACTAGGATCATGCCATGAACTGACGAAGGGTTGTGTCATTTTGTGTTTCCTCATGTTATACCTGCAGCGCTATTTTAAAAAATATTTTCTCAAAAAATTATTTATAGTCATTGTCATTACGTATGAGGTCATTAAAATGTCAATAAGTGTCCTAGGTCTTGGTGTCTAGGGTTTTTTGAGTCATTTATACACTAGTCATAAAGCCTGCAAGGTGAGGAGAGTCCAGTACTTGGATTTCTATTTTTATTATCATCAGCATTTTAAAAAAAAAAATACATTTCTAGTCCAAAACTCTGTTTTGGAACTAGAAATTTGTCATTATCATTTTGTAATAAATTTTAATTATTCCGCCATGAAGACATTGTAAAAGCAGACCCCTGGTCTTTTCTCTAGCCGAGACAGCCATATCCCTGCAAAAAGACAATAAAATTATCAGTATCGACCTCAGAGAAACCAAAGCAAGTTTGTATTTGAAAAAGCCAAAGTGAAAATTACAAGAACATTTGTAATGTGGGTTTGAAGTTAGATTTGGAATAAAGTATGATGGTGAAGATATTTGTAAAGTGTATAAAGGCCAAACAAGTTCATTTGAACCGATTTCATTTGCTCCCAAAACGTATTTGCAAAATTGAAAGCCGATTTGAGACTTTTGGAGGGCGTGGACAGGGTTTTAGGGCTGCGCGACCCAAGTTGAGCCCGAGCGACCCACCTGGGCTGCGCGACCCAAACAGAGTTGGTTTAGCACAGTGGGTTTGCACCTGCGCGACCCACCTGGGCTGCGCGACCCAAACTGAGCCTGCGCGACCCACGCAGAGACAGCATTCCGGAATTGTGCTTGAGCACCCAGATTGGCTCGGAATTGACTCCAGTTGCCTTCAAAGCAGGTTTTCTTCAATCACTTGGGGTTTGCAAACGTATTTGTGTCGTCATACATGATTCTAATATGCAAATGAAGGATTTAAAACCCCACTGTTATGAGATTATTGTTTTCAGGGTTAAAATGAAAATCAATGGTGTAAAAAATGGGTTTGATGTCTGAAACAGTGATATGGTCAGCCTTTCATAAAACATGAAAATCACGCTGCTCTCATACCCATAATACCACTGTCACCGTTGTTATTGTTATCCCATGATTAAACCCTTTGAGTCACATTTCTCATGTGTGTAATGAGTCACATTGCCCAATGTTAGCATTTGCTCATGTTTTTGTTTGCCCAATGTTAGCATTGTTTCAAATGACCTATTGAAACCTTTATGGTCATAAACTCGTAGGCAGACCTATCACTGATTATACCATACTCTCCTTTGACTAGATGTGTCCAAACTTTTGAAGGTTGCCTACTCCTATTTTGTCAAAATTTCATTTGCATTCAAAACAGAGATACTGCCTTTCAGCCCATTTGAAGCAGAGATTTTATCCATAATTTGATTCCTTGATAGTGCTTTGACGATGGGAATATTGGTTGAGTGGTAAACATACATCCTAATCTTGCTTTCACTGCATTCATATCAGTGTACACATTGCCCAAAAACTTGATCAGAGATATGTCAGGGACAGAGTAAGAGTATGAGCAGGAGTCGGACAGTGACTCAATCGTTGAGGTTGATGTACTGAGATGGAGCATAGCAGTGCGTCAGTAGTAGTAGCATATCAGAGAAGCCACAGAGCTTTGTTTCAACATCCTGTGATGCTTATCTCACCGGGTGGAAGGAGGTCTCGTTGACTTCATCAGCCGTACTATCTCTCCATGGCGTGGAAGGGGTCCGCCTTCTTCATCGGCAGCAATTTACATTCCACGGGATCAAGTAAGACCAACACTTTATACAATAGAGGCAGTGTTTTCACCACGGGAGCTGCATGCACCGGAGAGCAAATGGCGGAAAAGGCCTGATCCACTCCGGATTTTGGCCGAGGCTTCATTTACTGAGCAAAATACATGATGGAGGGTCTTCGCTCCGAATTTGGGCAAATTCGGAGAAAATTTTGTCATTTTCAAATTTTTGGTCTAAAAAACAGGTTTTGCAGCTACGTGGGTCGCGCGCTCATGCGCTCGCATTTTTTTGAGACACTTGCTGGAGGAGATTTTTACATTTTTTGGTTTTTCATGGTTAATTAATGCATCCTCTGAAGTCAACTTAGCATTTCAACAAAGTCTGGATGGTCAAACAGCTCAAAAACACCATAAAAAACACCTTGCTGCCACCTTTTGCACCAGCAGGAAGTACCTCTGGGAGAATGAGGTTTTGGAGGGTCAAATCAACTCCAAATTCAGAAATTCCACTTGGGTTGGAAAGTATACATCCAGGGCTTTCCAACGAGCTATCATGAGCTCAATTTGGATGTCGGGAGCTACCTCAAAATCAGCCTGGAACATGAGCGACCCACGCAGTTCAGGAGCGACCCACCTAGAGATTTTTTTGAGTTTTCAGCTGCCAGCTCAGTATTTCGCCTATTATGGACCAGTTTTGCTTATGGGTAGAATTTTTGGGTTGTTATGATGTAAATTCATGTTTGGTATGTAACTTTGGCTTGTTTTTATCTCTTCTAGAAGATTCACTCTCAAAATGAGTAAAAAATCATGTAATGGATCAGTTTCCACTCTTTTAGAGGCAAGTTGTTAGCTGCCTAGATTGTAGTTCCATGATTAGAATTGGTTGAAACTGATCCCTGAAGAGGGAATTCGACCCCTAGAGGTGGGGAAAGGTGTTAGAGTGATTTATATATTGTAATTTCTCAATCATTTTCAGAGGTTGGAGAGGTTGGACTCTTGGGATACTTTTGATACTATTGTACATACTTTTCATATTTTGGCTAAGGAAAGATCAGGGGTTTTGCGGCACTTGTTGGGATCCTTGTGGTGTTTTGTTCTTGATGATGTTTCTCCTTTGTTTACTGTAAGTTTCTTCATGTTTAATGTATGCCATCGTTTCATTATGCTTCTGAACTAAGTTGAATGAGTGATTAAGGTTGAATCCATTGTTTACAGTGCTTGGCCTTTGAATTCGGTTAGTTCTATATGTTTTCTGCTGTTTGGAGAGGATCCAAGTTCTTCTTTGCCCTCTTCAGCTCCTCATCAGTCTAATCTATCCATAAAATCCAATTCGAAGCATCAAGATCATCACCTACCTCGCCCCAGCTTGAACTCTGCAAAGGTCTGACCTTATCCCCGGACCCAAAATTTTGTATTCCCAATTACTCAGTGAAAACCCAAAAAACCAAAAAACCAAACATACCTATCTCTTTACTAGCCTAAGATCAGTTCTATTGTAAGTCATCTCGCATCCTATTGCTTATTTTCTCGAGATTGACGGAGGAGAGCCTATCTGTCCTCGTAGGGCTAGCTACGAGGCTGAGCGTGGTTTGATGTAGCCTTGAGTTTTACTTCATTTCAGCCTGAGGTAGATTTGAGTGCTAACAACTTGCATGTGCCCAATTGTAGTAGTTATCCTTATCTGACAGTGGGCTTCGTCCATTTCTATATAATGGAGCCTTTCTATGTACATTAACGCAAGCATGGTATCAGAGTGGGTGATTCCTACCCTACTAATTTTTTTGGAGTTTCATAATTCTTTCATGATATGATTGAGTGATAATGGATTCTATTTAAAGTGGTGGATCACGGGTTTGTAGTTTCATTTCTAATTGCACCTATGTAGATGCAGGTTGCCCTTTGTTGATGGTCGGATCACATCTCTCTCTCTCATGTTTTATGTTGCAAATTGTTGTAGAGTTTTGACTTCTCTTTTTTTTGAATTTTGTTGAAATTACGTTGTTCAGAGGTGCTAATTTTTAAATTGTCGAAGAAGGAAATAATTTTGAATTATGCATCATCCTTTGCAATCGTTCCAACGACGGACGGATTATGGGATGGAGGTTCGATTAAAGATCAAGACAACTCATTTTCTCCTAGATCCTAGGATGAATATTACGAGGCGTCGAGTTCGAGTTCCTTAATCGGTGGTAATGCAGGGTGGTGTTTCTAAACATTCCTGGATATCCTTCAAGTAATGAGTCCATGTTTTACGCATTTTTTAGACGTGCAAGGTCTCTCCTTCGTCGCCTGAAATTTAGTCAGGCGAAGCACCTAATGCGGATTCCTCGACATGGCGGTTCAATACCGATAAATGTATCTAGTTTTATTGCGGCAAGCACAAGAACGACTGTAAGACGATGTCTCAGTCTGAGGAATCAAGTAGTTGTTCTCAAATCTACACCTACAGTGTAGAGAACACCACGCTAGATTAGCAGACCTCACTAACTAATCTAGAACTACTTCTAACCGAATGATTAATTCTTTAACACCCCCTCTTAATCTTGAGGGTTACATTATTTTATTCCTAACTTTTGACATTGAAATTCATTCTGTATTTCAGAAGTCGGAGAAAGTCTCTTGACTTTCAAGTAGATTTGGTTTTCTTTTTTCTTTTCTTCCAAATTAGCCTCTAAATTGTTTCCCGCATATTCGTCTTATTGTATTGTTTAAACTTCGGACTTTTCGGACTTTTCATTTCTTTGGTGCGGGTCTTTTACAATTCAGTTTGTCTAAGCATGTCTTATGGACATCTTCAATAAATGTGGCTGCTACCCACATCTTGTCTTCATATTATGGTTTTCATGATCAATCTGGCACAACATATTAAAATAATAATGTTTTATTTCTTCAAAACTCAATGCATGAAATTTCATTGACATGTTCATCATGCATGTCATCTTCAACATTCATTTCTACATCATACGTGTAGATCATCAGAACATGGTGTTGTGAGCCATGTTCCAGTAAACTTTAACTCTTCTTCATAATATCATTTGTGTGCATTGAAAATCAATATCAGAATCCAAAATATTTAGAGCATGATGAAACATTGGATTCTGGTCTTTACTATCTTGTCAGGCTTTCTCTTGTGCGATTCTTTCTCTATTACGCCTCTATCTCTGTTTCCTTACTCTGCCATTGACAACTACAACATTGACTTGTCTCTTCTCTGGCCTTCTCACCATTTACCTTTTCTTTGCGGACTTCTTTCTTTTATGCAGCTCTCTGTCTCTTTTCCACTAACACGTAATGATGCGAACATATTGTCTTCCACTAGCTGCAGGTGAGGAAATCTCACCAAATAACATCACGTCAATATCATATTTTTGTTGCATCATACGCAACCGGTCAATCATTAGTCAAAAATTCATGATCAAAGTTAACATCAACCATCAAATTTTCATCGGCAAGTTGCATTGCTGGATTCACCATCTCATCATCGACAAGTGTGTTCTTTGGAATCAACAAATCATCCTTCGGTATGTGTTCTTTGGTTTCATCAAACTTTCATCGTGACTGCATTCTTTGGAATCACCAAACTTTCGTCGACCAGCTCTGTTCTTTAGGAATCATAAAATCTTCATCGACAATCCATGTTCTTGAGTATCCAACAAATCTTCGTCCACTTGTAGCGTATGCAGTGGGGTATCAACAAATCTTCGATCACTTGTAGCGTATGCAGTGGAGTTCAACAAACATCTGTCTCGTTCTACACTTTCTTCGCATACATCATCCACTCGTGATGAACACGGTGGGATTCAACAAACTCTTTGCTTGACTTCCACAAACAAATGAGTCTACATATGCATCAAATAAAACAAAGCTTTCAAACTTCCAAAATTTACGCTACTAAAACAATACTTGACAGCTTTTAACAGTATCACTTTCTCACTCACTTTTTCATTCTTAATTTAAATGAACCACAAAAACATGATTCCATTCTCTTTCACTTTCTCAATTAATCTCTCCAAAACTTAAAAATATAAATCTCTTTTCTAAAGAAATCCCCTTTTTAAAAGAACTTAAGGTTTTTGTTTAAATAAAAACCTTTAATAAAAAAAACTTTCTTCATAAAAGCTTTCTCGTTTTTTAATCACGTATTTTAAAACATTACATGTCATACATAAATCTCACTGCAAACTCAAAGCAGGAACACAAGCCAAATTTGTGTCAAATTGCAGTTCCTAATACCAATATTTAGATCTGAAACACGTGGTCAAGGTCCACTCTACTCTGGCGTACCCACATTCTCTTTCATACATTGCATATAAAAAAGCTTGCTCCAAATCATTGCCGAATAACGTAATTTATACCTAAACTTGGCAAACTCAAAAATGATGTGGCTTGCACTACCTTAATCTAGTGGTTATTAAAACCATTTGGCCGGGATTATAATTTCTCATGGAAGCTTCTACAATTTATGGTTTAAAACCATACAACACATATCGAATACTCTCCACATTTAAACTAAATCAACTTCAATTCTAAGATTTATAAGTCGAATAGTCATAAATTACTCACGGTGATAATTTTCATTCAGGCTGCAAAATCACAATATTTCAAGATTTAGCTCAACCAAATAGAGTTCGACCGTCAAGCTTTGTTCACCGGCGTTCAAATATGCTTACCTCATCACGGGTTTGGTTCTCTCAAAGTCGACTTTTAAACACGGTTTCAACGCATTCACCGGGTGTCATATTTCTGACAAATCAACACGCGGTTGAATGCAAACGTGGAATTCGGGTTCAATCATTTCTCCCACGGCACCTTCATCTCTTTATCGTGCCACTTCAACATGCAAAACCCATAAGGGCTAATCGGCCCTCGGCACAATTAACACTTTGAAATCATGACAGTGCCTAAGCGAAACCACACTTAAACCCTAGACCGTGAAGATTTACGGTCTTAAACTCGAAAACCAGAAGCTGGCTTATCAAAAGCAACCATGGCAACTATCCAAAAGCAAATGAATTTAAAACAACTTGATGTTTAAAACGATTCACGATTTCATACCCAGAAGGATCTCTTAACCTTTGGGTTAACAACAAAACATGATATTCTCAGTGAACCTGCGACTACCTTTACCCTTTCTTGGGTTAACAACAAACTCATGAGTTTAGTAAACATACCCAATATTTGCTTGGTAGGGAAATTCATATTGAAAGGAGAAGAATCCAAATGCGTCATCGCCTTCCTCTTGTGGCTGTGAATATAACAAAGTTGACGAGGCGTACGATCAGTAGTCATGTTGTGTTGCCCGGAATGAATCATTCTGAGAGCAAGAGGAATGCGGATCAACAATCTCAAAAGGCGCGACGGACTCCTTCGGACTTGGATCAACGATCTCTTGTTAGCCGGCCAGGCGTCTGTGAGGGTCCACAGTCGTCATTGGCAAACCTTCACAACTGCGGTCTACAGGTCTCCTGCACCTCCATCAAACGGCCCCATAGCGCGGGAGGTTCTCAACTCGCACAGAATGGTTTCACACTCCCTCTCCCCGTCGTCGATCGGTCAAAATTAACAAAGGAGACAGCAGAGAATGGCAGAGCACAGCGGAACTACATACTACTTTATTGAAAGAAGAAATGTGTATTTATACAACTCAGAAACAGTTATACATAAACTGAATCTGGAAACTGATTGCTAACTAATCTAGAACTACCCATAAACTAACCGAATGATTAATTCTTTAACACCCCCTCTTAATCTTGAGGGTTACATTATTTTATTCCTAACTTTTGACATTGAAATTTATTCTATATTTCCGAAGTCAGAGAGAAGTCTCTTGACTTTCAACTAGATTTGGTTTTCTTCTTCTTTTCTTCCAAATTCTGTAGCCTCTAAATTGTTTCCTCATATTCGTCTTATTGTATTGTTCAAACTTCAGACTTTTCATTTGTTGGTGTAGGTCTTTTACAATTCCAGGTTGTCTAAGCATGTCTTGGACATCTTCAAGAAATGTGGGCTGCTGCCACACACTGTCTTCCATATTATGGTTTTCATGATCAATCTGCTGCAACATAATATTAGAATAATGTTTTATTTCTTCAAAACTCCAATGCGTGAAAATTTCATTGACATGTTCATCATGCATGTCATCTTCAACATTCATTTCTACATCTTCTGTGTAGATTTCATCCAGACATGGTGTTGCAAGCCATGTTTCAATAAACTTTAACTCTTTTTCATAATCATTTTGTGTACCTGCACATTGAAAATCAATATCAGAATCCAAAATATTTTCAGAACGACATTGGTTCTGGTCTTTCTGCTCTACAATGAGAGCTTTCTTCTGTTGTGCTTCTTTCTCTATTTCTGTCTCTATCTCTGTTTCCTTGTGCTCTGCAGTGACAGCTTTCTGTTGTTGCGCTTCCTTCTCTGCTTCTGCATATTTCTCTGTTTCTGCTTTTACTTTGCAGACTTCTTTCTTTGCTTCTGCCTTTGTCTCTTTTCCACTAACCTGTAATGCTGCAAACAGGTTGTCTTCCACTAACTGCAGTGGGGTTATCTCACCAAATAACATCATGTCAATATCATACTTTTGTTGCATCATCTGCAACCAGTCATCATTAGTCAAAAATTCATGATCAAAGTTAACATCAACCATCAAATTTTCATCAGCAAGTTGCATTGCTGGATTCACCATCTCATCATCAGCAAACTGTATTGCTGGAATCAACAAGTCATCATCAGCAAACTGTGTTGCTGGTTTCACCAAACTTTCGTCAGCAAACTCTGTTGCTGGAATCACCAAACTTTCGTCAACAAGCTTTGTTGTTGGAATCAACAAACTTTCGTCAGCAATCCATGTTGCTGGTATCAACAAATCTTCGTCAGCAATCCGTGTTGCTGGTATCAACAAATCTTCGTCCACTTGTAACTGTGTACAGTGGGGTTCACAAACATCTTCGTCCACTTGTAATTGTGTACAGTGGGATTCACAAACATCTTCGTCCACTTGTAATTGTGTACAGTGGGATTCAACAAACATCTTCGTCTCATTCTACACTTTCTTCGCATACATCATCCACTCGTGCCTGAACACAGTGGGATTCAACAAACTCTTTGCTTGACTTCCACAAACAAATGAGTATACATATGCATCAAATACCTTGTTTATTTCCGTACTAATATATTGCTTCCAAAACTTTAACACTTTCACTTTCTCATTCACTTTTTTTACTCTTCAGATTTTAAATAAACCACAAATACATGATTCCATTCCTCTTTCACTTTCTCACTCACTTTTTTACTCTTTCTCACTCACATTTTTACTTTTCAGATTTTATGATTCCATTCATAAACCGTATTCAAATTCAATTAATTCCTCCAAAATCTTTTAAAAATTACAGCCCTCTTTTAAATCTCCAAAGAGAAATGTATAATTATAAATCGTTGGACAAATACCAAAATTCAAACGCTGGAAGTGGTTCAAGGAGTCCAAACAACTCAAACCGGTCGAATTCTGAGCGCAGTCGGTCGCAATCTGGAAAAGAAATCCAACGAAATCACAAATATTACAATCAACAGACTTATGACTCCACATCTATGTAAAAGCTTAACATGCCAGCTTTTGTATTGAATCCACTCAGAAAACCTTGCCGCATAGACTAGACACCAACATTTTAAAGCCAGCATCACACCAACATTTTGTCAAGACTGTGCTGTAATGTTGTTAATTTGAATATGCCATCGCCTATAACAAACATGACCAACAAACGTGAAAATCAATCCGTATCACCATCACAATCAAACACACTCTCCAATCATGAGGTCGTTGAAGAGTACTCTGAATTCTGCAGCAAGTTTGTTCATTGGGCCATATTCTCCAAGACTTCAATTTCATTTTCACCAGCTTTAAGCGTCCTTCCAGTGCCTTACAAACCTGGTTTCCAATTTGCGTGCAGGCACCTCGAGCGCATCAACTTTATTTTCATCATGGCTCTTAAATAAACCTTCAACTTTTTTTTTTAGGTAAATGTAATGATAATTTCTTGAAACTATTAATGATGCATTACATGAAAACTCTGGCACTGATTTTGATTTGAAACAGATTTGATGTTGCAGTTGTTTAACTTTTCATTTGAACCTGGGCTCTAAACAATATATATAATATGATCACGTTAAAAATTCCCTTAACGCGCTGGATCAATAACTAATTTTGCATTGTTATGAGTATGCGTGCAAATTTATCTTTTCAAGCCTTTACAAATTCCATGATTTCAACCCTTTGTCTGAACCTTTCGGACTTCTGTTTAAATCCTGAACTTTGCCGAGCTTTGCGAATTTAATGGAGAGCTTTATCCTCTTCTTTTGCGCTGGCTAATTTATTCAGAAATTCATTTTGCCAATATCTAACATAAACACAAAGCAGGTGACTTGGAATTTATTTGTCCAGGAGGCGACCCGAAAACGATTAGAATTATATATAAAAGAATTGTATTTAGGGGAAAGGCTTTAAGATCTTATCTTCGTCCCCATAGAATTCCCTGACCAGCAATCTGGAATCTTGAACGAGGGCTTCACTCTTTCTCCTTATGACATCAATATTACAGCAAGCCAGCAGCCTCGTTTCCAATCGATAAACCAGATATTTCCAACCGATATACCAGACATCCAACATTAAGTCGCTCAAAGAAGTTCGAATGCGTAGAACCCCCAACGCCTCGGAGTTTTGTGCTCGATCTCGTTTCTCTCATACCCGAGAAGCAGTGACCACAAAAAGATCGATAATATCGACTCTTAGCTCCGATACCATGTCAAATTAACAAAGGAGACAGCAGAGAATGGCAGAGCACAACGGAACTACATCCATCTTTATTGAACAGAGAAATGTATATTTATACAACTCAGAAACAGTTATGCATAAACTGAATCTGGAAACTGATTGCTAACTAATCTAGAACTACTTCTAAACTAACCGAATGATTAATTCTTTAACCAACCTTCAACGATATGAACACTCCCTACAATTCAATAGTTATAATGCTATTCATGTTTTATGTCGTTGATATTTTCAGGTCACTTGAGATCCCAACTTTACATATGGACACTCCCCGCACCCGCAGTTATAATGGTCATAGTGTACATCTATAATCGTTCTAAATGGCTTCAATTCCTTAAAATGCTAATAATGTTAATTTTGGTTTTATTGTAATGCGTTATACTTTCAGCCGTGAATCACAAAGTCTTAAAGTATTTCTCTCAGTATTAGAACGTAGCTATTTGATTTTGTACCGCATGTCAATTGTTAGTCAATCCTACTATAATTTCGTTGTCGTTCAGGAAAGAAATGTATATGAAAAACCATCTTGGCTTTGATTCACTCAGGTTATCGACATAAGATTCACAGACCATAACTCAACCGGGCCTCAAATGATTTTAGATATCATGCAATATAAGTGAGCCATTATATTTGTTCGCTTTCTTTATAAGTACCATAAGATAGCTTTGCTTACAAAATGCAAACCTAATATACCGTCTCTGTAATCCTTGGAGTGTAGGAATCACTTACCCCCGGTCACATCCTTGAATGCTCGTTTTGATGTCTAGAAGGCAAACTGCTTGCACCTAATATTTTAGTTTGGACAATGGGTCTTTGTCAGGCAAAGATGTATAGTTGCAAGAGCAAACAGTAGTTTTTTCTTCCATTACTTCTATATCATCCCACCCATCCTTGTCACTCTTTCTCTTGCACTCCATTTTCATCAATTTTCTCCATCCATCTCTCGAGGTTGAGATGAGTGGAGGATGATCAATATGGTCAACCTGCATGAAAGATGTGTTGCAGAGATTCAAACATATAATGTTGAGTTGTTAGAAGACGTGGTTACTTTGAATCCAATCCGATCTTCGTAAATCCACTATAAACTCTCTTCGTTCTATTATACTCCTACAATGTAGCAAAGTATCATGGAAGTTACATGAATATGTTCCTTGTCAGTGCATGCAATTTCAACAAAGTGTACCTGCCCACCCAACCTCCAACTCCGTAACAAAAAAAAACTTCTAAAGTAAGTCAAAACCATATTGAAAGTTGATTACTATTGACATTTTTAATTGGAGTAAAGTGCACCCGCAAATGTAGCAGAAAAAATGATAATAACATTATTGGTGATTCAAGCCTAATCAAATTCGAAATTTTGGTAGGTTGTAATACTATATTATAATACATTGTAGAAAAATATTAACTGTTCTATTTTTTGTATGCCATTAATATGTTTCATAACTGTACAACATATCAAATCTCGTTCATAATTATATGAATATGGGTTCTGGCCTGTGGGTCATCATCAAGCTTCAAGTGAAGTTGACATATTCTAAAACTTCCATATTTTGATATTTTGACGTCACATGAGATCCCAACCTCAACATATGAACACTCCCCTAATTCAATAGTTATAATGCTATTGATGTTTTATGTTATAATGCTAATCATGTTTTCTGGGTCATCGATATTTTCACGTCACATGAGGTCCCAACCTCAACATATGAACACTCCCCGCACCAATACTCTATAATGCTATTCATGTTTTATGTCGTTGATATTTTCAGTTACTTGAGATCCCAACTTTACATATGGAAACTCCCCGCACGTAGTTATAATGGTCAAGTAGTGTACATCTATAATCGTTCCGCCGCCTCAATTCTTTAAAATGCTAATAATGCTAATTTGTTTATTGTAATGCGTTATACTTTCAGGCCGGAATCACAAAGTCTTAAAGTATTTCTCTGTATTAGAACGTAGCTATTTCATTTTTATACCAATATGTCAATTGTTATTGAATTTACTATAATTTCGCTTGCTTATGGCGCACATAGTTTTCTCGTTATCTCGTTGTTAGTATGATTAAAACTACTATTTTTTAAATTATGTAATTCTTTTTCTCGATTCTTTATTGCTCGTAATGGTACCTACAGATTGGTGTGTATGATATCATATCTCAAGCCATCATTGACAATATGTTATCAAAAGTCCGGAAACCAACCAGACTTCTTGGGAGAAGGAGTATTGCGACTGCTATTCACTATGGAAAGAACTTTGCAAGCCAAAAAGAGTACATAAGTTGTTTAATTCGTGCTTAATTGAATAATTGACCCCAACATATACATTGATGTGATTGATTGTAACGGTAATAGCCGTTAGATATTGATTTGCCGTACAGAGATGACTCGAATCGTAAAATCGACACCGAAAAAGTCGCCACACATACCAAGAGACACTAACTCCATTTCATATTAAGAGTCATGCAACCGAGATTCAAGATAAAGAAATTCAAGACCCGATTAATCGTAACATTCTCCTGCAATGGAACCAATATGGTACAAACCTGGAAAATGCTGTTATACCTTTTTTTTGACACATTGTTAGCATCAGCCCAAAGTCTTCTATCCTGTAATGAAGCTCACTTTAACAAGTTGCCCACTCGTAGGTCAAATTGATATGTTAGAGCGAACCTTGGTTTTCAAACTAGTTATAATTGCATGGGAAACCCATTGTTGCATCAACATCATTATGCAAGCCTTGAATATATGAGTTGCTTTCTTAACAAGATAGATACCTTTTATAAAGTATATGTTATTGACATGTTCTAGTCATTGATGCCATTTTTATTTGTTTACCGGGTCAGCATACCGTTGTTTTTTTTTCTTACACAAGAATTTCATGATATTGATTAGTCTTGTCCAAATTGTAAGGCATATGTTTTTTGTGGAGGTTATTTTAATCATCTTTTGAAGTGTATAAGATCAAATACATTTGTTCTTAATGGTATGCAGGCCTCGCCAAGGTTTCTTTCATTTAGCTATAATGATATTCATGTTTTCTCGTCATTGATATTTTACTGCCATATGATCCCAAACTCAACATATGAACACCCCCGCACCAATACTTATAATGCTATTCATGTTTTATTTTATAATGCTAATCATGTTTTCTCAATATTGATATTTTCACGTCACATGAGGTCCCAACCTCAACATATGAACACTCCCCGCACCAATACTTATAATGCTATTCATGTTTTATGTTGTTGATATTTTCGTGTCACTTGAGATCCCAACTTTACATATGGACACTCCCCGCACCCGCAGTTATAATGGTCAAGTAGTGTACATCTACAAATCGTTCCAAATGGCTCAATTCCTTAAAATGCTAATAATGCTAATTTTGGTTTTATTGTAATGCTATACTTTTCGGGCTGGAATCACAAAGTCTTAAAGTATTTCTCTGTGTATTAGAATGTTTATAGTGCTCGTAAATTGAGCCAAGCAGTGTGTTCTCGATCTGCCTACACAACTCGTCAAATAAGTCTCTACTTGCATACCCGACAATTGAACACACAACCCAGCATCGTTATCAACCGAGAATTTAACATCATCTTCCCGCAAAATTCTGCAAAATCTCCTTCATCTCAAAACCTACAATTACTTAAAAATTAATAATTAACAAGCAATACTCCTATCGGCCTCTCCTTGCACCTCCTGGGGCAACTGCTAGTATTTAGGCTGATAGCTCTTTCTTTGAATCAATTCACCTGACCTTTTCGTCAACCTTTTTATTGTGTTGATGACATCTGTCGTGAATCATGTTGGTGACATTTGTCCTCAATGTACGATGGTGACATCTGTCTAACGAAAATGGCTACCTGTGATTTAATTTTGATCGCCTAAATTACTCTTTTTTTATTCCTTATCGGGCAAAACCACGCCGTCTGCATGCGCGTTTAATTCTTAATTGCCTCCACCATTTTTATCGGGCAAAACCACTCTGTCAAATACCAGAATTCTCGCGAAGCTGTTTTATGTTCATACACTGGGGGAGATTTTCGACTTGGGCCCCCTGATTATTCGTTTTCATAGCACACCTGGTCGAAAAGCATATGTATTGGTAAGTGGATATCTCAATGCACCTGTGAAGTGGCTTCGTGATGCTTGGATGGTCTCTAACAACATGTTTATATCCCTTCAAGATTTTTGATTGGAGATGGGTTATGTAGGTTCAAACACCTATTATACAAGAAATTTACTCCTCCATGGCCTGCTTGCGATACATAACATGGGACTGCTTTTTGCGACATAACCCTTCTACCATTATCACTGTGGCAGATCTAGATACTGTCGCTCGAGATGATTAGCCTTAGTAATGGGAAGGCTTTCCAACACTGTTTTGATTCGGCTGCCTCGCATATGTTCCTCATATATTTCTTGGATGGCTGATATCAAACCAGAGCATTGAAACGTAAATCCTTTTGATACTTTCAATTTCTATTTAAATCTCTATTGAATAATAATATGTTTTTATGTTTTTTTCTTTTTTAAATAAATAATTTCAAATGTATTATTATTATGTGAATAGGGCTTTTTATTTTGAAACAGGAAATAGGGTTGTAAAAATTTTAAATAAATTATATATGTGGGATGGTAATATTTTACAATTTTACTAATATATAAATTAAAATTTTTAATTTATTTTCAAAGTAGTATGATTTTAAGTTAAAAGAGTATATCTCAAGCGGAAGGCAAAATATTTTCCCCACATTTTTCAGGTAAACCGCTAATGTCAATGTATACACCATGGCATCTGGATTTTGATAAACAAACAGCTAATGAAATGGCAGAGCTGAACCTCAAATTTAGGACCGACATGGGTTATGACGTTTTCAACGGTTATATGAAACAGTTACAAGATACGTTGTGTTAGCCATTGGCGTCTAATCTGAATAGTTTCACATGACATATGACATTTTGGACCAACAGGAAGTTGTTTTCTCGACATTTTTCATTTCCGAAACCGATGATGTATCTGCTGCTCTCGACATGTTATTATTATTATTATTATTATTATAACAAAACAACTCTTCTGTTCTCCACCAATTTATACATGTTGTTGAAGGAATGGACTTTTATATGTTACACTTTTTAAAGTTTTTGGTAGATTTTTTTGTTGGAAGTCAGCTAAAATCTTTGTGGTGAAATTTTAATTTGTATAGTTTAAACTGGTTTTTTTTAACTAAATGAAATGAAATGAAATTATTTTATCAAGTTTATTAGGCTAAAGATAGCCTATGGGTTAGATTTTTTTTCAATTGGTTCTTGTATTAGTCTATATTCCAGTGAAATGTCACAATATATGCTCAGCCTCTTCTGGCTGAATAGATCATCCCAAAAGCTACGTGCTAGGAATATTTGTATAACTTGTTTTTTTTTTGTTTCCAATTTTCCAAGAACAAAAAGGCCTAGCATCTCTAAAATGAAATGTTTTTTCTGTTTCCGCTTTTTCCAAGAACAAAAAATACATACTCTTCTCCACCATTATTTTGGCCTTTTACAATTTTCACAATTATTGATGAAAATTAGTCCTTAATTGAGCAATAAGAATTTTGACTCTCTAAAAAATATTATTCCTTATAAGATTTTTTAGTTAATGATTATGAGTAGCATCAAACTCTTCAATATAGTACTTATTCTTCTCTCTTATATAATGCTTCTTTTTTCATAGTTCTTTTTGTCAAATATTTTTGTAGAATTTATCCATAACAAAAACCCATCAAACACTTTAATTGTGAAAAAATCACCCATCAAACTTATAATTTTAATACAGTAAAACATCTTTTAATGAATTTTAAACATTCGATTTTTTTTTTTCTTCATTTCTTTATTCAACCAGCAACATCACTAATATTGCGTTTTCATAGGCACAAACACATCCATCGATAACATATTTTGGCACCTTGCATTTCAATTAAGCGCTTTGGAAGGCATCTCAATATTTCCACTAATTAATGAAGCAAGCATTACTGGTTGCTAATCAATTGTACTGTCCTCGTTCATTTTGTTTTGTAACAAATCAGAGCAATGCGATTTTCAAAGGCAGATTTGTGTTAAATTTGTCATATATTATAAATTAATGAATCAATATTCAGTGCAGGTACCACAGTCGAGACAATGCTAATTAACCAATTTAAATATTCACATATTTTTTTTTATAAATCGAATCAGTGGTACGTTCGTTCAGGAGCCGAAGAGAGGGTTGTAACTGAGCTGATACGGTTACGTTCGTTATATAGTATGGGCAGTGGGCATCCCTGGGTGGACTGCCCAAGATGGAAAAGTAGATCATTGTTCATTTGTTATCAACAATATATCATTTTTTTTATTTGCATTGGGTCGTAAGCCCCGTGTGCTCAACCCTGGGGTGCAGCAGGTGACCCCCAAAATCTATATAATGTAAACGAATTGTCAGTGCACCACAACATTGTGGTTGTGAGATAATGGTCTAATACTTGCCTTTTTATGGCCTAGTTTTACACTATGTGTTATGTGTAAAACATTGTTTTGGCCCTTTGGAAGTGCAACAAAAAGGAGAGGTCGACCAGGGTTTGTAAAGGTAGTTGTGTAGCTACAAAAGAGATTATAGAGTTGAGATTTGTAGAGAGGATGTTTTGTCAATTTGTAGCATGATTATCATTGTTCTTGTGATAACTCATAGATTTTTTTCCCTTTTTGGATACTTTCGAAAGGAGAGTTGTTGTGAAGTGATTTTAGAGTCTTTTGAGAAGATGCAAAAGTAAAGAGCCAACTTTGGAGATTGGGAATTTGATGTAATTTGAGTCATTTTTACATAATAATTGGAAGGCCACTCCATTGGAAGTGAACCTAGAGGCGCAACTCTCCACCGGGTGAACTCTCATATCAACCCATTTGTGTTATATGTGGTTGTTTTGTCTACGTTATCATACTTTAATAACTTTGTTAATATTGTTATTTTGCATTCAAATTTTAAGCATGATAAATCATAGGCTCGGGATAAAATATCTTAATTTCCTCTTTGAAAAGATCAATTGTCGAGAACTCGGGTTGTGTCCCATTCCTATACAATCCAACTTGAGTGATTGCACTTTGGATCTCCAAGGCTAAGAAATTGGTCCCGAGCGACAATTACAATCCAACATGGTTGTTGAATATCTGCTAGGAAAATACTTGTTCGACTCTAGCACATGGATGTGGGAGAAGAAATATATGAAGTTAAACCATAAAAAAAAAAAAATAGTGTTACAGAATTGCACTACCCCACATCCCAAAAGCCGGAACCGTGCACCGTTCGTGCTCTAACCGCACTGAATTGTTTCCCAAAATTTTGGAACTACGTTTCCACCCAAAATCGTAGTTCATGCCACTATAGAACATAGATGTTTTCTTGCATGAATTTTTCCATTACTCCAAAATACTTCGCCACGGATCTCTAGGAACATGCAAGGTTCCATAATGCATTGTGTGCTATTTTGTGGGGGCTAATTTCTTTGTGTTATGTTTTTCCTTAACTTTGGGTTGAGCGTGGGAAGGTAAGGTGGTTTAGGGATGAGAATATATGCATGTTTTCACATATTTTTAAATCCCCTTAATAGACAATAAAACTACCCATAGATCTTGTGAAGGAGTGATCGCTTCATATCTCAACCCTTTTTATAAGGACCTCACAAGAGATCTTGACGTGGTTTGTTAGTGGGAGAAATACACTTTGGGGAGTAAGCATTGGAAAGCTAGACATTGGAGTATAGCATAGTCTTATTCCTTTTATATGGAGGTATCATGCCTTCATGTGCCTATTTTATTGAGAGTTGAAACACATGACATGATCAATTATTGCTTTATGTATTGTTGAGCTTGTTGAAATGAATTTGATAGTGGATATTGGTTTGTTATGCAATGATAGGTTAGATCAAAGGTTTGGCATTGGATATTACCATTCTATTGTAGATGAAGATGGAGCTTTGTAATTGATATAATCTAGATGGTTGATGCTCGAATAATTAATCATTAATTCATCATGGATACAATTGGTATCTTGATTCACATAAAAATATGCATGTTTTCCTATATTCCCGCAACTAATTTGCACTCGGATGTTTTCTTGAAAGAATGCAATAATATATATGTGTGTATGTGTGTGCGCGTGCTTCGAGATGGTTTAAGAATCCTAGATTTTGGAAATTATGCTTGCGACACTTCACATCTGTGCAAAATACACTCGCTTCATCCTTGCTTTGTGTTGTATTGATCCGTAGCACACAAGGAAGACCGATCATCACAAGGAAGGACTAGGAAGACCTCTCTTAGAAGAATTCAGACTCCAAATCAAAGAGGGGGCCTCTTAATTGACACAAGCAAGAGTAAGCCTACAAAAACCTACTCAAAGCCCAAAGGGGCAAATAATATATTTGGAGGTTAAAATCTAGAGTGTTTTAATTGAAAGAAAGTGTAGGGAATACCATTTGACACCATTTTCTGTGGGGGAAGTGATGTTTCCTTGATGATTTCTATGAGATTCAAAGAAATCTTAAACACCTTCCTTGAGGCATATGGTGGTGATATGTGGTGGTTAGCGTTGATCAAATTTGCGCTCATCCCTCAATTGCCTCTATTTGTGCATGACTATTTTGGCATTAAATTGTCTCATGATTTGCAAAATAATACCTTTCAATTAAGCTAATTTTGTAATACTAGGACTCAAATAATGTTAATAAAGATGTGAATTCAAATTATCCAATGTGTAAATTAAATCTTTGCATTATAGCATGTGTTACACTTACAAGGTATATTTAATATGACAAATAACTTTCCTCAAAACCAATGATGCTCCAATTTGCTTGCAAGCTTTGAATTTTGTTACAACACACATTAAGTTGTTTTTTAATAAACAATCTTATCCCATTTTATTTTCTTTGTCTTTGTAAATTTATGCCATTGAGATGGTAAGATGATAAATCACTTCTGATTGTCAAGAAACTCTATACCAAATGCAAACTAATAATGTTATAATTCTCAATAGATTAGCAAGAATCAACGCTTATATGAGTGAACACGCAGATGTATTCATTATTGAAAACATTGTTATGTATATTTAAGTAGTGTTGTTGTTGTAATATGAGCTAGAGTTGGAACCAAAACTATTTCTTATGAAATCAAGGTTATCTTCATCCAAAATCATATATCCATTCAACCAAAAGTATGAAATCGTTTCATAAAGAATTATGATTTTATATAGTTCCTCTCAAGCTAGAGCAATTTTAGTTTACTAAGATCAAGATCATCTATCCATTGATTGTGGTAATACACATACGAAGTTCATTTCAAGGAGGATGGCCAAAGTATTAGGAAAATAAAAACGAGTAGAGAATGTGCATTTAAGGTGTAAATAGAGTGTCAAAATAGGGGTGTTAGAACCTAGATAAAATGGGGGCCCTAATTTATTAAGATATTACTTTAAATTTTATTTTCTTATTTATTAAAATATATTTTTGATAATTATTAGGACTTCTTTCTAAAAACAACATTTTTTTCTTTAACATAAATTTTTGATGGGAACTAACAACCTCACCAATATATGCAACAACCCACAAGCCACATATATCGTAAACTCATAGTTCACTCTTATGACCAAGATATTTGTACCATCGTAAACTAGAAATAGTATCCTAGACTCCAATGGGATGCCTATTATTCTAGCCTTACTATGGTTGGACCATGGGTGTCATTTTTGACTATTCAAACCTCGGGGTAGGGAGAGAATTAACACCCCAACTTAATCACTGTCTACCTTACTTGACCAAACACAAAAACAACATTTCAAAACCAAAACCATGTTGGAAGTCGGGGAAGTTGGAAAAGACAACGACCCTCCCCCAACCAAGTTACTGAGGAACCATAGAGTGAAGCCTCGGGGTGGAGGAAGAAGAATAAGACAAAGAGCCGGGCATAGGATAAGTGCTTATTGGAAGTAGCAATCGTACAGAGATTCAACGACATGATAACATCCTAAAGAGAAACAAAAAATATTCCCGGGGAGAAAAATATCGTGTAGTTTCACAACCAAGCCAAAAAAATGAGGGATAAATCTATTTGGATCATGAGGATGAAGATGAGACACTTACACTTCCCTTGAAGAAATTCACAGGAGGGTGTCGCATTCTTCAAAAACCAGCTCAAAGTGAGGGAAGAATTCCCTTTGCTTCCCCAAATGAACTTCATCAACTGCTTCCTAGATGGTAAATCCAAAATAAAGCACAAATGGACATGCCAATAAGAGATGAATAATTCTCGCATGTATTAAAATCTATGGCTAGGACAAAATTTCGCCGAAATGGTCGAGCATTCGAACTCTTCATTCAGCTTTAGGATATCATGGAACCTCGATTATTGGTGGTTGCATAGAATGAAGAAGAACATGCATGATTTTGGGCTCCTTAATGGCCACGTTCATCACTCTCATTCCTAAGGTGGCACATCACTCTCATTCTAAGGTGCACGCCCATCCTCCTTTGTCGAATTCGTGCTGACTTCCTTATGCAATGCACTTATAAGCTAATATCCAAATTAACATGAAACCCGATCGTGGCCTCCCTATCCAAACATATTTCTCCACAAAATTTGGATTCTTGGAGAACATGCAAATCCAAGATGTTGTGGCCATTTGTTATCACTCCATGTGATCTCCGAGTGGGCCGAGAAGAGACCATCAAATGTAACTATAGACCAAGCTCGCCAAGTAGTTAGCCCTACATTAAGCAAGAGAGGGCTCTCCAAGGTATAATATATAATAGAAGTTGGATCAATTGTGTTTTATTAGGTATAATATCACATGGGTTTTGATTGGTTGATTTGGGTGGCCGGATGAGTGAATTAGGTCAAAGAGATAACTAGGTCAACACAAATAAGATCAAAATTGTAGGCATATGATGGGGCAAGGTAGTGTGTAGGCACTCTAACACTTTAGGTTTATTAGGTGATATGGATTGATCAATGAGGTGCTAAAAATATATGACGCACATGAATTCTTTTTAAATCAAGAAATGAAACAACAGCTATGAGATGAATCTCCCAAAACAAGAGATAAAGATGTATTCTCGCTATCATACTTGAGAATCAAACATATCATAGAAGTGGAAATGAACATGGAAAGTAAAAAATTCATACATATGTAAACAAGGAGAAACTATGTCAAAATACAGCACCACAATAATCCCACCAAAATAGTCGCAACTCGTTAATAAAATTCTTGCCAAAGTCTAATACAATAGTGTTCTTTAATCAATACAACAACATCCAACCTCTGAAATGAGTAAATAAGTGAAAGATATAGACATGAAACAATCTCTCCCAACCCTTGGGTTGAATCCCCCGAGTTGTGGAGTGGATCCACAAAAAGTCCAATCGTAAACCTAAAGTGTAGGGAGGTTAAACCGACTAATCCCCAACTTTAGTAAACCGACTCATTCATCCTCAAAATACTTTTTACCTAATATATTTACCCTTAAGTAACTATAAAGCAACTTAATTACATTTCTTACATATATCATTTAAATCAGTAAAATCACAGATTTTCCATAACTAAACTCATCATACCGAGAAAAATCGAAATGTTAGCATCGATCAGAGCGCAACACCAACTTCAAATGCCTTTGAGGATTTTTTGATGTCCAAATTCAGCTCGGGATAGCTCATTGGAAATTTTTTCCCGTCTAGTTTCCATAAATGTACTTGGTTTCCAAACATGACAATTCTTGGCCCTCCAAAGTTGAATCTCCAAAGATTGGTCGAGCGCAACACCTAGCTAAAAATCATGGTAGAAACGTGATTTTTGAGGTGTGTTTGGCCTTCTCCCGCGCATTGTCCAAATTTTCAAGATAAGTGTCAAAAATGCATATTTTCTACATTCCGAATCCAACGGTCTTATTTTTTCATTTGGAGGCCTCTAGAAGAAGTGATAATTCCTAGGCGCTGCACCGAAAGTCTAACCGCATTGAAAACTGCCGAAAGTTTGCAAAAAGCCCAAAATTTCAAAATTTGCTCAAAAACTCTTCAAAAATGTTTGTAGAATGTTGATGAAGTATGTTAAGAAATCAGAGAGGCCTCAATAAGGGACATGTCAAGCTTGTATCCTTCCTTTTGCTTGGCTAGGGTTTTCTTATGTTTTTCCTCCAATCGTTTGAGTTTAATGCTATAGATCTTGTTTCTTGTGATGTACCTATTAGACATGTTTCTAAGCTGCCTTGTTATATTTGTTTTCTCTCAGGAGGAGTTTCTCAAGGTGTAGGTTGACCCTATCTAGCCATATTTCTTTATCATCTTCAACCTCCTTGGCAATCCTCTCCCTCAAAAGTGAGTTTTTCATCCTCAAGTTTATGTTGTTGCAAAGCTCTCTCTTAATACTTCTTGTCTTAGGTCTTGTTTTGCCGGTTTGAATGTCATCATGATCAAGATCATCAAGTGACACTACAATTTTAATTTTTTATTTAAACAAATAACTCCATAAGTACTTGTTGATCTTTCACTGCTATTCTCCCGTTAAGAAATGAAATTGTGACAATTTGTTTCATCTAAGTTAGTTTGCGTTTCTCTCGATTTGGGCATCCTTCTCTTTGATAATCAAGCTTGAGGCCTCATGATCATCTTGCTAATCCAAGTCAACTAGGTCAATTTATGAAGAATTATGATCTACTTCGATAAATCAAATTCCCTACGTGTGGTGCTATGCACTTAGAACAATAGATGAAAGACTTTGCTATCACTTTCTTTTAACATAAATAGACACACGTAACGATAGACGAACCTACTTATGATCCAAGCGCTTCTTTCTTCTCCTTTTGTCACCTTCAATCCAATTCGATCACCGCATTTTTTCCAAGTATAAAAAGAGAACAACAAACATATTGCAATATACATATGCCTACTATCTTAATCACTTAAATCGATTAAACATGCATATATATATCATTCAATAATCCATTGTATGAGAAATAGAAGCATAAATAGATACATATATGGGAAAATGAACAACAATATTTATTAAAGATTAGAAGGGGGAGGTTATGTCAATGATCGATTTCCATGTCACTCGCACTCTAGATTCATCCTAGTCTCATCACATCCAACATCACACCAAGCAAAGATATCAACACTTACCTCTCTAATGAGAATCCAACAACATTTCTTTACCAAAATTATTCCTCAGCGTAGATCTCAGAATTAATTTATAGGGAAACTAATGATAGTTTCTCAATGAATGAATTTCAATAATAGGCAATACATGTTTCCAAGTTCGCAGGTGTTGTATGGACACTTGGATTTGAATTTTGACACATATGGACTCTTCTAGAAGGCATTGTCCATGTGGAGATTCCGTATCAATGAGAATTTCACCGATTGACCAACACATTCTTGAATGTCTAGAAGTGCATTGTTGTGCACCCTTTAATGGAGGATGTTGCATATGAAACACGTTAGTCCCTTTAGAGTGCGCCGCGTGAGTCAATCAATGATATAACATATACTTAAAACCCTGAAATATCACAATAGGAATCCATGAATGATTTGTTCTTCTCTTAGGGAATATAGAAACCGAAATGTAAGGGGATGATAGACCCTATTTCATTGGTCTTGGGGATGATGTCCAGCTTTGACCAGGTCATTGGGGATGATGCCCAAATTGACCTATAACAACGCCTCCTCAAAGCAAGAAGTTGAAATAATAACAATATTTTTGAATGAGATTCTTTACGATGTGATGAGCTAGAACCGGCGGAGTGGCGAATTCGCATCTATCTTACAATACATTACATCACGTTATTTTCATCTTGATCACGAATTTCTAAGGGAGGCATTCCCATTCTCAACACATAAACTATCTAATGACATGTAAATAGGGTTCAAAATGTCATCTAAATTGAATGTTTCCCAATACGTACATGTCTATAGATATAGGTCCATGTTCGTAAGGACGATCTATGTGTTATCATCAGAGCTGAGATGTGCAACAATGTTGGAAATCGCAGCCCGTATGGCTGAAAATATATCCGGGTATTCTTATCTCGTTCACTTGATTGTTTGGGTACAAGTCTAGCCATGCGAGTATATGATTTGTAGTCGAACATGGTAAGACATCGTTTGATTACCATCCAATGATGTGAGTCGTTAACAAACGGAGAACCACTCATTGATGTTAATGGTTTCAAGGTACCGTGGTACATTTTTTAAGGCATGAATATGGGACATGATTTGATGTCGTAACGAAAACAAAATCTTCGCCAAAGGTTCGAAGCAAGGATATTGTCGATATTGTAACAAGCCCGATGGTACTGGAAGATGGTGTTTCTAAGTAAACTTCCTAGATGATGATTTGATGGATAGGAAGTCACTTTATCACAAATGAGTTATTGATTTTGAGAGAAAATGTGACTTGATATAGCAATGTTCATGTGGATGAATGTCATGAAAATGAAGGTTTATGAGTATTTCGTAAAGATGAGTATTCACTCTGGATGACTTCTCTTGAACATATCGGTGACATCCGGGATGAGTTGCGCATTGACCCAAACCGAAGTGAAGGTATGATGAACCATAGGTATGAATGAACCATCAAGAATATTACCCACCCAAACATTCACGTATGATGGAGTGAAGTGTCATGTTCAAGAGCGACTTGCTACCGTAGTGTTCGTTCACTTTCCTAAATTTTCCCTACTCATTTTTTCGACCAATACCTCTTTTTTTATTTTTTAACAATATTGAGGAGGATAACATACGATTGATCTATAATTCAACCCTTCGAGTGAATATCCATCGCTATTTAATAATTTAACGAGTCTAGTGATAAATGAAACTTGATTCTTTCCATGATTGATAAGAACATTACTATTTTATATTTTAACGAGCCTAACGATAGTGAAAACTCGAACCTTTTTCATATTTAGAGAGTTTGAAAAAGAGGACAAATGTAAAACTCCATGAGTCCTTTTCGTAAATTTGTTCTTCAGGTCTCGAAAAAGTGTAAATGATATGTGAGAACCTCCTAGCCATAAGTACCAATTATGTTTTCTCTTTTTCGTGAAATAATTTATCTCATCCGAAAAGGGTTAAACTTATATCGAGTAGATTTCAATTCATTTACTTTTACGAGCTCGAAAATACAAGTTCCTCGACAATGTTTTTATATTATCTGAAATCAAAAAAAGGCTAAAAGAAGACTCCAAGGTTCCTCTTTCGCTTACACGAAGCTCGAAAAGAGATAAAAGTGTGCTTCAAGTCCTTTTTGTTTTTATCAAAGTTCTAAAATAAGGATAAAAGTATGTTTGTCCACTTTAAATTTAATTTACGAGAAGGGAAGATATTTGAAACAACTACATTTTTATGTGTTTAAGAGCATGAAAAATAAGTTAAGAGTATTCTAGATTTTCATGAGCTAATGAGTCTTGAAAATAATAACCGAAATGACCCGAGATAGTTTTAATGCCCCTACAAGAGCACATATTGAAATGCCTTAGCAAGAGACATGCTCTCCAAGATTCATTTCATTCACTCAAGTAGAGACTACTCAAGTTACCAATAGTTAGATGGAATGAAGGTTCATTGACGAGATCAAAATGGAAGACTCATCTTTAATATGGAGAGGATTTGTTTCATTTTTAATGAGCTTATTAATGAAAAGAACTAGTGCTCATGGCCCTGCTTTCATTTTTTAACGAGGTTGAAATGTAGAAGAATCCATATCCTCATGAAGCTTTTTCATTTATTGAGGTTGACACAAGAAAGGAAATATCCTCAATAGTTGTTTCATTATTCGAGGTTGACACACTAAAGGAACTATCCTCATCAATTGCTTTATTTTAACATGGTTGATAATAAATAAAAGAAACGATCCTCATAGGCACTTGTTTCATGTTTTAATGAGGTTGAAACAAAAGAAAAGAACCATCCTCATAACTTGTTTCATTTTTTAACGAGGTTGGACAGCTAATAAAATAGCTATCCTCATGAAGCTGTTTCATTTATCGAGCAGCACACAAAGAAAGAACTATCCTCAAGAAGTTTTTTCATTTATCGAGGTTGACACAAAGAAAGAAAACCATCCTCATCACCCGTTTCATTTTTAACGAGGTTTATTACGCAAAAGAACCATCCCTCATAGGCACTTGTTTCATTTTAACGAGGTTGAAACAAGAAAAAGAAACCATCCTCATAACTCCTCGCTTCATTTTTTAACGAGGGTCATTATAGCAAAAGAACCATTCATAGGTACTTGTTTCATTTTTAACGAGGTTGAAACAAGAAAAAGAACCATCCTCATAACCTCGTTCATTTTTTAATGAGGTTGACATGTTGGAAAAACTATCCTTATTGTGCATACTGGACTAGTGAGCGTGTCACTGGAAAAGATGTAGTCTAATGAAGTCATCATTTAAGGAGTTTGATGAGCACCACAAATGATGTTAAACATGCGCACCATTCTTCTCCGTGGTTTCATTGAACTTAGGGAATGTCTCAGGTACTATGAAATCACATACCAAGGAGATAACCTGAGGCTACTGAGCATTGCAATCGAATATATGAATAAAGGATCAAGCCACTACTCATATGGGAGGAACCAGACAGGGATTCCAGATGGTGACATGGGTAAAGTATGACAAAATACCTGGAAGATAGCAACAATAGATGCTTTGTCGCTGTACCAAAACAAATGGTTCAAAGATAGGATTTTGTCTCATCCATGGTCATAGGACCAAGTGGCACCTCTATAGGATATATGGGAACTCGAAGTGAAACAGATCAACAAAAAGCAGAGAAGGTGATTGAGGAAAATATTCAGATAAAATCTCCTCCCAAAATGAGTTGGTTAAAGGTGTTTCGTCTTGTGGTATTTTCTTCTTGGCTGAAATTAAACCAGGTGGAAGGATTTCAATCATTGTGCCCAAAACTATATTTGCAGGTTAACTGACGATATGGGAGACTTAATGGCTAACATATTGTGGGAGACCAATATAGGGACAACTTCCAACCGTTTGACTTTGGGATTGCATTTTCTAGCAAAAAAGTGACAGATCTAGACTAATCAGTTGAACAATCGCTTTGCTCCTGGGAGGTATGGTCTCACTAATTGATGGACAGACCATGGTAGCCGTGGAGGACTCCGTCTTGACAACAAAGATATGAACCAAGATTTTTAAACAACTTGTGCCAACTCTAGTATATTTGAGGATGATGGCACACCAGAGAGTAATAATGGGTACTAGTTTCGTTTAGAGTGATGTCGCCTCTTCACGTAATTCATAAATGGATTTCAAAGTGGTAAAGGTGGTTTCCAAAGGTTATTCTGGGCAGAGAACGATCAGAAAGAGTGTTCTTCTTCCATGATGATTGATTTATTTTATGACAAAAAACAAATATACAAAATAAAAGGTACTCCTAGGCAAAAATAATACCAAGTACTGGTGAACTTTCTGTAATACCTTCATAACCAAGAAGTATGGGAAACAATTCCTTAATGTTGTGTTCGTGTATCACAAGCTATGCGCGAATGTTCAATATGGATGGATAACAATCCTGGGCCTGTCCTCCGAAATATACCCGAAGGTAATGGAGGCCTTAAGTCCATATTAATACAAGTCTAATGCGAAATCGCACGTTGAGAGCACCCCTTATACTTTTCGTACTCAGAACACCTCCGATATATGTGGTTGCACGTGGATGAGCTCCAATAAACTTACGTACGTGGATGAGGTCACACTGAATGTATCTGCGAGAATTTAACGACACTGCCATGTTTAACGACGTCGGAACACGTCTCTATCCTTAGACCTTCTAAATGTTATCGTTATGGTTCCAATGCTTTGTTAGGTAAATGGATGTAAATTTTAAGTTGATCTTGTTTATAAATTTTCCTTTTGAGGTTCACCGCATGATGTGATGGAAATTCCTAAAATCAAGTAAAACTAAAACATTGATAAGAAAAATTTTCAATTATAGTTTTTTCAATGACAATCCTAATAAGGGAAAGAGCACTCATGAGAAAAACAAAGAGCACAACCAAAATGCAAAATCTTTCCACAACCCTGTTCCTATGAAAACACATAATTCAATTATATGCATATGCATGTTTTTATTTTCATCTCCTTGTAATGTGAATGCAAGAAAGGAAAATATATGCATCAAATCAACAAAAAACAAATGTTTTCTTCTTTGAGAAATGAGGAATTTAACAACAATTTCTTTTAGGAAAACGTATGACAAAACTTACAATTTTTTCCTACATGAAATAAATAATTTAACGACAATTTCCCTTTACAAAAACAAATGGATCTAATGCATAAATAAAATACTTTGAATTTGATTTGCAAACATAAAGAAAACACTTAAAGAGACATTGAAAAATTTACTTTTCAAATGAGGAAGAATCAGAAAGTTCCATCGGTCTCTAAGAGGCATCATACAATTGAAAACACGACAAACAAATGGCTTGAGAATGATGGCAATGAAAATTTTGAAATGGAATTTGTTGGCTATAAACATTAAATTTCTACGTGGAGAGATGGGGACAGAAGGCACCCCCGAGTGTGGAATAGTGCACCACAAAAGGTAATGAGCCTTGACCAACAAAGAAGTTAGCAACAAGCATTGAAAATGCAAGCTACATAAATACACTTCTAATGAAATTATTTCATTCAAAAGTCTAAAAATTAAACATAGATGCTAACAAGAGATTGAGCAGAAACACCTGGAATGAAAGAAATCATTCAATGACTTCCAATTTGTTATGCGTAATGAGTGATCTATAGATAAACTATCTCTCAAGTGTGGTGCTACGCAATTTAGAACAAATGAAAGATTTTTCTATCACTTTCTCTAACATAATAGGACACACGTAATGATAGAACCTACTTGTGATCCAAGCACTTCTTCTTTCTCCTTCGTCGTTTTGATGTCGCTTCAATCCAACTCGTGTCGCCGCATTTTTCTTGGAAGTATAAATAGAGAACATCAAACAAATTGAAATATATAGATGCCTACTTATCTTAATCATCAAATTCATTAAATGTGGAAACACATATATTATTCAAGAAATCCATTGTAAGAGAAATAGAAGAATAAATAGATACATATATGGAAAAATAAACAACAATCTTTGCTAAAGATATAAAGTGAGGTTACAACCCAATGATCTACTGATGTCAACTCAGCTTCTTCATCCTGCAAAATTTCATCACATCCAACATCCACTAGCAGCATGACTGGGTATTTCTATCTTCTAATGAGAATCCAACAACATTTCTTTACCAAAAATTCTCTGCTCCTGTACCAGGATATTTGCTCAATTTATAGGAAACCGATGGTAGTTTCTCAATGAATGACTTTCTAATAATAGGAAAGACATAAGCCTAAGCTTATAGGTGTGATGGACACTTAGACTACCTAATACATATGGACCTGGACCATGTAGAGACTCTTAACAATGAGAATTTCACTTCAAATTGACCAACGCACTCTTGAATGTCGGGAAGTGCATTGCAATGCACCCTTGAATGGAGGATGTTGCATATGCAACACATTTAGTCCCTTTAGAGGCAGCGTTTGGTGAGTCAATAGGTGATATAACATATACTTCAAACCTTGGAAATATCACAATAGAAGCCATGAAATGAATCTTTCTCTCTTAGTGGGTGCAGAGTAGCAACCAAATGTAAGGGGATGATAACCTATTTACCTGGCTCTGTGGACATGTCCAGTTTCAATTCTAGCTCATGGGGGACATGCCCAAATTGACCTATAACAATCAAACTTGTTTCCTCATCATGAGGGTCATCATCCTCTTGCATGAATTCTTATGAACAACCGTCTCTATCTTATTTTCATCCCTAAAAATTCTACTTTGTCAAGGAAGAAGGCAAGGCCCCTTCCACAATTTATGGAGAAAACACTTGCCTAGGTCCCCTCTAATGTGTCTTGACCTATTTTTCCTTTTCAACCTCTTTGGTCTTTTTTAGGCTCTTTGACCATAACTCTACTAGATGACCCAATTTGAATTTTGAAAATACCATGGTGATGATGTCTAGTAGGCTTGAAGTTGATGGAGGAATAGATGTAGCGGGGTCGATGGTGGAGGAGGGATGTTTTCGCATGTTGAACTTATGAGTAGTGAAAACATCATTGGCAATGAAACTCTCCCATGAAATTTTCAACTGCTTAGATGATGGAGTACAATAATTTTGGATAAAAGAGTGATGGAAGAGGTCAAGCTATTCGCCGATCATATTCTCTCTTCTCGTACTATGTAGGCCATTTTTTCCATGCTCCTAACAAGTAGTATGGGATTTTGAGCAACTTGACTTTGTGAAGCGTATAAGCAACTGACATGATATGTGATTCTGAGAACCTTCCTCTTCACAAGAGAAGCACTAGTGATGATTTTCATCATGGGGCATACCTATCAGAAGGTAACTGAGTGGGAAGACTCTTTCCCTCATTTTTCTACCGTGTTTAAGGAATGGTTCATAATATTGGTCACCCATGTATTTGGCTTTAAAACCACTTCTCACCCACATTAGGTATCCCTCTAGTAGTAGAAATGATGGGTGTGGGATATGTAGAAGGTTATACCCGCAATGGTCACATGGTTGTCATGACGGTTTGAGATGAAAATTCTGCTCAAAACAGGTGGTGTTGAACACTTTGAACCATTTCAATAAATAAAAGCAACCCACATATTTAAGCAAGACTTATCTAAGTGAGGCCATCAATTTTCTGATGTTAGTGTAGGCTCAAGCCTCAAAATCCTTCCTCCCCAGAGGTCTTATTTCCTTTCCTCCTCCTCCTCCATGAAATCTCTATCTTCCTCCTCCATGTCAGTTTTTTAGTTTCGGAACCCTCAGGAAGGGAAAGGAAAGTGGAAAATAGATTTAGGGAGTCGAGATGGGAGTAGGAAAATTTGGGGAAATAGGGCAGACATTAGGGGGAACCTAGGGGAGGATATGGGGATCAAACACTCCTAGGGAAATGGGATTATAATTTTATTACGTGCATGATAACAGCTAACTAGGAATTAGCAAACCTTCCATGAGCTAAGGTTTTGGTAAATGTAACTTGGGGATAGGGATTTAGTGATTTAGGGATAGGATAGGGTTTATTGTCATATGGGAAAGTAATGTGAGGTCTAGGGAACAAATTTAGGGTTGTGAGAGTGAAACTAGGGTTCGTTAGCTTGAAAACTTGCAAATTTGAATGAGAAGTTAAAACATCTTAATTTTTTCAATTGGGAAAGGAAAGGAGGGAATAAAGAGGTTTATTGCTTACTAGAGGTAGAGGAACCATTTTTTGATGATTTGGAGCACTTAAATTAAGTTTTGGAAGCTCCTGGAGAAACTGGTAGGAGCGTTAGCCGCCGCAGGGAGGAGCGCATTGCTGGTCCGTTTAGGGGCACAACGCCTTCTCCAGGAGCGTTGCCTTGCCTCCAAGAGCACATCACCACCAAAAACTTGGTTTTTGACAATTACAAACTTGATTTTCAAGTCGAGGTAGGAGCTCGAAGGGTTTGGAGAGAAAATGAGTGCCTTCATTTCCTTTGATGGGCTTTATACTTGGTGATTTTAATGAATTTTATTTGGGACCCACTTTGTTCTTCACATTCACTTTAAACGTTGAAATCTTTAACTTTCACTTTTGCTTTTGATCTTTGGAGTTTGATCATTTGATGGATTTGAGAACACTTAGATTTTTTGGAACTTTGAGCTTTCTTGGTGCATATGGAATTTGAGTTGGAAACTATCTTAGAACCATGAACTTATTACATGTTGATAAAATATAAAATTACATAATGGAATAACAATTACATATTAAATTTCAACTTTTACATAGTAAAGTGAATGTATTGGTCACCCTTTACTTTTTGGTCCTTTATGCAATGGAAATGATGTTTTAATGGACCTTGAAAACCCTAAGATCTAATGGACACTGATCAATGGACTTCATGATGACATGACTAAAAAGGTAATAAAGACTCATGAATGATGGACACTCAACATAGTGATGAAATAAGCCGCCATGATGAGATGAAATTTTTGGAAAAGAGTGAAACTTGATTGCACCCGCATTCATGACCAAATTTTTGCATGACCTAGTGGAATGACAAAAAATCTCGCACGGGACCCCTAACATGACATGAAAGAGTTAATTTGATCACCGGGTGGAAGGATGAAAATAATGAGATAACACTATCATCATCCAAGAATGTCTACATTATATCAAAACTCGAAATGTGGACACCTCGCATCATGAAAATAGATATACAAAGTCTTTGACATCATGGATTGGGAATTCTCCGATTAATTCTTCACAAGATCAAGCCTAGGAACTAGCATGAAAATGGATAATGTCATATGTCACGTCACAAATTAGCATTGTCATCATCAACGAGATCCCATCCCACTTCTTTCAAAGCCTCAAGAGGTCTAAGGTAGGGATGTGTGCCCTCTCCCCTTGCTATTTATTTTGGTTATATATGGATTAAGTAGAGCAATACCGACGCTAGATCAAAAGGAACAATTAGATGTTGCAAAGTTTCTAAAAATGTCTACATTTTCACCCAATATTTATATTGGTGATGTTCTTCTTGCTAGTCGTATTTCTTCAATGGAATGGAGAAATTTGCATAGCATCCTCACATGTTTTATATCTTCTTCGGCCTCCTCATGAACAAAGGAAAATCAATGCTCATTTCGTATTCAAAATAACATGGCATAATTAATGAAATCTCACATTAGGGGAATTTTGAGGTCTCAAAATGGGCCTCTAAGAAAAATAAAAAAAATAAAATTTATAAGAACCAAAAAAGATTCAAGATGATGATGTCAACCATAGGGGATTATTTAATTATTTTTTAAGTAAAGGGTAAAAAGATTAAAAAATGTAATAAAATACAAAACTCACTTTTCAACTCAGATTTTCAATCCCATCTCCCAAATTATTTACTCAAATTTTCGAGCAAAAGAAAATTATTGGATGAAAAATTTAATTCCTTATCCAGGTGTTTCCATGTTGCATACTTTTGATGGGACTCGGCCATACAAAATGAGAAATACATAAAAACGTGATTAAAATCATGTTTTTTCATATATTTATCATTTTTCGTGTAGCACGACCCATCTAAAGTATGCAACATGGGTAATGCTTGGACGAGGAATTAAATTTTGCATCCAAAGAGTACTCCTTAAATAAATTTTGAGTAAAAACTTTGGGAGATAAGTTTGAAATACGAGTTGAAAAAGTAGTTTTTTCTTTTTTTCCCTCTAAAATTTGGTGATGTAATCAAATTTATTTTATTATTTGCACTATTATTTTATAATTTCCTTAGGAGGCCCATTTTAGACCTCAAAATTCCCTAATGAATCTCTTCGAGGTGGTCAATTCCCCCATGGAGGGAGGTTTGTGTATCTAGGTTTCCACCCAAACCAAAAAAAATATGATTCTAAATAATCGTAGATAGATGACAAGAAAATTTGAGCGTAAGATGGAGCTATGGACAAAAAAATGGCTCTCTCTAGAAGGGAGACTAACAATGACTAAATCGGGCCCTCCAAAAATCTCCTATATTGGATGCACCATAACTACCGCCAAAGATGTTATCAAAACAACAAATTATATCATCACCGATACCCAGGTCGTGTTCAAGCCCTGTAAAAAAAAACCATATCTCTTGTCTATAAGGAGCCTCACTTGTGTTGAAAAGGAAGGTAGTTAGTATCAAGGAAAACGAGATCTTCTCGTAACGCCTCATCCAAAACTATGGATAGATATCAAAGGAAAAGGCATCTAGCAACAAATCATAGAAGAAAATAACTAAAGAATAAATAGTTAGAGTTCTAGATCAAGTGGAAGGCGGAAAGGAACCCAAGGGCACCTCCTACATCCTGAGAATCATGATGAGAAGTAAGAAATGGCTCCTTAGTAACTTAAGATGGATCCTTGGGAGAGGAGACAAGACAAAATATTCCTAGATGCAATAATATGGATAGAAAACATCTTCTCTCTCTCTCTATCCCAATTATAGAATTCCTACACTCCAAAGGTTTATTTCATATTGACCAAATCTATTCTGCCAAATTTCCCTCTCGTCACAAGTTCGTGGCTCAAAGCCTCTTACATAATAATGGCAAGCTTAATATAGCACCGCAGAATGGACTCACTACACCTCACTTTTTAAGCTAAGTTGGCATCATTTTTTTCATACAAATATGACAAAATGTCTTGGGTTGGTAGCTTGAATAAATACCGCAGGTTAATGATATTTACAACTATATCACAAGGGATCTTCAAAAACTAGTCCAAGCTCCATGGTTGTACAAATAGTGGAAATGGAACTATTACCTCTAATTCTAGCAAGGGTCCTAGAAGTGGTTCCAAAGGAACTACTACCTTCAGACTAAGTGACAACAATGGGACAAGGACCATTGTCACCTCAATGATGTCTCCTACTCTTTAAAAAACTTTCACCAATGGAGTAGATCCGGGAGCATGAAGGAAATCAAAAGAAGGAGAATTAAATGATAATATATGCAATGATTCCCAAGGCCCATTCATAGGAGAGGCTCGAGAAGGGTTTGCTTGCTTTAGAATCAAGGTAAAGGGCTCTCCTAGAGAGGATAATTTTGGGGAAAGTAAAGACCTAAGAAAATATTGATCAATATGATGGCTATGCCTAGATAAAGGCTTCCCAAGGAGAGGAGAATTTCTATTGTAGCTTTGTAAGATATTTTGTCATATAAATAATGGGACAATAGAGAGATCAACAAGACCTAGGTTTAGGGTGATATTCAACCAAATTCCAAGGTCAAGTAATGTGGGAATAGGATGCATCATTAATAGAGTGAATTCATTTGATTTTTAAAGCACAACAAAACCCTTGAAAATGTTGTTAACCTAAGGAGACCTAGACCAAAACTAATATTGGAACCAGGTTTGATGTTTCTATAAAACCAATTATAGGGGATTATCTTCAAACTTGGAGTGGCTAGAAGAGGAGACACCACTCAAATTTTCCACCAAATCATAGCTCAAATGGATGGATCTAAAGAAAATTTATCGATGCCCTAGTTAACCTGCCTAGGGTTATGGCATAAAATTGTGGAAAGAAAAAGAAAATTTAGGGTGATCAACAAGGATTCATACTGCCTAACCAATTGTGGAGATTGGAGTCAAAATCAATTTGATTTTATGATTTTCACTACCAATGAGTCATTTTTCAAATTTTCTAACAATATAGAGGCAACTAATAGGTCATAAGAGGAAATTATACTTTCCTTCTCGTAGAATTGATGGAGTTTCAAGGTGAAAGGGCATACAACCCACCCCTAGGAATAATTTGATCTTCTTGCCAAGATGAGTAACCCATACAATGATCCAAGGATTATAAGTGTTTCCATGAATTTCAAGACACAATTAGGAACAAGCACAATCAAATCATAACGTCGATATTTAGACATAAAACATTAAAAAATTCTCATAAAAGAGTACTTTCATGACAAAATATTATATCCATCGATCACATTTGCAACAATGAAGCTCCAAGATAAGATAACAATTAATCCAAATGTCAATATGTAATTGATAAAACCTAATTCGGCCCATCAATAACATGTACGTTATTTTCTCTAAAGAGATACAAATCCAAGCATGATGAACAAGGAGAATGCCTCTATTATATTTATGCAATCCTCTAAGGGGTTTGAATGGCTCATTTTTTCCTAATGATGCCATTATAATAAAAATAATGCAAAATAACCATATTTTAATGACAAGCCCACCCAAATAGCCGCATAACTTGAATAATTAGCCTCTAAAGAGGGACATGATGATAGTAAAGTAGCTAGAAGAGTCGTTGGAAGCCCAAATGAATTATGTCATGTGCCATAATGAATAGGAGGGCTCCAATAATGCTGATGAAGGGGTAACCCTTGATTTCCGTGAAAATGACATGTTGTGCTCCTAAGTGGCTGTGGGGGAACAAAGAACATCCTCATGGGTCATCAACTAAATCGAGAAACATAAAGCCCATCTATAAGGCTATAACAATGATGCATCCTCCCTTGTCTCCCAGGTGAGACAAAAATCCCATCTCGGGTCCATGACTACCAAGTGTAGCAAGTGTGTAATCGGTCGGGAAAGGTGGTCCAAGTTCATCATCATCATCGAACAAGTGGGACATGAGCCAACAATAAGTAGTGTTGAGGATCCCATGGCGTGGCTATCTACTCGTTATAGTGGAGGCCCATGGCTCTCAATGCTCACCTTCCAAATGCCATTAAGACCCTTTCTGAGGTCTGGATCCCATATAGGGAGACTAAACCACAAGATGAAGACCCACATGAAATATTTTATAAGATCTAATGTGTCTCCCTCACATGAAATTTCATTAGTACAATTGAGCAAATGAGCTTACAAATCATGGAACCAAGTGGCACTTGTTAATTATAGTTAACAATGGTATGTTATATGCTTAACAAAATTAGTTCAATGTTACTTTAGTGACCCAAAGATAATTTTCAATTTAGATTTCCGTAGCAATCACATTAACCATTAATCACATTGACAATAAAAGTAGATAGAACATGAAACAAAATGCGTAAGACAAGCTAAGACAAGAGGAAACCGTAGATTTGGCGGATGTCGTGGAAAACTCCAATGTGGAAAACCATTCATCATTTCTTCTTATTATTATATCAAAATTTTCAACAGAGATAAAGAGTACAAAAATTCAAATTGACTTGCCCAATTCAAAGTAAAACAACTCTGCCAATTTCTATAGTCAACTACGTTTCTCACATCACTCTTAAATCCAGAAATTCAACACCGGTCAAAATTGAAATAGAATGTCATTAAAATAGCTTGGTCTTCCCCGGGTCAAACTCGGCTTGATTAGAGGTAAATTCAACCTAAAACAATGACAAATTCAATATTCAAACTCGGGCCAAACCGTTATCTTGAAATCTCTGTGGTCAACCTCCACAATTTGGTCTCGTAGTCAAACTACTTATAAAATCATGGTTTCTATGCCAAAGCTGGCTCACGAGACATAAATATACCTAAAAGATCAAAGTAAAATGATGTCCATGATGTTGGTCAATGTTGGTCAAACCGCATTCAACTATGTAATTTTGACCTGCAATTTTACTCCCCGAAATTCTTCCTTCTTGATCCACATCGTGTGAGAGAGAAGAATGCTCAATGTAGTATGAACCAATGAGAGAAGGAGAGAGAGAATGTGTGAGTGATCAAGATTCCAAATGAGGTGAGATCACTTTTATTTATACAATTCATTGAGGGTGAAGAGTCACGTCCATTGGGCTTCATGAGCCTACATGTTGATGTGGCCGAATTCAACAATTTGCACATGTGTGGGTAGAAATTCAAAAATGCACTTCTACTTGTCTAATTTGGATGATATTTATAATAATTCTGGTCCTCTAAAGAGGAATTTAATGCAATCATCATCTCCATAAAATGAGTTGTCTCAAGGTAGAATTTGGCCCTAGTTTCCAATTTTAAATACCTCCCTCTCAACTAGGGATAATTCCACCTTCCAATCCAAATTTCATCATCGATCATTATATCATCCTATCATCATGTACCATCTCCCGTCATACCATCTTTTCTCTGAACCATGATTTAATAATGAATAAGAATTGATCAAGAGTGAGTCACAAGACCTTACCACTCTCCATTGACAAAAGTCACCAGGTAGAACCTCAATTGATTTCGGCATGTTGTTGAACACGATGCATCCTAGACATAGGGAGTATGGCAACACATGATGCTTCCATCAATGTTATGGTCCCTATCCACTTTTCCCAACTCATTGGCCGATGAGAGGTACTTCCCATGAGTCTCGACAACATGGGTAGGATGTATGCAAGGGTATCAACAGGAGAAGGTGAACCAAATATCCTTCTCATCTACCATAGGAGAAGGTGAACCATTTATCCTATACATATTCCAATTATAGGTAAAGGTGAACCACTCACCCTACACACGTTGTCCGCAACCGTAGGGGAAGGTGAACCACTCAATTCTACACGTGTCCACAACCTGTAGGAAGGTGACTCACCCTACACACATGTTAACCATCACGTGGGTATCACAAGGGAAGGTGAACCACTCAACCCGTAAAAAGAGCACTAATAGGGGAAGGTGAACCACTCACCCATGGTCACTCATAGCTCCAAGAAGTACCCTGGGAAAGACAGATATCCTGAGCTCAATGTCCGTCTCACCGGACTTCATAGGGTCTTTCCACGACTCCAAGTCTCTCTTAGAAGGCTAAGAATTTGACCTTCATAAGGGCTTTGTGAGGATGTCTCAACCCGTTGATCAATCCCGATGTGTTGGTTTCCTATTTCTCCTTACTATTCCATATCCTGAATGTTGTGCATGATATCAATGTTCTTGGAGTAGTCGTGGAAAACAGATTATCTCGAAAGGTGAATGCCACTTTGGTTGTCGTAGTATATCATTGTGGTATACAACACATGCTAAAATAGCTCACTAAAGAGCTTCCTCAACCAAACAAACTCCACAAAAGGCCATACTAGCAACAATTTATAAAAGTATCGATCATGCTTAAAGAAACCAATTTTTTCTTCCTACTCATCCAATATATTAAAGCAAAAACAATGAGAAGCAAATATCCAAACATGATTTTATGATCCACAACATTGCCAGAAGTCAACATCAAAGATATCCATGTAGGCTCAAATTCCCTACAACGTATCTCGTACCATAGTTGATTGTGGCTACGTAGATTTATCAAGAGATTCTTAGTGTTAATCCAATGTATGTGATGAGGTTTCACCATAAATTCTCATCGCACAAGCTCCAAGACGTAAGCATATGTCCAAACGAGAGTTTACCAAGAACATCGTAGTCCCCCACAAGTTGTCAATACTCGAAGGATTTTCCAATGCGAGCCCTCTAAAACACTTCCACATAGCTTCTTGATGTTGAGTTCCATCGAAGTAGACAATGTAATTGAAAATGCAACATCCCACATCTCTCGAGCAACTTCACAATGTATTTTCCTTGAGAAAGGAAAATATCACCCGGTTTTTTCGAGACCTCCAGACAAGGAAGTTACACATCGTACTCCGGTGTAGGCTCCATCCTTAAGATGCAATGAGAAAAATAATTGATCATATAGTGGTTTATCTGGGCAATCGATGCAACATTCAGCCCTAGTCCACTCTCCTTTTGAGAAGCCTTGAACAATAACCCGGGTCTTGTATTTTCAACACTCTCATTAGCTCCATGTTTGATTCTATAAAGCAATTTATAAGAGATCACAACTAGTCCTTGGGTCTAGGAAACTACATCCCAGACATCATTCTTCAGTGATTATCTAATCCTCATTCACTCCATCCATCCATACTCTAAGCCTCCGACTTCTTTGAATGTACATGCCTGATTGAATAATAGTATTCATAGCATCTAAGTACCCTTGATACCTTTTTTTTCTTTCTTGTTTTCATGAAATATCCCTCCCCGGAGAAATATTCCTTTAGCATATTTGAGAGTGTCTTTTGAGCCACAAAGGTCTTCTTTCCTTTGAGGTAGGGATCACTAGGAGGTGGGCTCAATGGGATCCATCAAGCCTTCAACATCTGACATCGATTCATTTGTCAAAGGTTCATCCTAATTTCCTACAACATCATCATTGTTCTTCCTTGGGATAGGGTGATCTCTGGCTTTCCCAAGTGAAAAGATTTGTTTGGTTGTTTACTAGGTAAACTAACACAAGTATTTTATTATCAACTGTGCTTGTAGCACTTAGAAGCATCTCCAAGATATATGGTTTAATAGTCAAGTTTATAAGATGAATTATTAATAATAAATGAAATGCATATTACAAATATAAATCTACACTAAATAATTTCTGAATTCAATTATGTAATCAACAATAAGAAGTCTTTTCTAACTATCAGAACTTGTTGCATCCTTCTTTACAAAACTACTTCATGAATTAGGAACCAAACTTACTCAACGAAAATTAGATCAAGATGCATGCAAGAATAATCAAGAGACTCTTAGCTAAAGATATCCCGGTTGTCCTTCATTACGCGTATCTATTCATCATTAATGTCTACTAGTAAATATGCAAAACAAGAACTTCAAAAATCAATTAAAAACAGAAAGATGAATTATAGCTCTAGCTCTTGATCGTATAGAAGGAATGTTTAACTTAAACATTGGATTGCCCCTTCATATAAAGAATATAAATTAGAATTATATTCATCAGCAACCATAAAACATCATCATACATCTAATTAACAAATTAAGCATAAAACAAAACTAGTTCAGAAATTGCGACTAAAAATAAACTGCAAAGTGCACTTAGCCTGGCAGTGGGCCCTCCCACCCTTGCCTCACACACTGTAAGTGCTTTCAGCTACTGAAAATAAGTCAAGTGTTCAACATATATAACAACAGAAAAGGAAATAGAACATGTCTTTCAATTAGCTCTCTAAGTTTTAGAAATATCAGAGTTAAGTTATACAAATTCTACATACAAATGCCTTCAATGTCTTAGGCTTAAATAGATAAAATATGAAGCAAAATCATCTAAAATTTCTCCTATATCAATGTCTATCCTTATCCTATCTATTCAGGTATAGCTCATCCATATAATCTCTCAAAATCTGGAAAATCCCATAAAATAAGAAATTTGACCTATTTCCTAGGGATCTCCATAAAAACAAGTCTTGTTTGACCACCTTTGATCGGGCATGTTTAAGCTCGGTTTGACTGAACCAATAGGTGTACATTCAATATTAGATCCCAATATTTCTAGAAATTTATCCATCTCGAGCCTAAGTTCCCTGCAAATATGACATCCATGAAGCCATTACGGGAATTTCTGGTCTGGTCCAAAAATGCACTTAAAATTCAATTTTTATAAAAACTTCTAAAAATTGCAAAACTTAATTTAAATACCTAGATATGCATTAATTGGAAAAAATAGAGTGAATATTATGGTGTATGGATGTATAGCATGGTAATAAAGTGTATTTTATTAAACAAAATTAGATAAAAAACGAGGGCCAACATCTCCCCCATGATGATGTTCAAACATGTCCTCATGCTTGCTTCTTCCTTTTAGACCTCCTAAGTTATGATGTTGATACTGTACCTGACCCAGATGCTTCCTGTTGTGCTGCTTTCAAAAGAGATTCTATACCTTTATATTGTTCCTCTTTGTAGATCAAAGCCTTGACTTTCTATTTTTCATATTTGATCTTCCATAAGTTTTCTCTTTGAGCCATCTGAATGCTTGCATGGAAAGAAGATTGTTATTTTTTTTCAATTTTCCTACTTCTTCATTCAATCTCCCATTTTCCTTGATCAAATTTTCATTGTTTTTCTTGTATGTTTCATTTTCTCTCTTCAAATGCCTCTCCAATATGCTGCTTACCTCCAAATTATCAGTCAATTCTTTGATTTTGCTAAGGTTTTGCTCCTTTTATTCTTCTTTAATGTCTTTATAAAATGAAGTGGCCTAAATCTCATCATTATCAAAATATGAGTCTCTTTTTAATGGGTTTTCATAAACCTCCTTTTGCAATATTTCAAGAATTTCATCAGCTTGTTTTTTTAAGGGAGATGTCTCAACAATTTGCACCTCAGGTTCTCTTTCCTTACTACTTATGTCTGTGGAATTCTTTCTTCTTTGCTTCCTAGTAATGGACAGGAATGATGCTTCTCTTTCAATCATGATTGTATCTTATTTCTTTTTAGACCTTGTTCGTGGATAAAGGGGTGAATTCATTATACTCTTTATTTCTTGAACTGGTTTGAATTTTTCTTTTATGTTTTGTTCTGCAAACTGATTCTGAGTTAGGAATTATCTCCACATCACACCCTTGGTTCTTAGCCGATAATCAACAAGAATTTTAATGTCATTGACAGTGTATTTCTGCCTCTTTATGTTTGGTTTCACCCTTCACATTTTCTATCATCCTGGTCAACTTTTTATAGAAAAATTATGGAAAATTGATTCTTATGTCTCCTTTGATGTGTTGAAGCAACCTAATGTGATAGAGGTGAATTATACTGTGCCTACTATCACATGTGAAGAATTTTTGAATGATCAACACTAACTCTTCCCAAGGCTCATTAAACCATTCTCTTGGAATCCCCTTAGTTCTGTCAAAGGATCCCATTTTGTTTTTATCTAGGAATAAGGTACATCCCTTATCTTTAAAATGCATACCTTTGTGATACTGTTCTCTTGATAATGGAAAATCTAGGGCTTGAGAAATTGACTCTGGATTTAAGGGAATGACTAAACTGACCACCATATTTTTCTCTTGTTTGTAATTATTTATGAATTCCCTTGCAATGTTCTCATTATTCCCATTAAAATTCTGAAGGAAACCTATCAAACCTGTTTGGTAAAGTTTTTCTATTGTGTCTTTCCCCCAATGCTCGATCTGAAAGTCTTTAGGTTCTATCCTTGTTGCCATGTTTTCTGAAAACCAATTAATATATCCTTCCACTGTCATCATCCTCATTTTGAAAGTTAAAAATTCATGCACTAGATCTTTGTTGACATATACATTATGGTGATGAAGCTTACCTCTTTTTTATTCCCTTGACAAAGAAGTGAAACCAATCCTCTTCAATCACTATTCTCTTGAAAAAATGAACTCACTACTTCTACAAACACAAAGAGTTGATGTAGAAAAGATTATAAAAACATAACAAACATGTTTTTATTAATCTATTCTTCTTATCTTATCCTCTGTTTCATCAAAAATAAAAATAAAAACTCCTTTGTCTCTCACTTTAGAATTCTCTGTCTTTTGTTGACTGTGCAAAAAAATATATATATATATTTTTATACCATGATGTCTTTTTTTCCCTCAATTTCACATAAAATTCCTTCTCTATTAAGGCAAAATCATCATGCATTCAATCTAAAATGTCCTAAGATCACTGTGTGCAAGAAAATTCAAAGAATGGCTCACCGTTTCTATGTCAACATTCATCAAAAATATCATAAAAAATGGGTTCACCGTGTCTTCGAAATTCATAAAACATTGCCCTCTGTATAAAAAAACATTTTGACCATGTTTTTATTTCCTTTTAACCCATAATTCAATCTCTGTCATTGCAAAAATTCACCACAAATCTCCTCTTTGTTTCGAAATTTCTCACTGTGTATAAATGAAATGAATTTTTTCATACAAACCATTCAAAAATGAAACAAATGATGCCATTGTGTGTTCAAAACAACACTCTTTTATATGTTTGTATCCAAATAAAAATCGAAGACTGTATATGAAACATCTAATGTAGAAATTTGCGAATTTGCGAGATCTAGCGGTGTTTTTCGTGATATCTCTGAGTTGACTTGAGTTCCTGTGTTTTGACAGTGCCATTTCAATCAACAATCTTCCTCAATATTTTCAAGGATTCACTCATTAAATCAATGAAAAATACATGTTGACTGGTGGTAGAATTTATGTGAATGGTGGCAGTGACAAGTGGTGTGGCAATGAAAGCTTTAAATAGTGGCAGAATCACTTCATTTATAACCCATAGTTTCAACTTATTTTCACACAAAATCCCGAGATGTGTTTATATGAATATCCATTGCATTTAACGAGAAAAAATTAGGTTTTTTCTCTTAACTTCATGCTCCACGGGATTTTTGCGCCTTGAAAATGTGTTTGATCGACATGGCTACAATATCTCTTGGCTTAAATCCCATTCAACTCCACTCTTCTTCTCATCTTGATCGAGAATTGTGAAACAAAGTATTCTCATACGAGATTGTGATGGGGGGCTTTCTTCAGTTATTTCACCTTTACTAGAAAGGATGAAACCAGAAGATTCTGGCCCACAAACTGGCTCTGCCTAAAGAAATAAAATGTAAACACTGAAATAGATCCGATCAATGAAATTATTTGTTTATGTGCAAAGTATTCATTAATCAAAATTTTATGTGTGAATAAGCAAGTTCAAGTATTCTGCAAATGAAGTAATGTGGTTTGAAGTTGAACTAATGAGTTTTGTTCATTGTATAAGTCTACTTGGGAAAAGTGTACTTATGAAAAGTTATTGTTTAATGTAGTAGAATCTGAAATATAACAACAAAAATGCACAGCATAACAGTAAGCATTTGTTTAAGCAGTTCACCCCTCTCTTGGGCTACCTCTGCTGGGTCCAAAAGCCTCTAATTAGGCTTTTCCCTCTTTCATTAATGCTCAAATTATGAATTACACTGTGTAGAAAGCCTCAAAAGGAAAAATTAGCTGCATATTTAGAAATTGAATACTGAAATCAGTATAAATTGACTATTCATTCACCTCCAATGGATGAGTATAGTCCAACACAACTGATCTTTCATTAGGCCCTGGTGGCTCCACAACCAAAATCGCTGGTAAAATCACTGATAGAGTGCCCTGATGGCTATGTAACCTGTCCCAACAGCTCTAGAATGCTTCAATACCCCAAAATAAAAAAAATTTTCGTCCCAAATGGACTTCCCTAGCCAAAGTTATGGCTAACTGAAGTTTTGCCCAGTGTCACCTAGAAAAACTCCACTAAATGTGGAGAACTGCCAGATAGCCCGACAAATATGGAGGTCGGTGCTAAAGTTGGGCGGACCGCCAAAAGTGCCGCCGAAAGGAGGGGCTGAAGAGTAGGGCCACGGGGGTCCATAGGACCGCACTCGTCGGCCATATTATTATGAACTTAGAGTTAAATGCGTTTGAACTTTAATATATAACAAATATTTAAATGTGCAACCGCCGGTCCATGAGACCACGTCCCCAAACAATGCGCGCCATATTCATTTTCAACGTTTAAATACAAAGTTCTGCCATTGAATAACAAGAACCATCTCGTGGCCCATTGGTTGGACCGTTGCGTTGTTTTCCGCCCGACCCGGTTTTAAATCCTGTCGCGTCCAAAACAAATTTTTAAACGCCTTTTCATTCCACCTTGGGGCCATGTGGCGGCCTCCAGGCTGGCCACGTGACGCCCTTTCATTGGCTGCCTGCGGAATATTCTGCAGAATATTATGTGGAATATTCCACAGAATATTCCCAAAATATTCTGTGGAATATTCTTTTTTTAATAATTTTTTTTAATATATATATATATATATATATATTTTTTTTTATAAAGTCAAATTTTGGCCATTTTTTAACTGAAATTGGCAAACTTCAAAGCTGAATATCTTTCTCATACGACGTCGGTTTTTAGTGCCGTTCACGTCTACAGGATCGTTTTTTTGAGCTCTTTCCAGTCGTTCTGGTTCGGACCAATTCTGAGCAACTTCATTTTTGAGCATTTTTCTACAAGAGACTTGATCTCCTGATCACACCTCCCAAATGGGAAGATTTTGGACCCCAAAATCTCTTTGATTACTGAAATTGATGATGTGGAGACTGATTCTCCACTCTTCCACCCTTGAATAACTGAAATCTACCCGATTTCATCAAATGAAGCTTTTGAGAAAATGATAATCTGTCTCTGGAATCAACTGATCGACCATTGCTAAGATTGACGGAGTCATGATGCAAATGATTAAAATTTGCAGAACAACAATTGTAATTTGCAGAAAACAAACTTTTTCTACACTGATCAAACTTCCAGAAAGACTTAAAATAACCTTCACCTTGCAAACTGTTCCCATGGCGAATTCTACCATTCTGAAACCAACTTTTTCCCATGCTGAATGGTGTGTCCTTCTTGCTTGCACTGCTTTGCTTTGACACTTCATTCACTGCATTGGCTGACCCAAAAGGTAATTTGTGCAACATAACATCATCTTTTTTCAAAGACAAACTGTTATCAAACTGAGACAAATCATTAGCAACATCATAAAAAGGCGAATGCTCAAAATCTGGTCGTTTCAACATTAACAAAGTTAGACTTTGACTTGCGTTAACCAGTCTTTTCAATTGACTTGCATGGAGTAAAGAAGATTCCAGCTTCTTCTTGTGAGCTCTCACAATGTACTCTTTACCATCTTTGAACAAGTGATACTTGTTTTCATGGCGATGAAAGATAGCCTTCCTGTCAAATAAGTAAGGACTTCCCAAAACAATACCTGAGATATCAAGCGGCACCACATCAAGTTCCACTGTGTCAATAAAGTGTGCGGTTATTGCAAAGCGCAATATGCACTTCCTTGAGACTTGCAAATTGGCATCCTTACATATCCATCCAAGTGGATAAGGCTTCGGATGTGGAATGGTCTCAAGTTTAAGTTGCTTGACCAAGTCTTCAGATATAAGATTCGCTTGTGACCCACTGTCAAATAGTGTGTCAATTTTGGTATGTTTTGAAATTACCCTCACATGGAAAAGCTCTATCCTCCTCTTTTCCTCATGAGTATCTTTGTGACAATTCAAAGAGCTAGAACTGGGAGTTGTGTCTTGCACCACTTCTTTCCCCTTAATGTTCTTTAAAACCATGGCTATGTTTTTTGTCTCATCTCCTGAGTCTGACCCTAAGTCTTGCTCAACTGTTGCTACAGTTTTCTCCTTTTCTTTGGTCTTGTTTTTGTTCTTGTATTTTTCTGGTTTCAGTTCAGGATGAAGCTTCCAACAATGATCTTCATCATGACTTGTCTTTGAACAGTTCTTGCAAAAGAACTTTCCTTTTTCTTTTCTTGAATTTGCAACTCTCTTCTTTCCTTTGTTTTTGAAATTACTATCCTCATCAAAATTATTCTTTCCTCTAGCTTCTAAATGTGTAGCCTGCACACAGACTTCATCTAAGCTGGTAGGATTGAACAATAGAATAGTATGTTGCAGATAATTGTGCAAACCTCCTATGTATTTAAACAAGGTGTCTTGACTTTGTAAGTCTACTCCAAGTAGAAGTGCTCTCCTTCTAAACTCTTGGGTATAATATTGCACATTTTGACCCTTAAGTTGCCTAAAATTTTTCCAATTCATGATTGCTTTCTGAATATGAGCAAGAGGATAAAAATGTTTCTTAATAGCTGTAATAAACTCATTCCAAGTTAGAGTTATCTTACCATGCTTTTTAATTTCCTCCTTGGTCTTGGCTTCCCACCAAACCAAAGCTGCTCCATCCATTCTCAAAGAGGCTAATTGGATTTTTGTTTCATCATCATGCAAATTCTGAATTCTTAGATAGACTTCCAGCTGTCTAATCCAGTTATCCAATTTTTTTGCATTCACATCACCATTAAACATTGGCAACTCAAACTTCACATCAAGCTTTAACAAAGGATTTTTAAGAGATGTTTTTGTTTTGTGTGACTGATTAACAGAAGTAGAAGAGGATGATGTGGAGGAAGAGGAAGACGATGGAGATGAAGGATCACCATTTCCTCCATTCCCTTTCTTAGACTCATCCTTGTCTTTCTTCCCTCCTGAAGAATCTCCTTCTTCTCTTTGGTTTCTAGACCCTTCTCCAGCGATCCTATCATTTCTCTCCTAGTATAGGATCCTAACCATCTCATTCATGTCCAAGAAAGCTTTTCTAAAGACTCTTTCTTCTTCCTTGGGATCCATTTCCTCATGTACTTCTCCTTCTCTGGAAGACATGTTTGTGGTTGATTCTAAGGCTAATGAGGATGAAATGGAAGGTGGATATAATGGCACTCTAGCCCTCCTTGGTTGAGGATTAACTTGTTCTCTAACCAATTGACCTTCCCCTCTTTTCAATTTCAGCCTAGTAAGCATCAAATTTTGCAGAATAACACAATCTTCTTGCACAAATTTCACAAAATCTTAAACAAAACCTAGAGCTCACGATACCAACTTTGATCTTGTTCGGACCAATTACGAGAAATTTCATTTTTTGAGCATTTTTACGAGGGACTTGATCTCCACGATCCCATCTCTCCATCTTGATGAAAAGTTACTGTTTAATGTAGTAGAATCTGAAATATAACAACAAAAATGCACAGCATAACAGTAAGCATTTGTTTAAGCAGTTCACCCCTCTCTTGGGCTACCTCTGCTGGGTCCAAAAGCCTCTAATTAGGCTTTTCCCTTTTTCACTAATGCTCAAATTATGAATTACACTGTGTCGAAAGCCTCAAAAGGAAAAATAAGCTGCAAATTAAGAAACAGAAGGCTGAAATCAGTATAAATCGACTATTCATTCACCTCCATTCGTTGAGTATAGTCCAACATAGCTGATCTTTCATTAGACCCTAGTGGCTCCACAACCAAAATCACTGGTAAAATTATTGATAGAGCACCCTGATGGCTCTACAACCTATCCCAACAGCTCCATAATTCTTCAATACCCCAAAATCAAAAAAAAATTCGTCCCAAATGGACTTTCCTAGCCAAATTTATCGCTAACTGAAGTTTTTCCCAGTGTCACCTAGGAAAACTCCACTAAATGTGGAGAACTGAATTTAACTATAGATAAATGTGGCACATCCGCCTTAATTTGGGAAACGAGCACTAAAATGGTGGAGCATTTTCTGTTGGCAATAAATGTCATGGATCATGTGACCGCAAATCCCGCATGTAACGTTGGAGAAGATGGTTTATATTAATGTTATAATAAATATAACATAAAAATCCGCCGTTGCATGTGTACAGGTCACCGTTTGCTGTTAGTTCTTTCCGCCAGTTATGTGCTTGGACCACGGACCTGACGAGGGTCACGTGGATAGGGGGGGGAGCTAGCCCGAAGCCCCTCCATCGACTTCCGCTCCAAACCTTTGACCACATGCTTTAAACCCACGTTAACATACGTTGCATACCATGTTTAACCTTTGTTACGTGGGTTGTAACGGTTAATAATACATTGCCCACGTGACTTTAAATATATAACCCAAACTTTAGGCTTGTGGGTTTTAACATTTTTTCATATTTCAAATTTTGTTTAATATATAGTATGGTTTAATATTTAGTTTTTAATAAGGTTTAATTAAATTTTTTTTAATAATTAATTAAAACATATAATTAAAAATATAATATATGATTCAATAAAAAACCATATAAAATATTAAAACAATATAATTTAATTAATTTATTAAACCTTAATAAAAAATAAAATTACCCCAACACATAATATTAAAAAAAAATTCCTTTCAAAATTGAAGGTTATTAGGCGATTTCAAAATGCAATATCTCCTTCATACGGTAATGGATTTGAGTGCCGTTCACGACTACAAGATCGTTTTTCCGAGCTCTTTCTAGTCGATCTAGTTCGGACCAATTCTGAGCAACTTCATTTTTTAGCATTTTTCTACAAGAGACTTGATCTCCTAATCATAATTACATTATCACAAATCGATGTTTCTAAAAAATAGAAAATGATCATTGGTGTGTGTGTATGATATTCCACACCGGTGCATTTGTATGATATTGTACACCGGTGTGTTTCTACAACCTATGAGCACCGCACCAAATACCAATACCAATTAGAACGCCCGATGTGATTTATTGATGACTATGACTTGGGCAGATAGGCATTGCATGCACCAGTATGGCTTGTCTTTAACACGTTGGTGTGTTTTTACAACTTAATGGCCCAGTGCATTTTTACACCGTAACGGCCCAATGTGTTTTTACACCTTAACGGGCATCGGTGCATGCACCTTCTATTGGCCCAATGTTGGTGACATGCACTGGGACGTTGCTAAATTCCTTGGGGCTTCCGAAATTTGTTTTCCATCCCGGTGCTTGGTATGTTTACAGTATTGGTACGTGCAAGTTAAAACGCACCAGTGCGTTCACACATGAAGCGCACATCGATAAGAAATACATCCGTAAAAACCTTCGGTCACCTAGTTTTTTTAGTTGTGTTGAAGTTCTATTAGAAGCTTCGTCAAAACCTTTATTACCAAAAATAGATGTTGTAGCAAAAAATGTTTTGACAACTTTGGAAAATTTTATAACACTAAAAACCTCCTTTATAACCTCCGCTAGAGGGTCCTTTCCTTGTAGTAATTTTATTAGTAAAATGCATAGTAAAATTTAAAATTTTTACTTTGCATGTATTAAATCTAACATAAAATCTTAAAAAAAACAATTATTACAATAAAATTTAACATTTTTAATATACTACAGGGCTTTTTTGTGAATCACCAGATGTTTCAAATTTTGATTCTTTGAATAGTGTTGTTGTTCGAAATACTTGTGTTGCTTGATAGTGCTCTCTTGCTCCAAATATGTCTCTAGTGCAAATCCCTCCCTGAAAAATTTTGCAAAAATAATGAAATAATGAATAGATTTTACTATTTAAATAACTTTATATGAAATTAGATTTCCGAAAATCATTTTCCACTCATTTTTCAGTTTACCGTTTTTTTTTCACTTCAAAAAAATAAAGTTGTGTTCTTTTTCTTGACATTCAGTGCGTTTGTTAACTAACCGCACTGGTGTGTTTGGTAATAAAAACACACCAATATGGTTGACATTACATTAGCACCAATAACAATAAATCCTTTTTTAACGCACTGAAATTACTTTTAGGTATGTACACCAAAATTTATTGTTGATTTTGCTCAAATGTAGGGAAAAAATCTCATAATTATATCAAATGGACAATTCTTCAAAATCCATCTCCTTCCATAATATTTCTCAAATTCCATCATAGAGTTCTCCCTATCCATCTCCAAACATAATTACTTCAGATTTTATTTATATTTTCATTGTCTAATTGAATTTATTTTTTTTATCCATGTCAAACAGCTGAATATAATTAATGTATACAAATTTTCAAGTTCATGAAGATTCAAAATCGAGTTTATATGCACAAAATATTTAAACAGTTCCAAAACGTTGGAAGCTCTTATCGGGAGTAGCATAAATCAAGGTGCAGTTGGTAGATGAAAATGGACAGTCGCTTCACCCTGCCAATTGTAACATGCCATCTTCTAGCCATAATCCTAGGATAATGATGGTAATAATTGTTTGGTATAATGTAATTATTTAAACGTCAAACCAATTAATCATGCATTGACGTGATTTCTAATTGATATCATCAATATTGTACTAATAATTTTCAAATATATTTTTTTAAATTATTAGGATTGTAGTGATGATGAGTGACCTACCTACCATATTCTGTTGCAACACATGACAATGTCAAGTTGAGAGAAGGCTGAATTAAGAGAAAAACTCGAAGAGGAATGAGGGCCAAGAATGGTTGAATCAACCACCTATTCAATTCCCACTACGTCTAGATTCACCAATTAAGAATGACTACAGCAATTGTAGTTCTTCACAAGCTGCAATGGAGGCAATCGAATGACTACGACAATTGTAGTTCTTTATTGGAAGCTGTGAAGAGGTAAAGAAATTATTGAAAATGTTGGGTGTTGAGTACATATCATATCAAGCATGTCCAAATGTGTGTATTCTATATAGAGGAGAATATGAAGACAAAGAGATATCTTTGAAATGTGGGCATGACAGGTATGATAAATCAAAAAATAAGGGTAAATCATGTGGTCCTCCTCTTAAGATATTAAGGCACATGCCTATAATTAGAAGGATTAAAAATCTCTTTAGTTACAAATAATTAGCTATGTTGCATGGATGGAATGCCTCACACAGAAGTTTGTTGGGAGTTATATGAATCCCAACAGATTCAATATCCATGAACCATATACAGGATACATGGTCTGAAAAATTCAAGGATGAAGTACGAATCCTATGACTCATCATAGCCATGGATGGCATCAACCCATATTCCCACCAAAACACCATCTATTTTGGTTGGCCTGTAGTAGTGATCAATAAAAATATCCCCCCATGGTTTTTCATGAAGAATAAACATCTTATGTTGGCTCTCATAGTTCCTGATAGAAGACAAGTAAAGAATATGGATGTCTACTGACAACCACTGGTAAATGAATTGAAGGAATTATGGGATGGCATAAATGTATATGATGTATCAAGACCCATCACAACAAAGAGGATTTTTATGTTGTATGGCATATGTGCTTACACCACACATGATTATCTAGGCTTAGGATTTTTATATGGTAAATTACATGTTTATTGATTTGTTTATATAAGTAACAATATTCTTTTGCATATTAATTTAATTCGTTGTAATTGTTCTAATCTTCATGATATTATTTAATGTGCCATGCATATTGTATACAATAATTTCACAGATCTTGTAACAAAAGGGCATTATGGATGTAAATTTTTGGACCTTCTCTGAAATCTAGATGGTCCAACGACCTACGAAAGCTAGTGTATGACTGCTCCAGGGTATTCTTCCCATAATAACACCCTTATATCCACTTTCAATGGTAAAAGAGAGAGAACCAAAAGTCCTGTAATAATGACACCAGCTGAATGGCTTAGAGCATATGAGAGAGAGAAGGAGAATGAGTTCATATAAATGTTTGATTCAAATGGGGATCCTATGTTCGATGATCCAGAATTATTTGACACCTTCGTTGAGAAATTTCCCATTTGGATGAAAAGGAAATCTATCTTTTATAACCTCCCATATTGGGATCATCTTAAGATTACCCACTTACTATATCCCATGCATATATTTAAAAATGTTACGACTTCTTTATGGAGGCACATGTCATTGAAAAAAAGTGACACATTAGCTATTAGGAAAGATCTTATTACTTCAAAAAATAAAAAGAAACATTCGCCAAGACAATTAGAAATTACAAGAGAGTTTGGTCCCTCTAATTGATACTTCAAAGAAGGCGATGTCCCATGAATTTTTAAAAAATATGATCTTTATTTGGAAAAGGAATTTATAATGGGTGTGAGGGTGCAATCTTCATCTGGGTCTTCTTTACGGTGATGCTTCACCGTGGAAGACCATTTGTCGGGGTTTAAATCGCATGACCATTTGAATATTCTAAGAGTACGTATAATGTCAAAAGAATGATTTTATTATATGTTATATTAATAATTTTTATCCCATGGGATCATAAAACATAAGTAATTTTGTATGCATGTGTTCATAACTTTGCAGTGTCATTATCCTTTGTTCATGCATGGCTGTGTGAAACATGACTTCCCCCAAGACCTAGGACATGCCATATCTAAATTATCTGCATTTGTACGTTGGATCACATCAAAGGAGATTCATGTGGCTAGAATTCCACAGCGGCGTCAAGAGATATTTTATATTGTTTGTATGTTTGAGAAGGAAATTCTGGAAAGTTTTACGGACTTGCAAGTTCATCTTCTAATCCACCTAGTAGATGAGGTTCAATTAGTTCAGGTGCTTTCTTGTCGTTGGATGTTCTTCTTAGAGAGGTAGATGAAGAAATTGAAAGGTTTTGTTCGACAAAGGGAAAAACCCGAGGGGTCTATGGCAGATGGGTACATATCGTATGAGTCTTTCTATTATGCCAGTGAGTACATCAAGAAGATCGACAACACACTAAATGTGGTGATTTGGGACAGTGAAAGGGATGAAGACAAAAGAGAAGGAGAGCTTTTCCAAACGAATGGAAAAATGCACTTGATAAAGAGTAAGCAACTTATAATTTGTCAAATTTACACAAAGTAAATATTCATGTTGAACTTCGATATAATGTATATTTTGATCTCATATGTACTATATGTCAGTTTGATTTCATCAGCGAATGCAAAAATTGAAGCAATCAATAAATTCGTAAGTTTACAATTCTGAAGTGACACAACTGTGGGTCGCATTGTACGAACAAAAGAGGATGAAATGGTATAGTGACATGAAAGAATTCATACGGTTGAATGGTAGAAGTGTGCCTTGTCCTGATCATTTAAAATAAAATATGCCAATTATATGCCCCAACAGTTGGGTTGCTGACCAATTCATAGAGAAATATGGTGCATCCAGTCATTACCCATGTGCTGAAGAGGATGCGCTAAACGTAGGGATTGGGTGCAACAACTCAGAAATAATATATTTTTGTAAATTTTAAACTTAATAATGCACCTTTGAAATGTAACATCTATATTTTATAGATTTTAACAGTTGGGTTATTAGACACATGACACTGTGATTTTTTAACTTTTTAATAAGTGAATTTTTTTCCATCTATGTGGGCATATGGACACCATTTTCGCACAGAAAATTTCGATGATGGACACATGACTCAAGGTTGTTGAGTGGAAGTCGATTTTGATAAATCTAGTCGAGCTAGCCACTGTGATCAAAAACTAGTATGAGGGATGTTAGGTTAGGTCTGAAAGATACAAGAGATCATTGAAGCGGACTTTTCTTCTTTCCAATGTGTTATTTTTAGGTGCAAGTGGTGGGACACCTTTGATCGGAATAATATAAAGGAAGATCACGATAGTAGGTTGATATGTGTAAACTATAGAAAGTTGTGGGATGAAGCTAAGGAGCCTTATGTTTTCCCTAAACACTATAAGCAGGTATTTGTTTACCCAGATGTGTTGGATAGGGATTGGTGGTTCGTATTGAGACATGCCCCTAGATCAAAACATATTTTTGATAACAATAGTGTCATCATGCTACCTAGAATATAATAAGGGTGATGAGAATAGAGAGTGATATGGTATATGTGTTATTTCATTATTTATACTATTTAAGATGAGTTTCAATAAAGAAGAGGACTTAACCTTATAACTAAGACTCTTTTTTTCCAAATATTATAATATGTATTTTGAATTTTTGGTTTGCATTGTGTTAATGTTAAAATCATTTCACTTGATAATATTCAATTATGTTGATCTCGAAAGCAATGACTATATCAAGTTCTTTTTTTTTGTCAAATCCTAAAATAATACAACTAATTGATTGCTTTAAATGGTTTTTCACTATATCATTACTTAAATAAATGCAACCAATTATTAATGTATAATGTTATTTTTGGTACGTAAGATCATAATAAAATAATTATAATTCTAAACATGAATTTATTTGCATTATTCTCTAAATGATATCTTCAAAATTTTAAAAAATGTATTAATGTATACTGTTATTTTTGGTATGTTTATTGTAATAAAATAATGATAATTCTAAACATAAATTTATTTGAAATATTTTCTAAACTTTATTATGTTACAAAAATTCATATTATTCAAGATTTATTATTTTACAATTATTTATATCCTTACAAATTTACAATTTTATAATTTTACAATTATGGTAATTTAACAATATGTACGGTATACATTTGACAATTTTACGATGATTCAATTTTATGGTAATTATGGTTCAAATTTGACAATTAATTTACAGTTTTACAATTAATAAAATTGAATCATGACAATACATACAATTACAATTACAATTTTACACTTTTACATACAGTTACAATTAAAATTACGATTACAATCACAATACATACAATTACAATTACAATTTTACAATTTTACAATTAACAATACATAATATTTAATAAATATCATGATTTAATATTAAAAATAAACATCACGAAAATGACAACCATCGTACAAACATCATATTCTAAAATACACATTCAAATTCGCTAACATCATCTAATCATCGTGATCATGATCATCTAACAAAACACAAGCATTGTATAACATAATTACAACACAAACATCAAATATACATCTCATGTAAAATAAATGCTATAACATACACATTTATCTACAAGCACATTAAATGAACATATCTAACATGACCTAACAATATACACATCATGATGAACACCAATGATCTGTATTTATGTAGGAACAAAATGAAATACATAAATCCACATAAAATCATAGATGTAGTAGAAATAAAACTTCATTTCATTAATAACAAATAACTGAAATATGCTTACAGACATAATGGAAATAAACTAGCTAGGTCGCTGGCAGCTTATCTCCGATAAGAGATGTGGCTGATACAAGCCTCTAAACTGTGTTACAATGAGGCTCGAGGGCCTATTTATTATTTAGAAACAATGGAAAACCCTAAAGATCCAAAAAACTAACTCTAGGAGATGAAGCACCAAAACTATGGGCCCCTTTTGGGTAAATTGGTACATCAATCTTCCCAGGGACATAACTTTGGCATACAATCTTCGTTTGACGTGCACAATACCTTGTTATAAATATATATGTGAGGAATACAACTTTTGATGTGAGAAACATCAAAGGAACCTCCATATTTCTCTTGATTTTGCTAAAAAACGTCGTTTAGGGCCTCAAAACAGCTCTAGAAGTTCAAGACCCGAAAGATTGTTAAAAATAGTAAATTGTGCTACAATTAAGGAAACTAAAAAAATGAAAGAAACAATGGTGGAGCCCCAAGTGGAATAGGTGGGTGGCCACCAATATCCACCTGGATCATTCCTCCCCACTTAGGAAGCAATGGTCCCCATTTCATTGAGTTCCTCCATGATACGAGGAAACTTCTGCTAAACTTGGTCCCTAGTGAACCATTTGCCTCGGTGCGAGAGTTCGCCAACTTTGACAACCCTATACAGTTGGATATTTTTTTAACGAGTGTTATTCATTTGCATGTCCATGATACGATCTATGGTGGTCTGTTCCATGTAGTTTGGGTTTAACTCTGCTGGTATGAGTTGTTCTGCAATGTCGGAGGTGTCCAGTAGAGGTGGCAAGGAGGGCCGAAGGCAATCCACATTGAACACTAGGTGCAGACCAAGGAATGGTGGAATACTAAGCTCGAAGGCATTGGCCCCTATAGCCTTGGTGATGGTGTATGGCCCATATCAGAGCAGACGAAGCTTTCGGTCGGGTCCAACGTGGCGCTCATTTTGCAAATGTAGCCACACTTTGTCACCCACCTCGAAGTTGTGTGGCACCCGATGTTGATCATGTTGTTTCTTGTACTTAGCATTGGATCTTTCTAATATTTTATGAACCTTTTGGCGGATTTGTTGAATGCGCTCAATTAAGTTGTTTTCCTTGTCAGCTTTAGACTGGACATGAGCTAAATTGGCCTGCGTAGCCGCAAATGGCATGGCTACATCAATGGGACATAATGGCTAGAATCTCAAACCCACCTGAAAGGGGTTGTGGCCGGTTGAGTTGTGGAAAGCCTGGTTATAACTTTGTTGTACATAAGTATGGCTCTCATCCCATATGTGTGGATTCTTTGAATTATACATGGGCAAAAGTGTACGATCATCCTGTTTATGACCTTTGTCTAGCCATTATTTTTGGTATGGAAATTTGTGGACTTGGTGAGCTTGGTGTCCAGTAGTGACCAGAGGTTGTACCAAAATGTGTTGAGGAACCTTTGGTCCAGATCTGAGATCATAGACTGTGGGATCCGAAAGTGCACCCACACTCATTTAAATAATATTTTAGTAGTTTCTTCTGCTATGATATTCTTCTTGCAGAGCGCCATAATGTCCATCTTCAATAATTTTTCGATGACCATGAAAACACAGTCATTTCCATGCTTAGTAGAAGGAAGGCCTGGCATGTAATCCATGGATATGAACTCCCAAGGTCAACTAGGGGTATGTAGTGGAGTATAGAGGCCTTGCTTCTTAATGGTCGGTTTGGCAATAGTGCAAGCATTGTAAGATCTGATGTACTTCCCAACATCTTGTCAAAGGTTCGACCAATAGAAATACTTCTACAGTATCGCCATTGTTTTCTCGACCCCGAAATTCCCAGTGACCCAACTGTAGTGCGCTTCCCAAATAATATTGGCACACTTGCTTGAAGGAACACAAAGGTGTCCCAGGTGACATAGCAGTGCATCTTGAAGGTAAAAAAATTGAACTTGCATACCCTCCAAGAGTGTCTTGTATGTGTGACCGAATTCCATATCGCTCTTGTAGAGAAGCGGCCAATCAGAAGTCTCATGCCCACAAGAGTTGAGAATGGTGGTTAACACCACGATTGGTGGTCGGCTGAGGTAGTCTGAAACATTATTGGTGCTACCCTCCTTGTACTTGATGTTCAAATGAAACTATTGCAGATATGTGGACCACTTCTGATGGCGTTCGTTCAGCAACTTCCCTTGCATCTATATGAACTACAAGGGTCGGTGGTCTGTGTGGATGACCGTTTCCTTCCCTAAAATGTAATGCTTCCATTTTCAGAAATCCTGCATAATGGAATACATTTCTTTGTCATATCTCACTGTGATATGCCACTGGATGCCCCTATTGAGTAAGAACTACCCCAATAGCATAGTTAGAGGCATATGTCTCAATCTCAAATGGTTGTTGCATTTCAAGTAATGTGAGCATTAGGGTGGAGCATAGGTGATGTTTCAATTCTACGAATGTATTCTATTGGGATTCCAACCAAAACAATTTTTCTTTTTCTCCTCCCTTGGTCACTTGACTCAAGGGCCAAGTGATATGAGAGAATCCCAACACGAACCTGCGGTAGAAATTAGCAAGACCTAGAAAGCTGCAAAGCTCTATTAGAGTGGTTGGGGTTGGCCAATCAATAATGAATTGGATCTTGGTTGGATCCACATGCACCCCCCTCTCATCAATAATTTATCCCAGATACTAAATCTCGGTCATGCCAAAAGTGCACTTCTCCAAATTGGCACACAGCTTGTGTTGCCGCAGTGTTTGGAGGACCTGTCGAATGTGGTGGAGGTGCTCTTCCCAATTCTGGCTAAAGATCAAGATGTCATCCAAGTACACTACTACAAATGAGTTGGTGAATGGCTTCAAGATGTCATCCATCAACCTCATGAAGGTTGCAGGAGAATTCGCCAACCCGAAAGGCATGACCAACCATTTGAAAAGGCCCTCCTTGGCTTTGAAGGCAGTATTCCACACATCGGAGGGTTTGATTGGTACCTGGTGATACCCAGACTTCAAGTCGATCTTTCTGAAATATTTTTTCCCTTTGAGTTGGTCCATAAGGTCATCAATCTGTGGGATCGGGTACCTATTCCGAATAGTGATCGTGTTCAGTGCCCGATAGTCAATACAGAGTCTCCAAATCCCATCCTTCTTCTGTACCAACACGATCAGGCTCCCACAGGGCGATGAACTCAGCTGGATGTGACCTTTCTACAGTAGGTCCTAAATTTGCCTCTTGATTTCATCATTCTCTAGAACATAGTGTTGAAAGATCAGTTTATTGGGCATCGGTGCACCTGGGGTCAGATCAATGGGGTGCTTCACCTGACAATGCAGAGGCACCTCTGTGGGTGAGTTGAAGATGTCCCTTTACTCCTCCCCACCTTGTTCATTTTTTTTTGTCATGTGGAGGAGCCCTATCTCGAGGTCATTTCCATAGTATTCTTCTTGCCCTAAGGGCAACTCATCGGGAAAATGAATTTCCTGGTTTTGGAGGTGAGCTTACTACATTGTTTTGTAGTAACTAAAGAGATAGCAGCAGGCGGTGGTACCTATAGTATCCTGTACAACTTATTTCCCACAGTAAAAATAGCAGCGTGAGCTTAGGACTCATAAAAAACATGTATCTTCCACAAGTATGGTTGGCCTAATAATACATCAAAAACATCAAGAGGATCAATGTCACATAATACCTCATCTATGAAGGGCTTGATGTTGTAGGGAAGGAAGCACTATTGGCTGACGTGGAGATCTCTTCCTTGGTGAAGCCACCCGATGATGTACAGTTGTGGGTGTGATGTGGTCAGCAAGCCCAACCACTTCATGACCTCTTCTGAAATGAGGTTCTTTTAGCTCCCACTATAGACAATGAACTGTAGCGGGGAACCCTTTACCCACATTTGGGAGTGGAAGAGATGATGCTCCTCCTATCGATCTTCTGGTTCCTCCTTCTGGATCTTGGTGGTGGCAATGGTGGCGTTGGACTCTGCGTCAATAATCTACTTCCCTTTTTCATTCCCCTTGTTGATTTTTTATTCAGATTCGGATCATGCATCTGATTTAGAAGCCTTCACCTCAGCCACTAGTGATGGCTTGGCCCGACACTCACTTGTGTTGTGAGTGGAGCTCTTATCGAACTCACACCACTTTCTTGTGTCCTTCTTTGGCTTCGCGGTGTTTTTCTTTTCTTGCATATTTTGTAGGTTGTCTTGGGTCACCATGCCTTGCCTCTGTACTTTGTTTTGTAGTTTGGGGGCACCTTTCCCTTGCTTTTGATTCGCATATCCAAAGTCTCGCTTCTTCTGTTTGAATTTCTGCTCAATCTTGGTAGCATACCCCTATGTCGTACTAAGAGAGGATATGTCAAGAACTCCATTTCCTTCTAAATGTATCTTTTTAGAAAATTACGGTACTTCAGCACCAAATTTTTCTCTAAATCTTTGATACCCAACTTTGTGCACAAGGTATGGAACAGATTTGTCATCTCATGCACATCTTGATCCCTTTGATGCCGCAGTGTAGTCCATTGTATTTACTTGTCCTCATCGCTCCCCATGGGATCATATTTTTCCTTCATGGTGTCTCGAAAATAATTCCAAGTGGGTGTGGTCAAAAACAGAGAGGATTCCCCCTCGTCCTTTTTCTAATAATAGGTTTCCCACTAGTCCTTCACATGGGGGATGACTTTGAGGAGTGCAAAAATAATCTTCTCCGGGTTGGAAAAGTCACGAACTAATAAATATACTTCTAATAGACTCAACCATCTAGTTATGGCATCTGCATCTATATAGCCCTCAAATATGGGAATCTCAAATTTTACTTGTACCTTAAAAGGAGTGGCGCTTCCAAAGTGACTGTTGGATGTAGATGCATCGTCGGTGGGAAACTGTTGAAGGATCTGGGAAAATTTATCCATCATCACGTTCATTTTTTTCTCGAGGGCATCCTCAAGAAATACTTTGATAGGATCTCCCGCTCCCTCGTCTTACTTTTCTTTCCCCATGGACTGTCGTCGAGGTTTGTGAGGTTGGTCTTGCAAAGGTTCAACTAGATCGAGCCGCAACTCCTTATACCCCGAACTCATTGAGGACATGAAAATAAGGATCGAGAAATAGCAAACCACTCTGATACCACTAATATTAATTTATGTAAGAACACAATGAAATACAAAAATCAGCATAAAAGCGGAGATGCATCAGAAATAAAACTTCATTTTATTAATAAAAAATAACTAAAATATTCTTACAGACATAGTGGAAATAAACTTATCTAGGGTGTTAGTAGCTTATCTTTGAGAAGAGATGTGTTGGGTACAAGCCTCTGAAATGTGTTATAATGAGGCTCTAGGGCATATTGATTATTGAGAAATAATGGAAAACCCTAAACATCCAAAAACCTAACCCTAGGAGATGAAGCACCAAAACTATGGGCCCCGTTTGGGTAAATTTATACATCAATCTTCCCGGGGACATAATCTTGGCATATGATCTCCCTTTTACGTGCACAATACCTCGTTAGAAATATACATTCAAGGACTGCAAATTTTGATGTGAGCAACAACAAAGGAACTCCCATGTTTCTCCTATTTTTTCCAAAAAAAACGTCGTTTAGGGCCTCAAAAACAGCTCCAGAAGTTCAGGACCCAAAAATTATTAAAAATAGTAAATTGTGCTACAATTAAGGAAACTAAAAAACTAAAAGAAACAATGGTGGGACCCCAAGTGGAATAGGTGGGTGTCCACCAATATCCACGTAGATAAACCAAAATGTAAATTAAGTACATCAACATGAACATAAAATACATGCACCATATATATATATATATATATATATATATAATGCCAAAAATGTACAACTGTAATAGAACTGCATATAAATGTCAAATATCTAGTGGTACATCAATACTATAACTAGTCAAGGCCTTCTCAGTCAATGGTGTCTGTTCATACAGTGCTTGCTTAGGATATGCCTACTCAGATGGTGTCTGCTCAGGAGGTGCATGCTCAAATGGTGCATGCTCAAGAGATTCCTACTAAGGACTAGATGTTGGTTTCTCATCTCCGCAAGGTGAAGGAGGAGGTGGAGTACTAGAATGATCACTCCCCTCGAGATCATCATATGATTTGTTGTGTCACGAATCTCCATGGTGCCTAACCCTCCTAGCTGCCAGTAGCTTGGAAGCTCTAACGATATGATGCATAAGGCTCATCATATAGCACAGGATGTCCCTCCAGAGCTCTATGAGCATATGATCTTCCTGTATGTCTCTGATCGTCACAAGGCAGACTCCCTCATCAACCAGGAGTATACATAGTCGGTCACCCAACTCCATCCTGAATCGAATGTCAGCCCTATGCCGCATGTTCATGGTATTTGCACCGAAGGAGGTCTCTCACCCTCTGCGGCCTCCACCATCTCCTCTTCATCTACAGGATCATCCGGTGGGGGTGGAGGGATGTCCCCAATGAATGTGTCAATATCTACAAAATATATCATGCACAACAATAATTAGAAAATGTCATTAAAAAATTTAATAAAACAAGTTAAAGAATGTGTTAGAATAAATTTTATTCTAATTAATTAAGACAATAAAATGAAAAAATATTAATTTAAATAAAACACTAATATCACCTCTATCATCTGGTGGCTCATCCTATGTGAAGAGGATGTTGGTACACCCTCGATAATCCAACCCAGCAAAAGGACACGACACCGTCACGAACATGTGGTCATCCTCACTAGCTAGTAGCTCCAGTGCATCACTAGAAATCCTTGCCGGATACTCCGACAGGCCCCTCTTGGGAATCATCTCACCCCATATGTGCATTTGTACCTGTATCATTGGCCTATGAGGCTGACGGGAAAAAGTAGGCCTCGTCTCTGAAAACCTCTTAAAAAATAAACAAAACAAATCTAAATCAAAAGGGAAGGTCAACCTCCGACGTGCCTGAGAACGAAATCTATCTAAGGCTATACAAAACTGCCGCAAAATAATGGCAGACCATCTAACAAATCGTGGCCTCTGGAATAAAGAATCAACATAAAATAAAAGAGGGAAACTAATGCACCACCCATCACTGGTATAATGTGAAATGGTGGTCAGTTATAGTGAGAGACACCTAACCTTCTTTGGACCAAAAGAAGCAATTTGTAGTTTTCCACCAAAAACCTGAAAATCTGCAGGAGAAATTATATCATCCCTAATGTTTCTCTAAGAGTACATTGATTAACTTCCTCCTGCATAACCGATGAGGACATCAGGTAACTGGGGAAAATCCTACCCTCTCCTAGATAGGCCAGTGATAAAATACATGTTCTCCTCGTTGTATCAGCACCCAAAGGTCGACCGACACAAAAAGTCTGTCGATGGGCATCCCACCTGAAAATCACCTGTACTAATAAGCCACTGTGCCCCTTCAGGGCTGTAGACTCCTCATATAACTTAAGGAGGCCTACCTCCCTTAAAAGAAACTAGGTGGGTGGCGTAATAGGTCGAGGGTACAAAATTATCTCCCTCTACCTCGCCTCCCATTTTTGTATCATGTTATAATTGTCATGCCTTCGGTCTTATTGTTGTCTTTCCTCTCTCTGTTGACGTCACTAAATGATTCACATATTAAATACATCAGCCTCCCTCATACATAAAAAATAAATTTTTTTATTAAATGACAAATGTATTTACAAATATATAAATATAACTTTTATCGAAAAAAACCAAAGAAAAAAAAAATTGGTGCGCCACAAAAAACAGTCACGCACCGCCAACGGTGCATACATGTATATCACACACTTTCCACAGTGCGCATAAAAAAATTCCATGCACCGCGAAAATAAAAAATATTACTCGAATAAATATTATATTAGGTGCTTTGACAAAACATATCCACCCTAGGGTGTTTTTTATAGCGCAATGCACCTCCAGTGTGCAACATTTTACCACTGGTGGTGTAGTATCAAACACAAACTTCCCCGGTGCGGTATGTTTGACTGATGCACTGAAAATAAGGTGTGTTCCTGCAATATCGATGCACTGGGCCATTATGTTTATTTTTACATAATTCCTGGTGTGTTCCAGTAAACTTACACATTATCGTAAATAAATTTTTATTTTAAAAAAAAAGTAAATTGTCAGTGCAGTCGGAAACTGACACGCACCACACTATTTTATTGTTATTGTGGTGCACTTTTTATCGGTATCACACCAGGATGTCACATTAATCGCTCAGTGTGTTTTTTGTTAACATCGTTCGCGGTGTGGCCTGTAAATTTACAGGGAGCACTAGGAACGGTGCAAGCCGAACAGCTTGAACGCACCACGCGGGAAAAAAAAATCAAAAAAATAGTGAATTCAAACTCAATTTTCAAAATTAATTTGCTAAAATATTAATTTGGTGAGAAGAAAGTAAATTACCTACACATTTTCACATTGAGGATGCATATTTCCAATGGAATACTAAAAACCAAATTTCCCCACCTTTTTGCAAAATTCGAAGTCCACACACTGAGCAATGGATGGAATCAATGCAAGAAATGGGAGCACCGATGGAAGGGCGCCTCAAAGAATCAAAGGTCACACCAGTGCTTGAGAGCTCTACAACATTGTAACAAGTAAAAATTAATTTTTACGGTCAGTAATTTCTTTTAAATTAACCCTTTTTTCGGTGCGCTTCAGTATGAGACGCACCGGACGATTATATGAATGGCACACCGCACTTCTTTACGGTGCGTTGAATTACTGAGATGCACCGGGCCAGTTCTTATGGAGTGCGCAGTGCTTACTTTGAATAAAAACCCTATGCCAATCCTTCATGGTACCTAAATCACACCGGACCATCATCGTTAGTAAATAGCACCGAAATGTTGAAAACGGACCGGGTTGGCGATATACGACCAGCATCGGGTGTGTTACATAAAAAGCACCATATATTTTCTTTAAATAAACACCCTATGTCGGGGTGTCTTATCACCATAAATGCATCGGAGAATTTTTGTTATAGTATAGCACCGCAATGGTTATATATTGAGTGTCTCGGTGTGTCATTTGATAGTACACACCGGTGCGCTTTATATAAAACGCACCGATGCGTTGTATGCATGAAGTGAGTCATTGTTTCATAGTACTTAAAATTAACTCTGTAATTCTTCTTTGCCTCTACTATGCACCATTGTGTCACATATATATCAAGTGCACCGGTGCGTGTTATGATTATAAACACACCACGAAAAAACATCCACCCACCAACCTCCTCAAGTGACATCCACTACAAATGGATATATGGGATCCTTTTATAAGGGCTTCCTAAAACACATCAGCTAGAGGGTATTTTCCTTGTAGTGACTGGAGGAGTAAACCATGTTTAGAGAGAGAGTCTTCCTTGGTGTTAGCCTCCCGAAAGATGTGCTAGATAGGAGGATCCCGAAGACGATGGAGTAGGTATTGTACCTCATGAAACCAAGTGAGGAGAGAAAGTGGTTGAAAATTGGACAACCCGGTGACCCCCTTAATGACAGATTTGGCATCACCATAGATGTGAAAATTGTCCAACTAAAGATTGAAATCCACCCATAGAAATCTCAAGAGTGCAAGGAGCTCCACCCTCGTGTTCGATCATGAGCCACCATTCCACCAAACGTAGAAACATTCATTTTGTTCTAGTTTTCTCCAAGCACCACACCCACAAAAACCATGTTGTTGTGCACCATCAAAAAAAACCCACCGAGATGGACACAGGATGGGGATGGAGACATAGGGAGAGGTCTCTAACTGGGGGGAAATGGATGGAAAGGGAGTAAAGACAAGATAGGATGGACTAAAAGATCATGTGTTGGGCGAACTCGTGTCCCTCAAAAATCAATTTATTTCGGGCCAACCATACTTCCCAAAAAAGGAAAAAATGCAAGGATCGGGTTCTAGGGGCCTAATTCCCCCGGGATTCAATGCACTGTTGAAATGAAAGATTTTTCCAAATAGGAACCTGCAAACGATCCGAACACATCGACCAGACATCCAAAGAAAAAGGGCAGTGTAAAAAACACAATGGCCAGGCCCCTAAAAGCCACGCTTGATCAGGTTATCCCATGTGAGGATCTTGTTTCTCATTTCCAACCATACAACTAGGACAATGTGTTAGTGTGTTTGGTGCACGCATGTATGAAATCACACCAACTTAAGGGGTGTGGTTTTCCCTCTTAAGTTATTGGTCACAGGAAAAAATATATGGAGTCAAGCAAGTTAGTGGAACATGCTAGAACATAAACATAATAGATAGAGAAATAGCATGCATATTCAAACATAAAAATTAAACTAAAACTAAAACAAATAACACAAAATCTCTAAATAGAGTCAAACAACTTCAATAATCCAAACAGCGGTGCTTACATCCCCTCTTATTAAGTGCTGGTAGGAAATGAGGATGAAACTTTAACCCACTTGCTAAGGGGACCTTAGAGCTTGGGGTTCTAATTCCTAATGCAAGGATGTCTTTACTTCTGAGCTGCCTTGGTGCAAAGTCTCCCTCTCTCTACTATGGTGGACTGGATTTTTTGGATGGCCAACAACTGAGTCCCCTCTATCTCTGCTCCGAATCACACACTGTTGGTATTGCTTGGGGAAATTTTGGCCAACATAACAATGTGCGCTCAATTTTTTCATCTCTTGGTGGCATTTTAGAGGAGAATTAAAATCCTCCTTCCCTCTCTTGGTACATTTTGGATGGTGACCCAAGAGAGGAGGTTGATTCCATTGTGTGCCACATTTATTCCATTGCGTGCTCCCATGATGTCCAAAGGAGGCTTGGTTGGTTGTCCTTAGGCGGCTTTAAGTGTGGAATCAATGTCCTGGAGTGTGATTTTTGTGGTCCTGGAAAGTGACTTCTGCCACTCCCAGGATTGTGTGCTTTTTGGGTAAAAATTCACACAAGGGCACGCTTATCGAAGGATTTTGTGGGCAAAAGCATTTATAACTAGTTCAAATTTGATTTATCCTCAGAACTTAGAGATTTTTAAATACTTCCAGATTCTCTAATGTCTTTCAACCCTGTAAATTCTTATACCTGACATTCAATAATGTCACATTTTCTTGTACAATTTTCCAATGATAACAATTTCCCCCTAATGTGTGATATCTAGGAAGAACTGTATAGCCGAAATACATTATAGTTTATTTTATGCATATTGTGCATAGAGAGAGAGAGACCTGCGTGTAGCTCGGAATTGGAGACACCCTGCACTAGTTCGAAGAACGACCATGTCCTGTGGGACCCCTGTAAGCAAATATAATACAATATATACAAATTTTCTTCAAGGTGGGCATGTCCCATGCTTGTAATGTTGTGGCCAGTTAAACAAATCTATTTGACAGATACATGTTCTATATGTGTCACTAATATGGTAGTGATCTATTGGTTGATGACGACAAATACTAACGCCCTCAGGGGCTTTTCTTCTTTGAAAATAGGTGGAATGTGATACCCATATGTGTAAACTTGGTATGGCATATAACTGCGCATTGTATGCATAGGTGTTGGATGGGACCTTCTCGTGTAATAATTTTTGAAAGAGACGCTTGTGAAGGCATAGGTCTTCAACGAATTTGATCAAAGTGCAATGGTTGTAAGGTACGATACCATCTTGACATGAAATCTTGTATAGTAGTCGAATGTCAAGAGGATTGATGAAATATGTGGGCAATGATGTCTCCCACAGTGCCACTCAAGGATGCCCCTTTTATGGAGAGGGGTGATCCAAGGTACCGCTTCATTTTTGGAAAATAGGTGTTGAAGTGGACAAAAAGGAAGCGTCAACCGAACGAGAGGGTTACTTATTTAGGGGATCAGGATCCTAGATGTGAAGGTTTTAACACATGCATGATGGCGAGGGATGACTGAAAACTAACGATGGGGATTTAGTGGCCCAAGGTCAGAGTATAAAAAGCATCTTAGCGGAAATCATAACTATTTCTGATGGGGAAATCCCTGGAGTCGGTAGGACTTCCAGGGTGGGTATAAACTGGTTATGAATGTCATGGTGGCTTTTACGTGAGGGTGTGATACTCCGACCAAGGTTGACCAAGGACTACTACCATGGGGGTAAAAATGAATGGGTGGGTGGTGGACATAGTGCGTTGTTTGTGGTCTTTGTATAGTTACCAAAAGAATAAAATAATGGGGTTTGGTTTGCACAAAACACAGAGACGGGTGCCCCAAAACATGAAAGTGTTCACTCACTGATGATGTGAGGAGGGTTATTTGCTGAGCGTGGGGCCCCATTGGTTGGTCTCATGTGTGAGGTTGATGAAGCAGATGAAAAATTATCGCAGATGGGATTACGTGGATGGAGGTATGGTAGGCCAAATGCGAGGCGCGGTAGTGCGCTTTCAATCTGCTTGCACAACCTTGTCATCCAAGAAAGGGGTATTATTTTGTATGGTAAAACTTGACCGTATGCATGGTGGATGAATGGGCATGAGGCGTTTCCTGGACTATAGATGTATGGCCATGGCGTTACTATTTTTGTCATAAATGGTCTACTTTGGGTGACGAGCGTAAAGGACGGGAGGCTATATCAGCCAACGAGGATGCTTATCATGTGTAGGGAAAGGTTATGACAAACACGGTCGGATATATGGAACCTATGGTAATTTCTGATGGAGAAATGATGTTAGAATATGTAGAGTTTTTTGGGGCTCTATCATGCTGGGGGTAGAATGATACCTTCTCTTGGAACTTTCAATGGATGGAGTTGTGGATGGTTTGAGAGCTTTCCTACAAAAACAACTACCTCATGTGAAAGCATATTCTTTATCAAATATTATAAAAATTCATGAGCTTTTTTTTAAAAGGAAGATGAGAGAGGGCATACCTTCCGGCACTGAAATTTTATTTATTCGGGAGTTCGAATGTGTGGCATTGCCTCTATTCGTTATGGAGTGTTGATCACAGTGCTAGTTTTGGTTTGGAGAATGGACCCTCTGAGCGCTCGTTATGGTCCTCCAAATTTTTTGAAAAGGGTGATATATAGGGGAATATGGCCCTAATTCAATTCATCTGTGCTTGTTGAGTTTTTTGAGAGGTCATAGGCTTCTATGGAGCAGTTCTTGCCATTGCGGTCAGCCTGAGCACCAGGGATTAGCGATATCATGCCCAAGTAACCTCCATGACGTCCTACACTTCAATTTTTTCAGTCTGAGGGTGTTGGGGTCCCTACAAAACTGGTTTATACGAATTTTGAGCCATTTTTACCCTATATTGTGCAGGCAATCAGGGTAAGAGCATGCCTTCTGTACGCGATTTTTAGGGTTTTGTGTGCCTTAGGCATGCTTTTCCCATATTTTGGCATGCCTTATGCATACCTGTGAGAAATACAAGTGCGCCTTCAACACGCATGTCTGAGGGACAGGCGCGCAAAAGTTTGTGGAAATTTTTTGGATTTTTTTGCTTATTTTTTGATGTTTTCTCTGATGCTGATGGGTTCCTGTTTGGATGATAGGATGTTGTGGAGGAAGTGGGATTGGCTTGAGCTCCCTAATGCATTAGCTGCCGAAGGTTAGGCATGCCGACAGTTGGCACAAGATCTCCTAAAGTTTGTGGAGAATGAGCTTCTTTGGTCATACGACCGAATGTTGCGTTACTTGATCCAGCATTGGAACAGGTGGCGCAACGTGTTTTTGCTGCGTGGGACTGACCTTGCTATATATCCTAGAACGGATATATATTTTGTGACCAGGCTACTGCCTCAGGGTGAGGAGTTGTGGTATCCACTCCCTTCTGGGAGCGTTGATTTTGAGAGGTTCCAGGCACGTAATTGTGGCGAAGCACCCCTTACGGAGGAGTGCATAGCCATTTCCTTGGGGATAGAATTGGCCGAGCGGTGCACTCTGGCGGCTATTGTGTGACTTGCAGGGTTTTTGGCTCCCCATCGGGCATCAGGCCCACAAGTTGGAGTCTTGCGCCGGCTAAGGGTCGGGCACTTTTCATTTTTCCTGCTTCTGCTATGACAGGATGGTGGCGTAGCTTTACAAGGTCTGGGATGGACCAAATTTGTTTGTGTATGCCAGTATTTTATGCAGAATCATGTATGAGAGGGTGGTGTTGTTGAGACCGGTGGTGGAGGTACCTCCTAGGGGGCCACGGGAGCCTCGCATGAGGAGGTGGGAATCTGTGATGCCGCGAGGAGGTGGGGGTATGGTGGGGCATTACTGAAACGCCATGACAGAGGCCTGATTTGAGGCCAACCCCCAGAAATTTCTGCCATTCCCATATGTAGGGATGGACTTTCAAGGGGATCTAGAGATGGGTCTCCCTCCTGGCTATGCTTGGGGACCAGCAGGTATTTTTTATGTTTTCTGCATTTATTTGAGTATATATGTTTTTATGTGTTTTGATGGTGACACTGACATATTTTTGGTTACTCTTGAAGATGTTAGCAAGGTAGGTCACACCGTGGCTCGATTGGTTGGCCAAGGTCCTCTTCGGAGACCTCGGGGAGGTCATGGGGGGCTAGGAGGAGATCCTACACAGCCTTACGGTGGTGGACCTGGTGGTGTGGTTGGCCCTTCAGGGGATGGTAGTAACTTGGCTGCTGCCAAGGTTGTGGCCGAGCGAGCTCATGTCGATGCAAAGGCGGCGGGTGTGGATGCGGCGGAGGCTCACATTTCTAAGTTGACTACTTGGGTGTCAGTTCTTGAGAATTTCGGGCATCAAGTGGACCACTTGACCCAGGGGGTGCCTTCTCGAGGCTTTTTGGATGACCTCGAGGAGATCTGGCTGGAGACGCTGATGGCCCGGGAGAGGGACTATCGACATGTTTTACGTTGCGTGGCAGTCTCAGTTTTGATGGCAGCTCCAGTAGTGGTATTGGGAGAGGCTGTGGGTCCAAGTGCCCCACCTGGGGGAGCACTGCCCTAGATTTTATTTTTATAGGGGGGAAGCACCCATTATGAGGATGTTTCCCCTATTTTTGACGACTTTTTTTGTATCTTTGGGTTGACCAATGGGTCAGAGACACTATTTTTTGTACTCAGACACATACACTATGATATATATGAGAGATATTTTTTGTGGCTCTACATGTTGTGCCCCTTGTTTCTGCTTATGGATGATGTTATGCTTATGGGTGTCTATGTTTTTTAGTTTTTATGTATGATTGTTTATTCTAGATGCATTCCAGTTTAGAATATTTTTAGCTATGTGATCAGCTGTTTGGTTTTGAGTCCCTCGTACATGTGTAAATGTAATGTAGTAAAATTGTCTGCTTAATCTTTTTGTACGCAAATATTTTCTAAATAGATGTGAATCTCTTATCTCAAATTTTTGGTTTAACTACGACACTACTAACTAGGAATTGAGGTAGACATGCATATGAAATATACCCTGATGGAGGGCGTCGCACATAAGTCCAATGAGGGCATCATATTCTGGCTGATTATTTGTGGTTGAACCGATACTCACACCATTGATGCATATTGGTGATCGGTCAGGGTGACAGATAACCCAAGCGGTTGCTGCTAAACTTTGAGACCATCTTGATGCTCCATCAGCAAATCCAAAGTAAGGATCAGGTTGGTAATCCATTGCGGCACTCGAACACGTTTTTTAATAAGTCTTTCGGTCAAAAATTTAAAGTGGTTGGGTTTGTGTATGTTAACTCTAGGGTAGGGCATGCTTGGCCATTATGGGTATAACTTCTTGAGGTAAAGGCCATTGACAGGGTTGCTGAGGCATGTCCCATCCAGTTCCATCAAGATGTATGCCCCCTGGCAGAGGCAATGTTTTATGATGTAGGGTCCTTTCCACAGGGTTTCAAACTTTCCTAGCCTTAGGGCTTCTTTTGCGACATCATAGCAGAGGACTAGCTCTCCCTCGGTGAATGAGCGAGGGTTGATGTGGTGGTCGAATGATGCTTTTACCCTTTTCTTATGGCTCTTGTTGTGTTGCAGCAATTGTCGTCGACTTTCGTCAAGGAGCTCTATTTGTACTAGGCGTTGTTGTAGAGGCTGGGTATCATCCAGGAGTTCGATAGCGGCATGAAAATTCAGGATCTCGTGTTTTATGGGAATCACAGATTCGACCCCATATACTAAGTGGAAGGGATTGAAACCAGTGGACGTCTTCACAGCCATGTGGTACACCCACAAGGCGGAAAAGAGCATATGGTGCCAATTGGTTTTCTGGTTATTCACCATGCATTGTAACATAGTTTTGAGTACTTTGTTTACACCTTATACTTGTCCGTTGGATTGGGGGTAGTATGGTGAAGTGAATTTGTGGGTGAATCCGAGGTGGTGAGATAGCTCCTCGAAAACTTCATTCTCGAAGTGTTTCCCATGGTCGGAGACTAACTGTTTGGGAACGTCGAACTGGGCGATCACGTGGTTAAACAGAAATCGAGCGGCGGTTTCTGCAGTGTTGTCGTATGTGGGAATGGCCTCTGCCCACTTGGTGAAATAATAGACAGCCACTATGATATATTTATGGTTGCTCGATGATGCGAGGTTACAATTCATGAAGTCTATTCCCCATTTACAAAAGGGGTCGGCGACGATGATACGGTTCAGAGGAGCAGGGGGGCCTCTTGCTTTATGGGAAGAGCGTTAGCATCGCTCCCATCTCTTGACTGCTGTAATGCAATCGCGAAATAGGAAGAGCCAAAAATATCATTCTCGTAGGATTTTTTGGGCAGTGGCCATTGCAAGCACTTCCATGGTCATCATTAATGGCTTGTTCCTCTTGGTCGTGAGTGAGGCATCGACATAAAATGGTATCGATTCCCTGTCGGTACAATACATCTCCCATGAGGAGATATCGGGGGGCTTGTTGGCGTATACACCGATGGTCGTCTCGAGTGAGATGAGGTCTGAACTTTTGAGTTCATAGGAAGAGGAGAATGCCTCTGTACCAAGGGTCGTCAGTTTCTACAAAGAAGAGATGCTCATCTGGTAGCGAATCATTCACTGGTGATCCCTTGGTATCTCTTAGGAGGTCCGTAATGAACTCTGCTAAGGTAAGCACCTTTTTTCTTTTAGGGGAGCGAAACTATAAGTCGTATTCTTGGAGAATGACTATCCAACAGGCATAGTGATGGTTCATTAGGTGGCATGTGAGCAGTTATTGGATGGGATTAATATCTGTGATGACCGTAGTGGTTTTTAAGATGATGTAGTGGTGAAGCTTCTGGACTGCATGTATTAATGCTAGGGCAGTCTTTTCTTCAGTCTCATATCTTAATGTTGGGCCCGATAAGGTTTTTCTGACGTAATATATTACGTTCTCCTTCCCATCTGGGCCTTCCTGGATCAAAACTCTGGCCAATTTGGACTCGGAAGCTGATATATACAGGATATAATCTTTGTCATAGTCTGGGGGACTGATGAGTGGTGTTGAACATAAATTTTATTTCAGCGCATCAAATTCTTGTTGGGTGTGATCATCCCATTTGAAGGGGATGTCTTGGAGAAGGAGGCACAGGAACCCTTGAGCGCATGTGGCATAATCTTGAATGAAGCATCTCAGAAAATCAGCCTTCTCCTACAGACTTTGTAGTTGCCTGAGGATTTGAGGTGGAGGTACCTCTTTGATGGCTTTCACCTTGAGGGGGTCCACACAAATCCCTTGCTGGGACACGATAAAACAAAATATTCTTCCTACGTTGACATAGAAGACACACTTCAGGGGGTTCAAGCGTAGGTTGTATTGACAGCATCGTTGGAATACCAACCGCAAATCCTCAAGATGGTCTGAGCGCTTCTTGGATCATATAGTCAGGTCATCCAAGTAGGCAAGGATAAGGTGTGCCAAGTCATGAAATATATAGTTCATGACCCTTTGGAAGGTGGCTCCAACATTTTTTAGGCCAAATTTCATTACCTTATATGTGAAGGTTGCTGGTATTATAGATTGATTTTTCTGTAACCTTTGGTGGTAGGTTCCTTTTTACAGGAACGTAGTGTCGCAATGTCTGCCTCAAAGATGAGGAGCAGTTTTAATTTGTCCAACTTTGTGCAGATATGGGTAGGGTGTCCTATTACGTCGCATATGGCACAGACTGGTGATTCTTGTTATGTGGCGGGAGTTTCTAGCTTATTTCCTGTTCTATCGGTTTTCTTAGGCATAATCATCGATTTTGCAATGAGAATTTCCTTTATAGGTATGTTTTCGACCGTTTCCTGAATGGGTGGGGCATCCTAGGGAATGAGGGGCTTTAACCCTCTGGAAGTGATATGTGTGGTTCCTATCCCAGTAGGGGGAATGAGATACCAAAATGGTATTGAAAATGATATGTTTGGTAACACCATTGTTTCCAAAACCTACTGGGATACGAAACCAACTGGGGGGTAGAGGAAAGGGGTTTGGGAAGTGGCGTAGGCTAGAGAGGCTATCGTGGCCGAGGACTCGGTGTCATTACTGCTTGTGTCTGTGCCCTGAATAGCTTTGGTTCTCGATGTGGACATCATACACACTGAAGCTCCTGTGACATCATGTATTGACTCATGTATAATGGGGGGATCTCCTAGGAATGATCCTAGGATGGACAACAGCTTGAACTGGCTAGGGCTAACTTCTTGGTACTGTGAAAGTGCATCCGTGGATGTATCTACGTATAGTAGAATTACATCGGTGTTTGTTAGGGGTCGTTTTTCGCTATGCATAAATTGGTCAACAGTAAATATGTGGTCCTCATGGGGGAACATCATAGTGAGGAACACAGAGGACGCTATGGCTGACATGGCATACATATAACTCCGAACAAGGAGTATATTATAGTCCACATGAGCTTCCAAGACTTCAATGTCTCTAAGGACCATCTTTCCAACTAACCATACTGAGACATTTTGGTAGAGACCGACGGGGGTTGAAGGGAAACCATCATATGCTCTAAGCGTGATGACTGATGGTTTTAGTTTGAGAGACCCTAACTTCTGCCAAAAAAAAATTTACATGATGCACGTGGATGCACCCTCATCTATGACACATCAGTGAATGGTGATATTTTGGAATTATACTGGTATCTGAAAGGAGACCATCAAAGGAAGCCTAGGGGTGTCTTTTTCTAAATAAAAATCCATTAGGCATGTATCGGCAGGGTCGATAGCACCTAATGTGGAAAGCAAGGCTTTCCGTTGCTTTTGGCATGACTAAAATACTTCCAAATATGACATAGCAGTGGGAGATTGAGCTAAATCGTCCACGATGCTATAGTTATGGGCTGCTTTGGAATAGCTTTCTTCTCACCTAGTTGGTCCCTTAGGCATCTTTGGCAAAGCTTCAATAGGAAGCTTTGATATGGTCAAAGGTGTTATTGGCGCACTGGTACTAGCCCCTGATGTGTTGGTGTCTGGTGGGGTATCATAATTTTGATTCCGTGTTTGAAAAAACATTTATTCGCCAGTCATGTAGATTTTGTGGCCGTTCTTTCTGGATTCTTCGGCATTTTGTTGTTGAGTGCTAATTGTCCCTTGATGGGGGAAGGGCTCCTGCATCACTACTGTCTGCTAGGAATATCCCCCTTTTCCTTGGTTACTCTGCAGCTTCTTTAGCTCAGGGAGGTCGAGACAATGGTGAGTTTAATAGTTGTACTCACCACATATTGAACAAGAATGGTTTATTAGAAGAGGTGGCCTTTTGTTATGTCATTGGGCATTGCTTGGCTCCTGGTTTTTATTTCGGTTGGAGTTGCCTCTAACCTTAGATTGTGGAGGCGTTGCTAGTTGTTGCCCCCCTGTCTAGGATTTCCTTTAGGATTTTTTTTCCTTTTTTTCTTAACCACGTTAGGAGGGTAGTTCTCCTGGTTATATGGTTGGTGTGGTTGTTTTTGGGAAGGCTGCACAAAGTTCAACTATGCATTACTTTTTATAGGTGGGTCTTGTGTTGGGGACTGAGCATAATGCAGTCCCTAGTTTTCAATTGGCTATCGAGGGGGGGATATTTCGTCAATATGTCTATCTATGTATTGGGTCCCTTGATCCGGAGGGTAGGGTCCTCCATGTTGATGGTGATATGATGACACCCTACTAGTCAAATTTTGAGGAGGCATGTGATGAATTTGGTATCCGAGTTGTGGTACATTCTGGGTATAATCATACGTGTAACCGGGGTTTTGAACATTGTTGCCTAGGTAAATTTGGGTCAATGACCCAATTAAACCATCTACAGATTTCGACACGACTGGAAATTCTTTGTAAGTTTGTAGGCATGGGGTGTTCGGCAGAATATTGTAAATATACCCTGACTGCATATATATCAGCTTGAGATATTGGGCCTTACTGATGGCGTACTCTTCGGATATGGGCATTTTTGGTGCCACATCCTTCGAAATCTCTACGGTGATAGTTTTTAGGAACAGGTCTAAAAGTACTCGATCGTCGATTTTGGCTTTACACAAACTACAACGTCGCCGCCATTCATGGAGATGGTCTGAGATATGGACAGCAGGGGTTTGCCTAAAGTGAGTCAGTGATTCCATTCCAAAATCATGGTGGATGGGTAACTAAAAATAGATTAGTAACATAGTGGCAAGGGTGCTAAATTTTCCGTGTGTAGCAGAGGGTTGCTCCACATACCATTTCATTGCTACTCCCGTTAGAGTGTGTTGAAACAGTCTCAGTCGAATAGTATCATCAGCGATGTTGTTCGACGAGCACCACATGTGGAAAGTCATAACATGATTTCCTGGGCCTTCCGCTTTCTTTCCTTCGTACTTTGGAATGTCTGAAGAGAGCTTCGTGGGAATGGGAGGCCATATGGGGTTGTGTGAAATGGGGTCATTTGTCAACTTGGTTAAATCTGGTAGATTCAATGAAGCTATTAAATATGACTGCGAGGTTGTAGACATTGTGACTTGTGAAAACACAATGTTCTGGTTAGGAAGAGGGTTTCTCTGTGACGTACCCTGTTGTGTATTCGGCTGTCTTCCCGAATCGGTAGCACTTCTCTGCCCTCTAGGGGTTGTGGGAGGAGTGGTGCATGGTGTGGTGTTGGGATACTAACTAGGGTTCTCAACTAAAGATGCCCCAATAAAGGATGAACCAATAATGATGGCAGTGTTCTGTCTTTGACGCCTAAATGGCGAAATACCTGGAACCCCTCCCGGTAATGGGGGGAGGTCCAAAAGACGTCTAGATTGTTGAGGTCCCATTGGGTCAGTTCTGGCATTGACTAGGTCTAGATTTGTAAATATTTGAGAGGATATATATTATAATCAAAGAAAAATTCTGATCGCATACATAAAACAAAGCAAAAATAAAATAAATTTTCCCTTTAAATTAATTCTATGTGATTAGTCAATCAAAAAATATGGTTTTTTTTTGTTTGCATATGATACTCAAATCCTAGAAGACCTAATCCTCCTCACATACTCAAATGTAACTGGGCCTTGAGAAGATATCTTGCGAGTGCTGGAAAAACATCCTGTAAGAGTTAGCGACGCCCACAGTCAGCTGAATAAAATCCACCAAGGTAAGGGTAGAGGATCTAGTTCTTGCCTGCATTGTCACCTATAGGGAAAGGATGTCCTAATTTTGGCCACTAAGTACCATTGTCCCACAACAGCATTCAAGTCTTGGGCTTCTTGGTAGTGCCGCTAACAGTACCGAGTATCAGTCGGGTCAGGTAGCACCAACTAATACCACACGCACTGTGCCTAAGCTTAACCCCCTTTGAATCAAGTCTCTGTCGCGCTCGGGTTTTCTTTTCCGTGGGTTGATAGGTGTATTTGAAAGCTCCATAAATATTCAACTTCTATGCTTCAAGATGAATAATGATAAAGGCAGATTATTGGATGCCTACCCCCTTGATCCTAACTTAGACTATAAATTCTATTGTTTCCCCTGTGGGGAGAATTTAGTGAGTTTTGTTAAGTTAGTTTTAAGTGTCTTTTCTTTGATTAGTGTGTGGATGTGTGTGAGAAAAAATTGAATAAGCACATAGTTTGAACGTGTGGATATGCGATGATCCTTTTCAAAATCCCTTATTAAACTATGTTCTATTGTTCCTTGCTCAAAATAAAAACATGTGCGGGTATGGGCCGCTTTCAATTTTTCCTAGTTAATCTATGTGATCAACTATAGGGAGATGGTGAGTTGTGAATAGAGAGAATTCATATGCTTGCTTAGGATCGCCAAAGGGTGCAAAGGCAGCAGAGATTATAACTTTCTCTTCTATCGACAATTCAATCCTGGTCCCGAAATCTTGATGCAAAAATTGAACTAAACTAATGAATTTTACACTAGAAAAAGGAACTAGCTAATCATGCGTGGACTTGGGCCACTTACTTTGGCTAATTATATAGGTGTTTTGGTACCTAAATTTGAAAAAAAAAAAAATCGGAATGCAAGTTAATTTTCCCTCCTACTTAAACTATGTGTGAACTTTGCAAAAATCAACTTGAAATAAAATTAATACCAAGCCTACCAAAATCAGCTAAGAGTGAGCTTTAGCAAGTTGGCAATCTCAAATCGCGTCGGGCGTATGTATTATGGGTCACAGCACGACAAGCAAGAAAGATACAAATATGGATAAGTTTTCATTTTGTCTTTTACATGCAAAAGGCCAAACAAGCGGTGTGCTATAGGGTAAATTGCTTGGGTTGTTGGTTTTCGAATATCCCTCTCAGGGCTTTCTGGTCCCCGAGGCAGACAGTAAGATTAGCTATGTTGTTCACAAAGATGGCATGAGCATGTTCATATTAACTTGAAATAACTTGAAGGAATACAATAGAGAATTACCTCTTTGACAGTCTTGGAGTCCCTTGGAGAGCGCTACGCAGCGAAGCAAGAGTCCTTCTTCACCAGCTCCAAATCTTAGTCCTACAATCAGTCAAAGCACCCACGTAATTTCTAACATAACATGTATCCTATCAATTAAATCAATACACAATAAACATCTAGATTATACACATCTGAGCCATTCATATCATACTATGTAAATGTTCAAGAAATAATGAAAATATTAAGCATTGAATGGACAAAACGAACACAGTTCTATTGATTTTGAAAGAAGGAGGATTACAACCGTCGGTTGTACCAAGCCCTCCTCAGTCTCCCAATCTCTCTTATCTCTCAAGTGAAGAATTCCAAGTCAACAAGCTCTCTAGGAACCTCTTTGACTCTTGGCCTTCACAATGTAACACTATTCTCTATTCCACAAGTATACAAGAACCTTGAGCAATCCTTCGACCTTCAATTAAGAGCCTTCAGCTCCTCCTTATAGGAGAGGGAGAAGGCCATTGTTGCCCTTCTCTTTCCACTAGTTTGGAATGAAAAAAACTTAGATGTTTCTTTGATCTCTATGCTTTTGCCTCCTTTGGAGTTCAGTCTTCTATGGCAATGACCAATAATGAACTGGTGCTTCTGCAGTTTCCTTTGTGAACTGACTCCTTTGTGAGGGAAATTCGGAGATTCAAATCATTCTCCGTGCTCTTTTCCCAATTCAAACTTAAAACATGGGTAACGCTTCCCTCCAGTGTAAACAGAGCGTTGCCCTAGCCACTAACGCGGCCAATGCACTGATTGTCTGCGTTATAATGCTCTTGTTCTGTTCTATATAGGCGTTACCCTGGCAGAAATAGGTTTAATTTAGGTCTTTGTACTTCTTCCATATTTGTCTTCCCCTCTGAGTTGATGAGGAGGTATTTTGACCTGTAACAGATGCCCCCTAAAGTGTGAGGTCAGAGACGAAGACGATGGCTGAAATACTTTATAACTTGTAGAGATAGAGAGATTGAAAAACTGAGGAAAACTTGAAACAACAACATATGTTAGAAAATATAGTATTTGCCTTGAGTTGGGAATTTCCCATGCTCAGTAGCTTAAACAACATGATTTCTCTAGAATAGAGATATGAAGAATCTGTCCACCAATAGGCACAATGTGGAAGTGTCTGTCATAACAGGATCAGGCTGAAGAAGCTGTCTCCATAAACAATATCGCAACTTGGGGAAGGAAACACAACTTTAATGATGTAGCCTTTGCCCCAAGGTCTTGACCGTCGATTCACTTAAACTGCATATTTCTCAACATGTGAATGAAGGAGTTGTCGTCGAACATGTGAGAAATCGTCTGATTACCAGTCAATAATGAAAACTGTTAACAGACGCGAAGGTGGCCACCGATAATGATGATGGTCCCTAAGATGCCCAGTACAATCTAGCGAGTGTGAATAAAAGGAGTTGAAGCCGAACACTCGTAGAATCATTCGACCAAGAGCCAATGATGAAGACCCTTGATCAAACACAAGACTACCTGCCACTGATGTCTGCAAGTATCTGGGTACTGATGGGTTTCTGGATCAACTTCCTAGATAAGGTGTTGAAGTCGATAGGAAGTGATCTGTTGAAAGGTAGGCACTGAGGCGTCCTACATCAGTCAACACGAAACGGAAACCAACTGATTTCGTTTATGATTTGAGATAATGAAGAGTAAATGGGGACGTTAGACGACAAATGATTTCTGGCATAATGAGCGGTTTGGTTGATAACAGGAGCAGTAGATAACGAGATCTGCTTGAACAATAGAAGGCACTCTAGCAGGGTACTAGGCAGCTGAGGCTTAATGAACACCAAAGAGTGTGTTAGAATTTTACTGGTGCAGGGACACTGGGAAATGAAGGCTAATACTCATAGATGGTAGGGTTCTGCTGGCTGCGAAAGAATTTTCTGGGAAGTGCCATGTTCAAGAATTTTTCTGCCAAATCGACCTTTTTTGAAATGTAACAGAGGTAGTATCCATTTTGTCCAAATTTTTCCCCGTCTGATTAAGTTTAACGAGTCCAGACGAGTAAACTCGGTGAATTTTTCATGTTTAAAGAGTCTGAAAAATGTCAGGAAAGACAACTCTGTGTCCCATCTGATTAGGTTTAACGAGTCCAGATGAGCAAACTTGGTGAATTTTTCATGTTTAAAGAGTTTGAAAAATGTCAGGAAAGACAACTATGTCCGCATCTGATTAAGTTTAACGAGTCCAGATGAGAAAACTCGGTGAATTTTTCATGTTTAGAGAGTCTGAAAAATATCGTAACAGACGACTCCATTGGGGTACCTTTGTCATGTCTTGATAACTGGGCACGGAAAAGGGATAATAGTAAGCCCGAAACAGTTCATTTTCCGTAAGTTAGTCCATCGAATCCGGAAAGGTGAGAAAGTTATGTTCGATAGACGTCTACCTCATTTTGTTATGAGTACGAGGAGACAGAGTAAACTCAGTACTTTTTGTGAAATTTTAACGAGTCCAACAAAGAAAAACTCGGTACCTCCGTGAAATTTTAACGAGTCACGCGGAGAAAAATCGATACCTCCATGAAATTTTAACAAGTCACGCGGAGAAAACTCGGTTACTTTTTCTGTTTAAAGAGCTTTGAAAAAGAGGAAAAGAATGGCCCCTTGTTCTCTGTCTTGGTAGTTTAACGAGCCTGACAAAGGTGACTCGGGATTTTTTCGGTTTTATGAGCGAGAAAAAGATTCCTAAAAAGAATGCTCAGTACTTCTCCATAGTTTTAATGAGTCTGAAGAAGAAAACTCTAGGTTTTTCGGATTAACGAGCAAGAAAAGACCAAAAAAGAACGCTCGATGCCAACTTCGTATAAGTTTAACGAGTCCGAAGAAGAGAACTCGAGGTTTTTCGGATTAACGAGCAAGAAAAATACCGTAAAAAGAATGCTCGATAAAACATGAGTATGGTTGCTCATAAATCTTGATCCCTTATTAGAACATCAGTACCAAATCTCGAGAGTTGCGACATGTGTACAGCAAGAAATCACGACTTTGCCGACTGACTTAAGAGAGTCATGCCCCAGAATTTGCTATAAGAAGGTCAGAAGACTTTCATTTTCACTATTTTGAGTGCTGTGAAGAAGCTCTGGAGTGGAAAAGGGGTGAAAATTTCAGCTGACGATTACGGTCAATTCGGGCAACAATTTTCTATTCTGCGAGATCCAGGTAAGAGCTAGAACCTCCTACTATCATTTAATTGTTGTTTTGTTAGTTTTTGCTGGTTCAAAATTAGGAAATTTTGAGGCCCTAGAAAAATATTTGCGCCTAACGCGGGTCAGGAGTACAATAGGCGCGTTAAACGCACAACTCGTGAAGGGGTTCTGCATTAGAATGCTCTGTTTTGTACTAGAGCCAGCGTTAGGTGCACCGTGTTTTCTAACAACTCAATTTTTCCCATTTTGAAGTGGTCCAGGAAAGTTTTAATCGGTTGAAAATGTTGCATTTGCCGGTGTTCAGCTGTTAATCATGAGTATCTGGCGAGAGAGAGAACATGAGCGGGAAGAACGAGAGATGGTGACAGATGCGGCAAGCTTAATGGCTCTCCAGAGGTGCGGATTTCTCAAGTATGCCTGTTTAGAACTGATGAGGGGTCAAGAGGACCTCCTGAGGTGGCTGATCCAACAGTGGGACGAATGACATCATGTCTTTCGGATTGGGGGCAATGAGCTCACAATCGAAAAGGATGATGTGTAATTTTTGAACGGTTTATCATGTCGTGGGGCGAGGCCCAATTTGACGGGGTCCAGAGCTAACCCTCGTTCCACTACTGATCTGATCCATGCGCACTACATACGTGGCACCCAGGCTGTGAGTAACCGGATACCTATTGCACAGGTGACTTTGAGACCATTGCGGTCTATACTATGGATGATTGTTCGCTTGGCAGGTGCCAAGAGTCAGCATGTGGCCACCAAGGCTCAGATGCTCCTAGCCTTGGATTGCATGCAGCCTCAGGTTTTCGACTGGTGTGACGGAGTTGTCCGTCGGGTCCGAGCGGAACTTACTGCATGTAAGACCCGTACCCAGAGAGAGTTTGGATACGGCACACTGATTGTTTCATTTATACTTGAGCAGATACCACTGATGAGGCCCAGGATCGCTACAACGCCATTGGGTCCACGCGAGCTGAGGCAGGCTCGGTGGGCCACTTTGCTTCCGCGGACTGGAGAGGGTCCCGTCCGTCACTGTTTTGATGACGGGTTTTTTGATTGGCTAGACTCCCAGATAATCATGATTGAGGATTATCCCTATGCAGGGATGAACTTCACAGGTGATCCGGAGTTAGTCTTGCCCCCTGGCACCCAGTGGGGACCCGATGGTAAGAAAAAATGATCAGTGTTTTTCAAAGAACTTTTTTGTGTTTTTAGCTTTTGAATGTTTATGTAATTTTTTTTTTTTGTTGAAAAAGGGTGAAAATTAAGTTTTGACATGAAGCTTTTTCTTGCTTGACACAGATGTGGCACTTGTCTATCCAGTTGGGGCCCCTCGCTATGCACGGCGAGGACTGCAGCTACCTGGGGCTGGCGCACCAGTAGAGGATGCGTAAGCCGGCGACGATGATGATACCCAAGTTTTACATGAACTCTCCAGGAACCTGGAGGGTCTGAGTATGGGTATACCACCGTTTCCTATGCGGGAGGTTCCAGTTCGTCTGCAGCGGCATACTGTAGGTGTGCCGGAGAGATACCTAGTTCCTCTGAGGAGGATAGCTAGAGCAGTTGTATGCTATCATGAGCATCAGGCTTAGTTGGTGGAGTAGATGTATTAGCATCAGAGCGTGGCTTAGTGTAGCCAAATTTTTGTAAAACACCGCAAGTTTTGGAAGATTTTTATTTTTTATGTTACTATGTACTGGACATGACATATATATATGTATATATATTTTTGGTGATTTTGTGTTTTTAAATTTTTATGTATTTTTGATGTGATAAAAATATATGTACTCATGAGTAAATCTTTTACAATAAATGTGACAAATGCCAATCTAACACATAATTTGCCAAAGAATCGGCTAATCCATTAAATTCTCTAGGAACGTGCTCAAATGTGATTGTTTGAAATTGACGCTCTAAAAGTTGCACTCGTAAAAAATAACGTAACAACACAGGGTGGCGGACACGGTAATGATTGTTTAACTGCATAATGATGAGTTGGGAATCTAACCTGACCACTAAATCGGAGATGTCACGAGATGCCGCTTCCGTGAGGAGTTGGATCACTGACATGTACTCAGCCACATTGTTGGTGGCGTTACCCAGGAAGATCCCCCCGGAACCAAGAAGGTCCGACTCCGGAGTATAGAGAACCCAAGCAGCTGAAGCAATGTGTCTAGTGTGACGACTAGCACCGTCTGCATACCCGACGTATGATAATGAATGTGATGACATCTGTGCGAAAGAAAAATATTACATGAGAAAAACACTTTAAACCAAACAAATAATCCAGAAGCATCAAAATAAAAATAGGAAAAACTTATATACATAAAATTACAAAGCATATGCCTAGTGCAAAACTAGGTGAAATACTTCTTCAGATAGAGCCCGTTGCGGGGCTCCTCGAGTGGAATTCCATTACAGTCCTGTAGTTCGTAAGCTCCCTTTGAGAGGGCTTTAGTAATGATGTAAGGACCGAGCCACAATGGTTGGAGTGTTCCTGCCCCCAAGAGGTCGTGTTTTTGATCATAAAGTAGAACAAGATCGCCCTCTTAGAAAGAACGAGGCTTGACAGATTTGTCGTATTGAGCTTTAACTCGGCGCTGGTGAGCTTCAAGTGCTAGTGTAGCATCTCGACGAGTTTCGTCCAAATGATCGAGTGAGAGCAAGCGCTCTTCAGTGGCGGTGGTGCCAGGCAGGAGTTCAACGGCAAGTTTGAGTGATGGGATTTCGCACTCGATTGGAAGTACTGCCTCCAGGCCGAAAGCAAGTTGGAAAGGTGTGAAGCCTGTGGCAGTTTTAACTGACGTTCGGTATGCCCATAACGTGGAATACAACTTCCGATGCCATGTGGTTTTATGGTTTCCGACCAATCGACGAATCATGGTTTTGAGGACGCCATTTACGGCTTCTACTTGACCATTAGCTTGAGGATAATAAGACAAAGATTGATCTTGTCGAAAACCTAGCATGGATGTTAATTCGGTCATCATATGATTTTGAAAGTGAGATCCATGATCTGTGACAATCGATAGGGGTACGCCGAAACGACAGATGACCTGATTAAACAGGAAGAGAGCGGCGGTTTCGCCATCGGCCTTAAAAGTGGGAAGGGCTTCAGCCCATTTCGTAAAATAATCGACCGCAACCACGATGTAGTTGTGTCCATTTTCCGAAGCGGGATTGCAGGTGACGAAGTCAATTCCCCATTTAGCGAAAGGACCGACGGAGATAACCGGGTGAAGGGGGGTAGGATGCGCGTGCATTTTCTTTGTGAAAATTTGACATGGATGGCATTTCTGGACTGCTGCAATGCAATCTTTAAACAAAGTGGGCCACCAGTAACCAGCGTGCAAGATTTTTTGGGCAGTAGCTATGCCCGAAAGATGACCACCACATGCCCCTGCATGGCAATCATTCAAAACGCGTTCTGCCTCATCGATAGTGAGACAACGTCGGAGAATAGTATCAACACCACGACGATATAGTGTATCGTTTAGCACGAGGTAGTGCCTTGCTTGGTGGCGGATACGACGACGGTCATCAGACGTGAGAGCTGGGCGGAAGCGTTGAGTTTGTAGGTAGACTAATATGTCTCCATACCAGGGGTCCGAAGAGTCGACCAAGTAGACAGATTCATCAGGGAATGGATCATGAGCTACCTCTGCCGGGTCGATTCTGGGAAGGTCTGATAGTAATTCGGCGAAGACCAGGGATTTCTTTGCTTTGGCAGCCGTGAACACCAAATCAAATTGTTGGAGGATGACAATCCATTTGGAATATTTCCCTCCAATAATTTGTCTAGACAAGATATGTCGCATGGGATTCTCCAAAGCAATCACCGTAGTCTGTCGCAGCAATATATAATGTCGGAGTCGGGTGACGGCAAGGACTACCACCAAAGAGAGTTTCTCCACATGTGAATAACGTAATTCAGGTCTGATTAGACCTTTGGACAAATAGTATATCACATTTTCACTGTCGTCACTGTGAACTTGAACCAAAACCATTCCAAGTGAGGAAGGTGAGGCTGCCAGGTAGAGGAGAAAGTCGCGTGAGTAATCGAGGGCACTAAGGAGTGGGGCTGAAACAAGTGCATGTTTCAAAGCATCAAATGACCGTTGAGCTTGGTCATCCCACAAGTATAGTGTTACTTTCTTCAATAATCGCATAAACCCTTTCGTCATCTCGACATAGTTAACGATGAATCGATGTAAAAATTTTGCCTTCCCCTGCAAACATTGGAGTTGAAGGATGGATTGTGGTGCTGGAAATTCAACAATTGCCTTAACCTTATCGGGATCAACCCTAATCCCGTGCTTGGAAACAATGAAACCTAACAGACATCCAGACTCTACCATAAATACGCATTTATGCGGATTCAAACGTATATTGTAGAATCTACACCTAGCAAAAATTTCTCTTAAATGAGAAAGGTGATCATGGCGTTTCTTGGAATGGGCCGGAAGGTCATCCAAGTAGGCCTGTACAATATGGCGAATGTCATGAAAAGTGTAGTCCATAGCCCGCTGAAAAGTTGCTCCAGCATTCTTCTGACCGAATGGGAGTTTTTTATACGCAAAAGTGCCCCAAGGACAGATGAAGGCAGTTTTATGCTGGTCATCTTTTTTAATGGCAATCTGGTTATAGCCCGAGAATCCATCCATGAAGGAGAAGGATTCGCATCTGGCACAATCGTCGAGAATTTGATCAATGAACGGCGTAGGATAATTGTCTTTGGGACAAGAGGTGTTCAGATCGCGATAATTGACGGAAAAACGAATAGTGCCTTGTTTTTTATCAACAGGAACAGGATTGGAAACCCATTCAGTTAAGGGAACGGGGTAGATGAAGCCAGCGTTTAAAATTTTTTCTACCTCAATCTTAATGGCGACTGTTTTGCGCGGGTGAACAGGTCTGAGTCGTTGCCGAAATGGTTTAGCATTGTCATAAATCTTGATTTCGTGCTCGACAATAGAAGGATCTATGCCGGGCATTTCATCATAATACCAAGCAAAGACATCGCGGAATTCTTTAAAAAGAGATGTGAAGCACGCAATTTCCTTAGGATTGCAGTCGGCTCCAATCTGAATATTTTCCACGATACCCGTTTTGACCGAGATATCAATGAGCATTATCTTGGAAAGATTACCCATGTTCCCTTCTGAATCGATAGTGTGAACAGTCGTATAAGAGGAAGGAACTATCTCAGGTTGGTCAAAAGAGGGGATTTCGGTTTTTATCGCCTCCGAATCAATCATCGAAGCGCGATGGTGAAACTCTCCCCAAGGTCGTTCTTCTAATGACATGATCTCTCGAATAGCTTCGTCTGTAGGCCAGATTCATTGAGGAGATCCTTAGAGAGAACTGTGATGGGAGGGAGGTTTGTACCTGCGGTCGAAACCGTATTAGTGGAGGGTTCAGATGCTATTTGGATGGCTTGATAAGCCAACTCGGCCGGCGAAAGCGGCATCTGATCTCCATAGGAATCGATTTCTGAAGGTGCCGGGATGATCCATGGGTCGATAGAGCCATCCGAAAAGGTGGATATCATTGCAACCGTGTTTGGGATCTGCGGCGGCGGTAGAGGAAAAAAACCCAATAGGGAAGATGCCTTCAGAAGACCGGTACCGATACTGACGTAAGAGTCAGGGACACCTCCTATTAGGGGTACAGTGCTACTTGGTAAAGTGGCATAATCAGGGGTGCAGAAGGATATTTGATCGACCGTGACTATTTTCCCATCCAATGGAAATAGGATGAGTCAGAAGACCGAAGACACGATGGCGGTCATAGCATAAGACCAACTGCGACCAAGCAATAGATTATAGTCGAGATGGCGCTCGACGACTTCAACGTCCACGTTTACCGTTTTCCCACCCAGAGTGACAGGAAAGCTAGCAAGGTATCCTTTTGGGAGGAAAGTGTGGCCATCGAAAGCTTTGAGGGAATTCGATGGCAGGGTTAGAGTAGGAGAACCTAAATTGAGCCAGCAAGCTTGTGACATAACGCAGGTCGAAGCACCTTCGTCTATGACAGTGCGATGGATTGGCCTCCCTTTCGACACCACTTGCACCTAGAATGCAAGTTGGTGTGAGAGGCCAGGTTTAGCCTTTTCCATATCAAAGATGGCTAGCATAGAATCTTGGGGGTCTATTCCACCAATGGCCGAAAGCAAGGCTTTCCTTTGTGCTGGACAGGTTTGTAAAACTTCGAGAGCAGACATGGCTGACGGTGCCTGCGCCAAATCTTCTACAATATTGTAGTTTTGGGCTGCACATGCAGAGGTGTTATAAGTCGTGCGTCGAAGTGTCCCTTTGGGGGGACGAATTACGTGGTCAACATTAGGCCGTTCGATATGCAAATCGTTTGGCGGCGGTGGGTTCGAACTAGTACCAGGTTCTTGAGCCTCAAAGGTAGGATTTCCATAAAGCTTAGCTCGAGTTTGAAGGTCAACACTCTCAATGCCATAAATGGCAGATGGTCCTTCGCCGGAAGGATGCGAACCGCCATTGCCCCGTTGATGGGGTTGTGGCGGATTGTCAACCATGTGTTGATGTTGCTGCTGTTGATTGGGGAAAGGATTATGAAGAACGACAGGTGTTCGCCCAAAATCCTTGTTTGCAATAAAATCGGTGCATTCCTGTAGCCGAGGACATTTGTAGGTCAAGTGGTCCTCCGCACAGATCTTGCAAGGAAATTTCATGGGTTTATCCTTCCCTTTTTCATTTCTGGCAACATTTTTCTAATTATGGTTATTCTGATTATCCGACTGCTCTTCCGAAGAAGACGTCTTTTTCTTGTTCTTCTTATTTTTCCCACTAGGTTTTTGTGAGGTTTGCACCGAATTTACCTCAGCGGGAGGAAGAGGAGTCGTTTGGTGGGGGCAGTGGCAGCGGAGGATGGCTGGGAGGTTTACCCCCGAGACTATTTCGTGGCTACACCAGAGATCGCGCCAACGAGACCGTCGGCATGAGCTCCAGTTTTCTGAGTAGCTGGAGGATTTGGGTTACCAGGGGCATGGGGGAGTAGATCGTAAAGCGTGCCGGATTGTGAATAGATTAAATCCAGGTGTTGGGCACGACGAATACATTGATCTTCTGTCACCGCACCAGAAAGGCCAATGTCTTTAGAGATGTGGGGTAAAAGAGACTTGCAAAACCAATTGGCCAAGAGATGGTCCGGTATTGGCGCTTTGACAAGCCTCCTCCTACATCTCCATTCATGAATATGATCGGAGATGTGGGTGGCGGTGTCTTGACGCAGCGAGGTTAACAATTCTGTTCCAGTTTCCACTCTAATTGGTAGTTGGAAGTTCTTTAAGAACTCCGTCGCTAAAGCGCCAAACGTATTGATGGCGGCGCGTGGCAATTCAATGTACCACTTGGCGACATTGCCTGTAAGGGTGCGAGGAAACAGTCGAAGCTGGACACTATCATCTACCATGGAATTGGATATGGACCATAAATGAAAGGTAGTGATGTGTGCGGCCGGGTCGTCCCCATGTTTTCCATCGAACTTCGGGATGTCGGAATGAATCTTATGCGGAACTGGAGGCCAAAGCGGGTTGTGGTTAATGGGTTCGTTCGTCAGTTTATGGATATCGGGTATGTCCAAAGCTGCCAAGAATGGCAATTGTGGATTTGCCCCCGAATCTAACCAAGGCAGTATGGGCTGACTACTTAGACCATAGGGTCCCCCCATCAACGTGTTACCAGGGGGGTAAGTGGGACTTTGATAAAAACCTCCCATAGGTGGAGGAGTAGGAACATACAGTTGTTGTCCATAGGGCATAGTGTATTGCGGGGCAAGTAGTTGGTTGCCCCCAGTATAAAAGTGCCCTCCCATTCCAGGTGGAGGTTGGGGTTGGTTAGTCCAAATGGATGCAATAGAGTTTCCCGGAGGCATACTAGTACTTGCATAATTTGGCAACGGTATAGATCCTACACCTATGTTTGAACCACTTAAGTAGATAGTATTTACAATGGGTTGTCCCATTTGTCCTGAGGATTGCAAGGGAAGTGATATGTTCCCTGCTACCTGCGTGCTGATAACACTGCCCCCTGGTATAGTGGCCAGGGGGTTTGAACTCAATAGAGGGTTCTAGCCGAAAGGGTTTCTAAAGGGCACCGAAGTAGTCATGCTCGCGGAAGGAGCTACTGTGGGTCCCAACGTGGTCACGGTAGGAGTAGATGCCGAAGGGTTCGGTAAACTACTGACAGTTGTGTTGACCATAGGGTTGGGGGTAGGTATATGTTGACTACTAGGGTTACCCAGTAATGGCATAGAACTGACCACCGGCGGGGAGGATGGTGGCAAACTAGGGATGGTTGCCATTGGTATCGACCCTGTGGATGCCGGTGGTGAAATAGATGTTGGTGCAGCCACAGACATATCTCGGCATGGTGGAATCTGGACTATCACAGGCCCTAACGGATCAGTGAGCAGAGGATTGTAATTAGGTACAACCCCTTCAGTGAAAGGGTCCTCCAGAAATTCCGGCTGATAAGGGTCTATGTGATAATCAAGATTAGTCAGAGGAGACTGCTCTTCCGTAGAAGGCCCGGGTTCACCAAGGTTCAGTTCTTCCTCAAGAGTGAGAGGAGGTAGACCTTGCTGTCGTCGAGACAGACGGCGTGGGTCAGGGGATGCCACGGTGACCGGTTTAATTTTAACAAATTTTATTAAATTGTGATGTATTATAAAGTCTCAAATGACAGTAACCACACACCTAACAAAAAGAAAAAGGACTCTCTAAAATCAATCAGCAAGCAGCCAGAATAGGGTGCCCTGTTTGAGTACTACCGTTCACTAGTGATGAAATCCAGTATCACAATAGTATACAGAGAGGGTTGGTCGAAAGTACAGTTACGGTCACTCTAGAGCTTCGCCCGAACCTCAGACGATAGGTGTAAGCACTCTCGTGAAGACGAGTACCCTCCTAAAGACCAAAGACAGAGTGGGTCCGTCTGTTTCAGGTACCAGGACAGCCCGTCCCAGTCACCTTGTGTAAGTCCCTAAAAATTATGGCCACTAAGGATACCTCAAATCACAGACATCATCAGGGGGGTCCACGGTCAAGGACAGTGTGCTATATGGGCAGAATACCTAGATCCCCGATCTAGTTTTGACATCCCCGAAGGGAACCCCAATATATAACACACCCACAGGATGCAGTCGAAGGCGGGCTACCTTCTAGTGCACCCAAGTGTTGTCTCACGCTGAGCTCCGGTAAAGGAACGGTCCCAATAATGTGAGTGCAGCAGGATTTCACTCGTTAATGACTCTAGTTTTCAAGTTTTGAGATCTTGGGTAGTTTTCTCACTTTCCTAACCCAAGATCCTAGCCTGAACTACTGTTTGTGTGAGCTCAAAAAAGAGTAATTAGATTGATTTTATTATCGCTTTATTTTTAGTGTACTTTATTATTAGTCTTGCGGAGGGGGAGTGGACGTATGAAGTATAGTGAGACTCTGACTCAAGAAACCATGCAAAACATGCTCTAAATATTAAATTCAATGAAGAGTGTTTCTACAGGGAGAGGTTTCTTTTTCAATCATCCATGCACCGACATGTAAATAACACAGCTCAACTTTTAAAGATTCAGACTTCTATCTACCTCTTTCAACAGTCTATGAACTAAAACTTTCATAATAAACTCAGCTAGATGCAGAAAAATAATAAAAAAAAAAATTCTCTTAAAAAGTAAATGCTTTGAACACTAACTAAACAAGAGAAACAAATAAAAATGCCAGCTTAGTAGACAAGCACAGGGATTCAGTCAGTGAAAGGTACTGATGGCCAAAAAACTCTATAGCTAAAACACAGTCACAGTAGTGAACAGCAAGGTTTTTGGCTGAGTAACGCTCTGTCTGTGAGAAAATACAGCGTTATAATGCACTGTATTTAAGCATAGACCGCGTTATAATGCATTGGGTAACCTACAGAGGTCGCGTTAACCAGGGAAAAGCTCTTCAGTTGGCCAAACAGGAACAGGATTGAACTCTGCGAGCATTTGGTATGTCTACTGGGCATCAAAAATGGTCGGAAGGATCTGTGAACAGAGGAGAGAAGAAAGGAAGGAAGAAATAGACTGGAAACTATGGGGAAAATCCCCAGCGGAGTCGCCAATTCTACTATAGGGTAAACTGCTTGGGTTGTTGGTTTTCGAATATCACTCTCAGGGCTTTCCGGTGCCCGAGGCAGACAGTAAGATTAGCTATGCTGTTCACAAAGATGGCATGAGCATGTTCATATTAACTCGAAATAACTTGAAGGAATACAATAGAGAATTACCTCTTTGACAGTCTTGGAGTCCCTTGGAGAGCGCTACGCAGCGAAGCAAGAGTCCTTCACCGGCTCCAAATCTTAGTCCTGCAATCAGTCAAAGCACCCGCGTAATTTCTAACATAACATGTATCCTATCAATTAAATCAATACAAAATAAACATCTAGATTATACACATCTGAGCCATTCATATCATACTATGTAAATTTTCAAACAATAATGACAATATTAAGCATTGAATGGACAAAACGAACATAGTTCTATTGATTTTGAAAGAAGGAGGATTACAACCGTCGGTTGTACCAAGCCCTCCTCAGTCTCCCAATCTCTCTTATCTCTCAAGTGAAGAAGTCCAAGTCAAAAAGCTCTCTAGGAACCTCTTTGACTCTTGGCCTTCACAATGTAACACTATTCTCTATTCCACAAGTATACAAGAACCTTGAGCAATCCTTCGACCTTCAATTAAGAGCCTTCAACTCCTTTTTATAGGAGAGGGAGAAGGCCATTGTTGCCCTTATCTTTCCACTAGTTTGGAATGGAAAAAACTTAGATGTTTCTTTGATCTCTATGCTTTTTCCTCCTTTGGAGTTCAGTCTTCTATGGCAATGACCAATAATGAACTGGTGCTTCTGCAGTTTCCTTTGTGAACTGACTCCTTTGTGAGGGAAAGTCGGAGATTCAAATCATTCTCCGCGCTCTTTTCCCAATTCAAACTTAAAACATGGGTAACGCTTCCCTCCAGTGTAAACAGAGCGTTGCCCTAGCCACTAACGCGGCCAATGCACTGATTGCCTGCGTTATAACGCTCTTGTTCTATTCTATATAGGCGTTACCCTGGCAGAAATAGGTTTAATTCAGGTCTTTGTACTTCTTCCATATTTGTCTTCCCCTCTGAGTTGATGAGGAGGTATTTTGACCTACTGTCAACACGTAGGTCAGCTCTGAACGCACGCCTTGGGCGCGCCTATCTGTGGGATATACGCGCAAATTCCTGAAAATGTATTTTTTTGGAGTTGTTCTACTTCAGTCTGTCACTTGGGATGAACTAGGGACTGAAGGATAAAAAGGGGGCAATTTCAGCCCAACTCCACAGCACAGAAAGAGGTCTTTGCAAAAAGGCACAACCACATAAACTTGGAAATAAAAGTTAGTGAAGTCTCCAATCCTGTGTTAATATGTTTTGTGCACGCATGTACGAAATCACACCAAATTAAGGGGGGTGGTTTTCCCTCTTAATTTATTGGTCACAGGAAGAAAAGATATGGAGTCAAGAAAGTTAGTGGAACATGCTAGAACATAAACATACTAAATAGAGAAATAGCATGCATAACACAAAAGCTCTAAATAGATTCAAACAACTTCAATAATCCAAACGGCGGAAATTACAGCCCCTCTTATTGAGTGCTGGTAGGAAATGAGGATGAAACTTTAACCCACTTGCCAAGGGGCCCTTAGAACTTGGGGTTCTAAGTCCCAATGTAAGGATGTCTTTACTTCTGAGCCGCCTTGGCTCAAAGTCTTCCTCTCTCTACTCTGGTTGACTGGAATTTTTGGATGGACAAAAACTGAGTCCCCTCTATCTCTGCTCCGGATCACACACTACTGGTATTCATTAGGGAAATTCTAGCTAGCATAACAATGTTCTCTCAAGTTTTTCATCTCTTGGTGGCCTTTTATATGAGAACTCAAATCCTCCTTCCCTATCTTGGTACATTGTAGATGGTGACCCAAGAGAGGAGGGTGATTCCATTATGTGCCACATTTATTCCATTGTGTGCTCCCTTGATGTCCTAAGGAGGCTTGGGTGGTTTTCCTTAAGCGGCTTCAAGTGTGGAATCAATGTCCTAGAGTGTGCTTTTTGTGGTCCCAAAAAGTGACTTTCGCCACTCCCAAGTTTACGTGCTTTTTGGGTCAAAAGGCGCGCAAGGGCGTTCTTATCGAAGGATTTTGCACGCAAAAGAATTTATGACTAGTTCAAATTTGATTTTTCCTCAGACCTTAGAGATTTTTAAATATTTCTAGATTCTCTAATGTATTTCAACCCTATAAATCCTTCTACCTGACATTCAATATTGTCACCTTTGCTTGTACGATTTTCCAGTGATAAGAGAAAATATTAAGGGGAATGGGGCGCATCCAAAAATTCTTGAAAAAATAGTGATTCCTGCAGGGAAATGTTTCTGTTTATGATGTTATCTTAAATGTCAGCAACCATAGGGTAGGCTTGGAACATCTTAGCATTCCATCTGATCCTATCACTTGACGGGCGTAAACAGAGGCCACCTGATTCAAAGAGGAGCAAGACAGTGTCCCATTCGTTAGTGGCCCTGCCCCTCAAGCCGAGTTGCTGTGAATATTTCCAAATTAGACAACCTTGTTTCTAATGGGGAATGATCTGATAAACCAAAAAAAAAACTTTTTTGTGCCAAGGAATGCTACAAATGAATATGCAAAGAGAAATCAGCATTCAAACCATGAATTTTTTCAGCACTCAAATAAATTTGTTTTCCATTCCCAAAATACCATATCAAACGGCTGGAAAGAAGGGGAGTTACCCGCTGGAAAATGTGCCAAATGAGTGAACCTTTTTGTGGAGGAAGGGACTGAGATCTGAACTGGGATATTAAATCCCTGTCAATGCGATATTTAGCCCGGAAGAGACTAGGCCAAGGACTCGAACCAGTGGCTGCCCTCCAAAGGGATTTCATCAGAAGAGCCTGCGAGAAATAAGTAATGTTCAAAAGGCCCCAGCCACCCAACCGCTTTGAAAGCACATTCAAATCCATATTGTAGAGAGGAAATTTCCTGGAACCATGGGTACCCAACAAGAGGAAATTAGAGATGATGGCTTCAATTGAGGAAGTAATACAAAGTGGAATAAAAGAAATGTGCCCAAAAGACTAGAAGATGTTGGAGTACTACCTGGGCAAGAATGAAATGGAAACATAAAGAGAGCCACTTGTGTTTCCAAGTGTTCAATCGCTTCTTATATTTTTCCAGCAGAAATTACCAATCCTTGGAGCAATAGCCACATGTCTTAAGAAGAAATCCAAGATATTTGAAATCGTTAGAAATCAAGAAAATTTTTACGAGGAAAAGGCCAGCAATGACTTCTAGGTTGGCATTACAATCAAAAGCAGTGATCAAGATGGATTTGTCACAGTTAATTTCCAAGCTCGAGGCAGCTCTATAGTGGAGAAAGATGTAATGCAAAGCATACCACTGAGCCCGAGAGATGGTACCAAATGCAAAAATGTCATCCATGAAGAAGGACTGGGTGACTGAGATACCTGGATAAAGTCATATTCCTTCAAATACACCACACCTATGAGCCTCCTTAATGTGAATACTAAGACCGTCCATAATAAATATTAAGATTAGGGGAGAAAGGGAACAACCTTGGCGGAGACCACGACCAGCCAAAAAAAAATTAGAGGGAAAACCATTAATGATAACAGCAAACCAAAATAGAGAAATACAAGCCATGATCCATTGGACGTTTTGGACAGATAGTCCAATCTTATAGAGAACCAGGTGGATGAAAGACTAGTCAATACTATCGTAGGCTTTGTACAAATCAAACTTCATAATGGCAGCATCCAATTTTTTAAAATGAATGGAGTGTATACATTCTTAAGCTACGGAAACGGCGTCATGAATGATTCTATCGGATAGAAAACCATATTTCGCATAAGAGATGTGAGTATAAAGAGAATCTGAAATTCTACGAGCAATGAATTTGGAGATAATATTCTAAACCACATTGCATAGGGATATGGGGCAGAAATCTCGGAAATTGACAGGATGAGAGGATTTTGGAATGAGATCTAAAAAAGTGGAATTGATGTCCCCCAGAATTTTTCCCAGCAATTTGAACTCTTCAACAAAATTGAGGAGTTTTTCTACCATTAAATCAAAAAATTGGATATACATTTCAACCGGCCAGCCATCCAGACCCGGACTTTTTTCCTTTTCATAATATTTAAGAACCAATGATGGCTCATCCTTGGAAACAGGCTTACTCAACTCCCCATTAGATTCCTCATTGAAATAAGAGGAAACAGTTCCACTGCCCAATATTGATAAGAAGCATGGACCCCTTCTTTGTGCTTATATAGTTCAGATAAATAATGATTTTCCTCCCGAGAGATATCTGACAAGGAATTGAGCAGCAGACCATCCCTAGACAGAATTCGCCAAATTTCATTTTTGTTTTTTCTGCAGGTTGCAAAATGATGAAAAAAATTAGTGTTGTGGTCCCCTTCGCGCAGCCAAACCACCTAAATTTTAAGATTCCATGAGATTCCTTGTATTCTAATAATCTCAATTTTTCGGCTCTCGAGAGACGCAAGGAGCGAGAGATTGTGAGATATCGGGTTGCAGGAAGCCATGGAAATATGGATGGCTTCAATTTGTCTGGTGATGGAAATTAGTTCAGCTACCAATTATTTCTTCTTTCGCCTCTCCCATGACCTGGTACTGATTTTAAGATCCCTCATCTTCTGAGTGAAGAGAGAGGAGGCCCATTAGGGGAATTTTGAGGTCTAAAATGGGCCTCCTAAGGAAATAATAAAGTAATAGCTAAACCAATAAAATCATATTTATGAATTTTCAATTCACTTTTTGCACCACAATCCATGTAACCATAGTTAAATTCAATTCAAAATTTGTACCAAAATAAAATTAATAAAAAAATTCTATTTATGTGACTATAAATAAGAATGAGTTTTTAAAAAAGAAGTCAGTATCATTGAACAACTAATGCATTTGTCCTTTGTACTTAAATAACTTAAAAATCTATAAATATAAATTTATAAATTCTTAATTATATTATATGTTATTAATTAAAATTTATATTATTTAAATTGTATAATAACATGTAATTAATATGCTATATAAAAATAATATAATATAATATGTATAGAGATATGCATTGCTTCTTTCAAGAAATATGAAATGACAATAATATATTTTTATTCAAAAAATGTGAAATGACATTTATTATGAGTACTTTAATTTGACTTTAAAAATACTTAGAGCACTACCATGGTTAACCATGAGTTTCTATCCACCATTGAGAATGTGACAAGTAAGTACCTTTAACTCAAGCAATGTCACCTCAACCATTAGGGATGATGTCGTCCCATAAAATGTGATTGGTTCTCATAAAGTGAATTTTGATTGTACATTTTTCTTAGGAGGGCCATTTTAGACCTCAAAATTCCCCTAATGAATATTCCTATAGGATCCCCATCCTACAGCCAAAAATTGCAGACCAACTCCTGATATTCAGGGTCCTCAAGCCAAACCTTGTTAAATTTAAAGGGGATACTCTTTCGTGTATACTTTGAATGCCAGGAGAGAGTAATAGGATAGTGATATGATAATGAGTCCTAGATGATTGAAGGTTTCAAATTTCCCAGGAGCTCCAGTATACTTTCATGTACTAAAAAATGGTCTAGTATTTTTCCCACAAAAGCATCCCCCATCCTATGATTGGTCCAGGTCAGAGAAAGGGGGCAAGGAGAAATGTCGACCAGATGATGATCTGAAAAAACCCGAGACAATATTTCAGCTAAGGGATCAAGACGATTGTGAGTTCCCCAACATTAAGCGCTTGATAGGGAAACATTTAAATCACCAGTAAGGATGAGACTATGAATATTAAGTACCTCAGAAGAGCTGACATGGGACCAGAAGGAGGAACACTCACAACAAGGAGAATACATATTAATAAGGTGGAAATGCACTGATTATCCCTGGATTCAATCAGAAAGAAGAATCCCAGAAGAAAAAAAATGGAAGGCATGAAATCTAGAGAAATGTGGATTCCACATGACAATTAGGCCAACCGAATCAACCCCAACTATGTGCTAGTTTGGACAGATCGAAAAGAAATGAGGGATGGATTTGGAAATGGAACACATGGTTTCTTGGAGGATAACCATGGAGGGAGAGTGCAGAGAAAGGATATTTTTGATACAGAGGTACTTAGAAGAGTAGGAGCAAGCAGCTACAGTGGGTTTACTTGCAGGTATCAATTTGCATGAGTGATTTCCTTTCTAGATATAGCATGCATGGTTATGCATGTGTGTTCTTAGTTCTATTGTTTTCATTGGCATGGGTTTTTCCAAGTGTGACAGTGTTCTTTAGCCTTGCCTTTCCACTTATGGATAGCTATGGTGTGATGGGGTTCTCATGTTTTGTTTGATATGGATTTTCGAATGGATTCGAAAATGAGTGAGGCGGATCTCTGAATCGAAGAACACATGGCTTAGTAATCCCTAAACCATACTGTGGATTGTTGTAAATTTGTTGGCCTAGTAACCCCTGAACCGGAATGTGGGTTGTGGTAAAGCCAGGTATTGTGTGCCTTTGTGGGCCTACGAATCCTCAACCGATGAATGGCGGGATATATGTTAAATCCTAGAGGTGTGTGCTCTCCATCATGCCTAGGAATCCCAAGATGGTATATACGATAAATCATGGAGGGTGGAGTCTATTGGCTTGATTTGGGCTGACCCAGGTTCAATCTATACTGCACGCCAACAAAACCCTTGATCACTGGCCCTTTCGGGAACAACCTGTAGGCATATCACAATTTCACCCGAAGTTACTATGGGAGGATGGAGAACCAAGTTTCTGCAGACTTGAAGGACTAGTAGATGTGGTATTATTATGTTATATTATTCTTAGCACTTATAAATCACTTCACCACATTAGATTAATCACTTAAACATGCCATATAAAACCATAAACCCTTACTACATTGAAGTAAAATGCAACTATAATATTGTTATTCTACAATGGATAATAAGAAAATATACACATCATTCACACAAGAACACCAAATTATCCACAAGAAATTTTTCTTAATATAATGAATCTTTGAACAACGACCAGTTCTAGCTTGTGCACTAAGCTACAGGTTGTCTGCTTACTCAGCAGCGGACTCTTCTCTAGGCCTCTGCGAACTAAGTTGTAGAGCCTCTCCTTCGCTACCAAATTACATATCACAATAATTTACCCATAACTCTGATCTAGATCAAAACTGACTTGATTGATGATTCTCTTCTTATTACTTTACCCTATATATACTATTACATTGTAGGGTTACATCATCAAAATATCGTGGTCCAACAACCATGGACTCCTTAAAAGAAGCAATTATGGCCCCAAAACCATTGATCCCTTCCAAAATCATGTGTTTCTACAAAAATGAGGGGCTTAGACCCACCCTGAAGCCCTTACAACACTGTGTGATATATTTGATTCCTTTAAAATGTGTTCCATTTCATGCTCTACTGCACACTCTGCCCCACAATATGCAAAGTATTTGCCAAAATCTGGGCCAACTTGGGTTGCTCCCAACAGGCCCCCAACGCTCACATGTGACTCGTACCGAGTAACTTGGTTAATTTTCCTCTGATATTCACTGAAATGTTGTTGTAGGTGTTGTTGAAATGTTACAGAATGTCCGTTGTTTTCTTCTCTTTTTTGTGCACTTCCTCCAGCAATGCTTCTGACACCAGTCCCATAGCCTTCTAGATCACTTCCTACTCTTTATGTCGAAGCTCTTTAAGCTTCTCATCCCCTGCTTGGGACAATTAGAGAGCCTCATCCTACCATGGTTGAGTTATCTTTGTTAGAGTATGATCTTCCTTCCTCAGCTCCTTTATCTTCTTTTGGAGAGAATTTCCCTCATTGACCTTTGTGAGCTTCTGTGATATTGGTATGGTTCTCACAGTTGCCCGAATCTCCTCCAGTTATTTTTGCTTTTGCTGACTATCCTCTTGTAATATTTGTGCATTTAGATCTTCTTACAGCAAAGTCCAAATATGTAATCTATCATCCAATAGATTCCCACAATCTTCCACTACTGTGGAGATGTTCACCATTGGAGCCTTCAGGTCGGTGCCCCTCTTCTCTCGTAATTCCTCTGGTGTGGTTGTTTTTAGCTTCATCTATAGCTCATTGATATTCATCTCATATGTAAATTGCACGTTCGCAATCTTATTCTTGTATCCTTTTACTGTAATGTCGAGCTTTACGACCTTTTCCTCCTTTGATTTCACTTCTCAGACATCAATGTATGGAACCTCATGGCATGTTGCTTCAACCACCTCCTTCAGCCTCTACTGCTATTGTACTTTATGATCCTTATCTTCGATCACCTGGTCGATCTTCTGCTTCATTGAAGCTCGCTCTCTCTCTACCTGAATGTTTAATTGTGAGGTGAGTTGTGTAATCTTTGAAGTATCACTATTGCAAAGTTCATCTTCACATGCCTCCACTCTTTTGCCTCCTGTTGTACCTCAACGGAGTCAACCTGCAGGGCTCTGGCAGGTATTAGTGCTATCTGTGCCCCAAGTGTAGGCTCTACTAGTCTTTCCTCTCCAAGATTATCCTTTTCTTGCATTAGTTGTCTGATCGTTTGTGCCAATATCTTTAGTTTATTAATGCGCTATTTGAAACCATTTATAAGTGCGACGTGGAAATATTCTAGCTTGTTCCATGATTTTGTTGTTGCTTCTTGAATTATGTCCCCAATCTGGTCCAAGTCCTCATCAGTGAGGACCATAGGTGTTATGTCCCTTGTATTGTCTTCCTTATACTTCTTTTTACTTATTTTTGAAGCTTCCATGTGTGTCTTCTTTTTCTCTATGACAGATGGATCTTTCTCTGTCTTTTCGAACTCTTTGTTCTTCTCATCATCTCCAAGAGGATCCTGGAGTCCCTCTTCACATTTTTCCTATTGTTCTGAATCTTTCTCATCCTTATACTTCCCACTAGCTTCCCCATGTTGCGTCATGTCGTTCTTTTTCGAAGTATCTTTCGCCTATGTCTCCAGCGCATTGATCCTCTCCGTAGGCCACTGCTATATTTGTGCTAGGAGATCGTATTTTGTCACTAAATATTGCAGGAGATGCCATGTCTTCCTTGTATCCCTACGATCCTGTATGTAAATTTTGTGGAAGCCATCCTTAAACTTCATGACAGAGCTATACTTATCGTATAGGCTTGGTGAAAGGCAAGGGTGTTGGTTCACCATCATGTGTAATTCCATATGGTATAAAACAAAAAAAAAATTGTGTTATCTTGTGCTTATGTTAGTCAGTGGTATACCACATCCACATATCCCTCAAACAGAACTCGTTCTCAGCAACGGAACCATTTTTGGCTCGATTTTGGTTGAAACATGTTCAATATATATTGCGCACCAACAAAACCCTTGATCACTGGCCCTTTCAGCAATGACCTGCAGGAAGCTCGCAGTCTCACCCGAAGTGACTATTAGAGAATGTAGAACCAGGTTTCTATAGCCTTAAAAGACTAGTATATGTTGTATTATTGTGCTATCTTATTCTTAGCACTTATAAATCACTTCACCAAATTAGATTAATCACTTAAACGTGACATATAAAACCATAAACCCTTACTGCATTGAAGTAAAATGCAACTGTAATACTACTATTATACAACAGATAATAAGTAAATATACACATCATTCACACAAGAACACCAAATTATCCACAAGAACCGTTGCTTAATATAATGAATCTTTGAACAACGACTAGTTCTATCCTGCGCACTAAGATGCAGGTTGTCTGCGCACTCAGCAGCAGACTCTTCTCCAAGCCTATGTGCACTAATTTTCAGAGCCTCTTCTTCACTACCGAATTACAAATCACAATAATTTAATTATAACTCTAATATGGATCAAAACTAACTTGATTGATGATTCTCTTATTATTATTTTACCCTATATATACTATTACATTTTAGGGTTACATCATCAAAATACCCTGGTCCAACTACCATGGAATCCTTAAAACAAGCAACTATGGCCCCAAAACCATTGATTTTACAAAAAGGAGGGGCTTCAACCCACCTTGAATCCCTTACAACATTGTGCGATATATTTGATTCCTTTCAAATGCACTTTTTTGCATGCTCTATTGCGCACTCTACCCCACAAGATGCGAAGCCTTTGCTAAAATATAGGCCAATTTGGGTTGCGCCCAATAGAGTCTCGGTTAGGACCTAGTGATCTAGTGTGGATTGTGGTAAAGCCCATAGACTGGTGTCTCAATTATGGCCTAGTGATCCCTAGATCGCACTGTGGAGTGTGCTAAAGCCTAGAGACTAGGAGACAGGAAAATTCCTCACATTGTAGGTGGATAAATCCTGTGGCATCCATTTTTGTTTATGGCCTAGTCACTCCGGTGAGGATTGTCGTAAAACCTAGTTCTATTGATGATGTTGAGGTGGTTTAGCCTCGGGAAGCCTTGGTTGATTTGTTTGGTTTTTATTCCCACATTCATTCTTGGAATATGGGACGAGGTTGATTGGTTGAATAGATATTTGGCTCAGCCAATCTATGGACAGGTGGAACATGGTAGTCCCATACTGAGTTGGCTTTTGTATTTCATTAATAAGAGTTATTTTCCTTGGTATTTTATGTGAAAATGTACTCGCTAATATTTGGAATTTATGGTTATTGTATGCTCATTATTTATATTGTTTATATGTTGGTTATGAATATGTTTTATGATAGTGATTATGTATGACTCTCATCATGTTTTGACTTATAAGTGAATGAACAATGAATATTTTACCTAATAGATGATAATGCAGATATTGTGATGAGGAATCAATGCTTCTTTGTGATTATTAGATAAGTATAAGACCCCTATGCTCAGCTCTATTATCATGGCATATATAATGCATATTTTTCACATGTTTGACGAAATGCTTGTCATTCCTAATAGGGGTCTAGTCAAGTCTTTGTTCAATAATTTGCATTGGAATCATCGTCTCTATGTTTTTTTTCATTTTTTTAAATTCAATGAAGTTATGGGCAGTGATTGGGTCCAAGCCCTAGAAATTATCCTTAAATCTCGCAGTCACTACCATAACACTATCAGAAAGAGGCTACATTTGCACACAATTAGGATCATGGGAGCAACTAGGAATCTCAGACGCATGCATGCCTTGGAAAGGGAGTGACTAGGGGTTTAATTCCTAGAAATGTTGATTTCCCTAATGTTTTGGTCACCTGGAAGGGTGGGTTAGCTCCTGAAGGTTTTTTAATAGGTGTAGAAGGTCAAATTGGTTGTGTTGTATTAGTTCCACTTCCTTATATGTACATGGGGAGTTGAATCAGATCATGGTAGCCTCTCGTCACATGTTTACCTCAGAGGACCAGTTAACTTGGGTAAATGTGGGAGGAGGGTGTTACAAACAAGGTCATTATTATTTATGGTGATTTTCATCAAGGTCATCAAGATCACTATCATATGATTGTGTAAGCAGGTTCATATCATAAGTAAGATCATTTTCCTTATTTTCATAGTGTAAAATGTCATTGTGTAAATTGTCGTCATGTCATATATTATTATAGCAGTCATACAAGTCTAAAAAATTGAGCTCATCATAGAGGATATATACCATAAAAGAGTGTGCCCATACCACATATAAATTGTGAGTCCATACCATAGAAAATTTTTGAGTCCATACCACAAAAGAATGCGCCAAATCCACAGAAGAATTTTGATTCAATCCGTAGAGGAATTATGATTCCATTTCACAAAATAATGTGTCCAAATTCACAAAATAGTTTCTAGTCCATACCATAGAGGAATGTGCCATAGTTACTCATCCAAATCACCACGGAAAGATAATGTGAAATTCATGCTCATAATTTCTTCCAATAGACCTTAGAAGGAGCTTGAATACCATCATTGAAGAGGGTCGGATTCTTCTTGAAATGATGGAGGATAGACGCCAACTTATACTTTATTCCATATGTGAAAAGTCACGTCATTAAAGGTGAGATGACTTGATCTATTTGAGGATGACTTGTAATAAGGAAGGAATCAAATTCAAATTTTTCTCATAAATATTTTCTACGTAGTTCAATAATTTATTTTGACCATATTTAAATTCTCTTTGGGTATGATGGGATTTCCTTTGGGGTATAAAGGTTTCCCAAGGGAAATTCTTCTCGAAGCTGCCTAATTTTTAACACTCCCTCCCAGCAAGGGAGGAATTTCCATTTACATCATAAGTCTCATCTCGGTTGAAATATATCAATATAATAAGTTTCACATCATTACATTTCTTCTTATCTCATAGAAGCATAATAATGCACAATCAAAAGTAGGGGAGATCAATCTCTAAAAACCTATTGGTCTCCAAGTCAAGTCTCACAAATTTCATCTCAGTTATATCTAGAGAGTATCCATCTTATCACATCTCTTCACAACTTCACTACTTTGATCATCAACGAAACAATGATGTCTCGATCTAAAGAAGAAGAAGAATCACACGAGAGCACCGACTTCCACACTATATCCAGAGACAATAGGAAAAATAACCCAATTTGTCATCATTGACAAGGATTTCACATCATATTTCTTGTTGCTCTAAGGAAAATAAGAAATATAACCTAAATTTCCATAACTGACAAGGATTGAACATCCTATTTTTTGTTGATATTCCCACCTTAACCCTCAAGAATAAAGCGGTAGAACACCTGCACCCCATCACATGAGTAGGATACCACTCACCATAAATTTTAAGGATCACAGTCTATCTCAATTCGCCTCACCCATTGGCTAGATGGGTGGAAATCCCAACAAGCCCAGCTTGTGAGTGTGATGCATATTGGGGTATACTCTGCCACATACAAAGGTGACAATAGGCATGATACTACTTACCATGGAAGGAAAGGATCACTTTCTATCCTATTGTTAGACAATAGGCAAGATACTACTTACCATGGAAGGTGAGCATCACATTCTATCCTATTTTCCAGAGTTCCCTCAACCCTATTAGCACTCCACCAGTTCTCTGAAGGCTGAAAAGGAGACTAGAAAAGGTAACCACAGACCACTTTGACCTAGTAGCTAGCCCTACTAGGATGATAGGGCTCTCTCAATAATATCACAACCAAGGATTGACTGTGACATGACAGATATTAAGCTAGATATGATAGGCTTGGGTAGTTTTTTAGAAATTTAGGGTTTGATGTTGGATCAAGGATGAAATCATGTAGCTAGGTTTAGGTATCAAAGGGCTTACATCTGCAAAAATATAAAGGAGCAAGGTAGAAATGGATTTATGATCGCTTTAGGTTTTTGTAGATATGGTGGTGAGTCTAAAAGGATAGAGGAATTTAATTAGCATGTTCATTCATGAATTAATTAAATTGGAAGCATAAAACACAAGATGACATTTCCATATAAACAGAGATAATCCAATAGAATTATGCCTATGAACTGTAAGGAAAGCCACTGAAGATATAATATATGAAATAGGAGATATATCTCATTCAATAAATGCTATAATAGTGAAGATACATTATCATAAACTCACTGCACATGAATTCCTAGATAATAGTTGCAACTGCATCCTTTTATTTCCAACAAGTAACATGACTCTGAAATCGATAGATATAGACCAAAACAGCATCTCCCCTCTCTCAGGGGTCGAATCCATAAATTGTGGAGCTAACTACATGATAATCTCAACAAAACCCTAATCTCTAGTGGAGGTCAACCAATTCACCTCATCATAGGAGAGTAGAGACATCTGACCAAAATTACATTAACAAGTGTTGAAATTCAACAAGAAAATGTACACACACTAGTGTGGGATCATAGGTCACACAATGATGGATCCTAGTGACGCATTAGTGTGCAACCAATTTTTAAATAAATTGGAAAATTAGTTGTAATCTTATCTCATAAAAACTCGCAATAGTTAACTAAGTGTGATAGATTTAGTTATCTCAAGAATTTCGACTTGAGGGTAAAAGGATAGGCATGTAGAGTGATTCTATTATTAATAGGGTCTAGTTGCAGTTGTAGCACTAGTGTAGTGTGAGTGGGATAAGTTAACTCACATTGATTGAGTTAAAATCGGTTTAATTAGTTATAATTGTTTGATGAGCTAGTGGAAGATCAAGTGAACTAAGATAGATTTAATTCACCAGTAGTGATCTACCAATTAACTGATGATTCACTATTTATAGCTGCATGCATGTCAATTTTGGTGGAGACCCAGTTAAGACAAAGGTTCAAGGAAAGTAAACTATCAGTTGTATTTTTAGCAAACTGCACAGATGCAGTTATATAACCACAGGAAGCCCATGATGAATAGTACAATCAAGGAAGGCTGAATTTCCTATTTGATAGGGGTTTAATTCTCTACGGATTGCGTAAGCAGGGGAGGTTGAAAATTGGCTATGTGTTTTTCCAATTTTTCCTAGATCAGTGTGAAGCAATTGGTAGAGTGTATGAGGTTGTGGTGATCACAAATAAATTGTATTGTTTCATGATTCCTTGGTTTATTATACAATAAATATGGAGGGTTTTTGAGCAATTGCTTTCCCCAGGAAAATCTTGTTTTGTGCGATTGATTTACTTATTTCTCTTACTTGCATGTGATTGAGGGATCGTGATTTATATTCTACAAATATTATAGAAGGATTCAGTATCTTTTTTTAGTACATTACATGATCAGATTGAATCCATTGGTGTAATTTCTACAAAAATCATGTATCTACTCTAATTTACCATTTACTCGCTCAATTACACCTCATGACACCATCACTTCATCAATTACATCAGTAAAAAGTAAAACTAGGTCAAAATTTCAGTGAAAATTTCCTTCTGGAGAAAGTGTGGTGAAATCAGGATAAAGCATAGTGAGCTGGAAGAAAGCATAGCGAGCTCAGCAAATTGACTTTTAGAGACCTTCCATGTGTCCAAATCAGGATCTGAAGGTACCATTAGAAATCTATGGATTTCTACAACATGATAGGCTCATCAAGCACTGAAAAAGGTCACTCATATCCCTCCAAATCATCAATCTCCCAATACTACTCAGAAATCATAGCGAAGGCTCCAAAAATAGGGCAGAAAGGTGATTTTTAGCATGTGTTTTGGGCATTTTGATCCCCAAGAAATGCCTAACATAGCCCAACCACTGACTCAGATTGATCTACTTGTAAAAAGGAATCCAAATATGTTGATTTTTCCTCCAATGGAACCCCACAACAAAAGCGTAGCGTGGCCCACGCTATGCTTTTTCCAATATGACTCGTTTTCTGAATTTTCAAATTTGACCAAAATTTATCAAACAACAAAATTTGCTCCAAATCTCCTCAAAATTGGTCTAGAGGTACCTCATGAGGTATCTTAAGCCACTAGGGAGGCATCAGAAACAATATCCAAGTTGTCCTTCTCCTTTTTACTTTTTAGGGTTTCCTTCAAATTGGCTTGCAATTGTTTGACTTTGACATTACAAATTTGATTTCTTGCATAGTAATGGTCAGCCATGTGCTTATGTATCTTTTTATCCCTGTTGGCCTTGTCAAGGAGGTTCTCCAAGTGAATATTGGCTTTCTCAATCCAAAGCTCCTTGTTTTCATTGATTTCCATGGCTATTCTTTCTTCAAAACTCAACTCTTCATCTGGTGGATTTTTCTCTCTTTCCTTCTACAATTATCTTTTGAGACCAATAGTCCTTAGTCTCTTCCTTTTCACATGCTCTTCATGCTTCTCTGAATCTTTAGCTTTAATCACTTCTTTACCTTTCATATCATGTGTTATCACTCAAAAAAAGTGAAACATTATTTGACAAGGTCATAGAATTCATTTGTCAAAGGTATGGTCATAGAGTTATGCATTAGGAAAATTTAAATATTTTCATATTAACCTATCATAAGGTTCAAACCCACCTCCAATCAAGTCATATCATGTCCCATCAGTCATCATTTGTTGACATATTTCATTTCCCAATCTTTTGAATTCAAAAAGGTCACTTTAGCCAGTTTTTCCTCTTTTCGTAGCGTTTTACACTATAAAAAGGTAGTTTTCGCTACGAAACTGCCTAATAGATTCATAGCGAAATTGTCAAAAAATAAAATAGCCAAACTACGAAAAACGATTTTTCTGTCTGTCCTGTCAAAACAAGTGCAAGGTGTCAGTCCATGATTAGAAGAGTTAGGGTGGATGTCATTCGAGTCAATTAGGGTTAAATCAAGGTACAAAGGTCATGTCTGAGGTCATCATTACTGTTTGTAGCATGTATGAGGCATGATTAAAGCATTGGTTGTCATAGAAACTTTAAAACATTACCCAATTGAGTCTTTGTTATTCTCTACTTCGTCTTTGCATGCTATTGATTTCTGGAGAGTTGTTTCACCAAGCCAAGCTGGTTGCTGGAATTTTAAAAAGTTGCAGGTGTCACTTATCAAGCGAGGCAGAGAAGGTATAAAATCACCATGGCTACAAAGTAGAAGACCAAAAAAGGTGGTCACTGCCTCAGATATGAGCCAATGGACATGAATTATTTGAATGAAGATCCAACTACATTAGAAGTGTTGTGAAACCAGCTCCAAAAATAGAAGAAAAGAGATATCAACGCCTTAGAAATATGCCACTTCGAGGGGGAAACCTCCAATACATTACATGAATGAAAAATTCTTTGATGATACAAATTACAAAACCTCCTTTCTATATATAGGAGTCCATGGGGCCATAATGTAATCTTAGTGGAGCCACAATGTAATCTTAGCCAACCTAACAATAATAATTTAAGGGCACAATAATAACAATATGGGGGTTATAGGGGTACAATAATAACAATAAGGGGGTTACACTAACAACAATAAGGGACTATACTAGTAATATAGGGACCTAACATGCCCCTCTCCTTCAAAAAAGTGTTTTCCTCAACGCTTGAGTAGCTTTGGGTGCTTCTATATAAAATTCTCATCCTCCCATGTAGAATCTTCAGTGGGTAAGTTCTTCCACTTGATGAGATACTCTGAAATTGATCGATTCCGTAGTTGTCGAGTTCTTGTTTCCGTGACCGCTTCAGGTTCCAATATGATTTTTCCTTCCTCATCGAGTTCTAGAAATATTGTTTGAACTGGAAGATTTTCACCTATAACCTTCTTAAGCATGAAACATGGAAAACTGGATGTACTCGCGAAGAAGCAGGAAGCTCCAATTTGTATGCCATAGTACCAATCTTTTGCAACACCTTGTAAGGACCATAGTACTTTGGTGATAATTTATTATCCTTCTTAGCTTGCTTGAGGGAAATTTATTTGCATGGTTGTAGCCGAAAATAGCCGCCTCCTACATTCAAAACTTCTCTCACGTGATGTTGATCTACCTCGTTGTTTCATTCAATTTTTTTGTTTCGCCCAGCGTAGCTAAGACCTATATAGGGGCACATTGACCTTAAGATGTTCAAAGACCTTAGTTTCTTTAGGAGTCCACGAAAATGCATCTTTCTTCAATAATGTTGTTAGAGGTGTTGCTATTCTCCCATAATTCTTAACAAATTGTAATAATACCTTGTTAACCAGAGAAATCCTCGCAACTGCTTTATGGTTGTGAGGAATTTCCATTCCTTAATGACTTTAATTTTGTTATGGTGTACCATAACACCCTCGTGAGATACAATATGACCCACATATTCCACCTCTTTTACTCCAAATAAACATTTGGATATTTTTTCATATAATTGTTTCTCTTCCAATAGTTTGAGCACCCTGTCAACATGTTGAACATAATCCTTCCAAGACCCGTTGTAGATTAGTATATCATAAAAAAACACTAACACAATTTTTCTAAGGAAGGGTTTGAAAATGGAATTCATCAGCCCTTGAAATGTAGAAGGTGCATTGGTAAGGCCAAAAGGCATGACCAAAAATTCATAATGAACCTCATGAGTTCGAAATGCTGTTTTCGGAATATCTTCAGTCTTCATTCTAATTTGATGATATCCCTTTAACAAAGATCCAACTTGCAAAATAAATTGCTCCATGTAATTCATCCAAGAATTCATCAATCACAGGAATGGGAAATTTATCTTTAATGGTGAGCTTATTGAGCTCCCTATAATCCAGACACATGCGCCATGATCCATCCTTCTTGTGTACCAATAATACAGGAGCAGAGAAACAACTTTGACTAGGTTGAATTATACCAGCCTCTAACATTTCTGCAATCATATGTTCAATTTCGCTCTTTGGACATAAGGATATCTATAAGGCCTGATGTTTGGAGGAACACTTCTTGGAATCAAATGAACAGCATGATCATGATCACGAATAGGTGGGAGTCGTTTGGGAGTTTCAAACACCCTGGAATGATTGTCCAAGAATTTTTTGAGATCTGCAAAAATAAATGATTTTGATGTTGTAACTTCTAGTGAGCATAATTGTACAATTACGCCTCGTTGTTCTTTCTTTATAAGCTTTGTCATGACATTAGAGCTTATTATCTTTCCCGGCTTCCCTGAAATACCCCGTAATTCGACTTCCTTTCCTTCTAAAAAAAATTTCAAGAAAATTTCTTGAAAATTAAAAGCTACCGTCCCCAAAGATTGTAACCATTGTACTCCTAGTACAACATCATTACCTCCCATAGGAATGGAAAGCATTGGACTATTAAATACATATTACCCCATGGTTAGCTTGATATTATGGCATTTTCTAGAGAAATTTATGTTCCCTCCATTTTCAACCATCACTTGACATTCTGGTGCTAGGTATAGGAAACAATTCAATTCCTTGGCTACCTTACAATGAATAAAATTATGGGTACTACTCGAATCAATCAATACTATTACCTTTTTCTTCTTGATATGTCCTTCTATATTGAGAGTTTGAGGAGTGGTAATTCCTACCAATGCATTACAAGATATGGTCAGAATCATTTCTTCCTCTTCTAGGGTTGGTTCTTAGTGTATATCCTCTTCTTTTGAAGGTTCTTGTTCATTTTCTTCTTCCTCTTCACAATCTATGTAAAATAATTTCTTCTCAGCACACTTATGACCTTTAGTGTATTTTCTATCACAATCGTAGCAAAGCCCTTTTGCTCTTTTTTCTTCCAATTGTTGTGGTGTCAACCTTGTAGGTTGTGGAAGTCTATGAGTAGCAACACTTCCATATTTATATATGTGAGTGGTAGGCTTCCTTGTCGCCATAATTTTACATTCAATTTTTCTTGCCAACTTGAATGCCTTCTCCAATGAATCAGGTTCCAAAATGCGAACTTCATGTTGGATGTTATCCTTTAAATTACCTATGAAGAGATCAATCATGTGTTCCTCTAAAATATCAGTTACCCTTATATTCAATTTTTGGAAGTCCTCAATGTGCTCCCCCACTAAACCCTTTTATTTGAGATTTATCATTTGGTTAAAGAAGGTGTTGCTCTTCGTATCCTCATAATGTGCTATCATTTCCTCCGTAAAAATTGACCAAGTGACAATTTTTTTACGGGAGCAAAGCCATTGATACCATAAAAATGTATTTTGTTCTAAATGTAAAGTTGCAATGTGTACCTTTTGTGTGTTTTGCATTATGAAGATCAAAATATTTCTCCACATGTAGTATCCATGTTACAGGATCCTTTCCATCAAACTTCATCATATCCATTTTTGGAATATGGTGGTTCTTTCCGTCAACATTAGATTTTATGAAATCACGATTAACATTTATTTTTTTTTCATCATGAGTTTCCTCCACTATATTTTCACCATTAGGAAACATTTCTTGGATCAACTTTGTCAAACCTTCCATGTATGCTTTTAGATCATTCTTCATGTTTTCCATTTTCTCATTGATCTTAGCTTCCATGTCATCCATCTTAGATTCCATGCCAGCTTCCATGCCATATATCTTAGATTCCATGCCATTATTCAAACCATCCATCTTAGATTCCATGCCTTTCTTCAAACCATCCATCTTAGTTTCCACGCCTTTCTTCAAAACTTCCATGTCATTTTTTGTTGCTCTTTGCGAGAGAAAAATTTGTTGCACTTGCTCTTGTAATTTTGATATGTCGTATTGCCATTCTTCGTCTTCATGAGACATAGTAGAGCCTTCTAAAGGCTTAATGGGTGTTGAATTCTTTTTAGGGGCCATTTTAGAATCCAATACTGATATCTATTCTACAAGATTCCCTTGGAATCAATTCAACTTGATTCTTGAAACAAGACTTATGCAATTTGGAAAAAAAAAATACACACCTTTTACTTGTTTTTGAGGAGCTTGATATTGAAATTGACTTATCTCTATACTTGCAGATCCTCAATATCCGAAATTCAGCCTTTTTGTATTCCTCTGAAGCTTCTTTCAAATGCCACAGGTCTGACTTGATTTTGGTTCTTCAAGGCAACGTTATGTCCAATCTCCCACAATGACATAATTATGCACTGGTTCGGCAAGAGAGCGAACCAGACGAACTTTCCACGTGCCACCGTTTCCTCCTTTGGCTCTAAAATTGATATCAAGGAAACTACAAACTGTACTTGTGGCCACTCTTTTACATCATTCCACATGTTGCCTGTGAGAGCTGAGGATCTTCCCACGATAACTTCTTTGAGATTAAATTCAGGATCCTAAAAAATACCTAACTTCCACAGATCATATCTCCGAAAATATTGTGAACCAAGCACTGACATTTTGTGACATTTTTCCTCTAGATTTTGGCTTCGCTCTCTAAAAATTTCAGCTTCTGAATCTTCGTAGACAAAACGTTATAGCGAAAATTCCGCGATGACCTATTTAGGTGAAATTTAGGAGCCTACAAAAAGCTCTAGAGTCCACAGATCATATCTCCAAAAATAATGTGAACCAAGCTCTGAAATTTTGCGAATATTTTCCTCGGGATTTTTTCTTCGCACTCTAAAAATTTCAGCTTCTGAACCTTCGTAGAAAAAACGTTATAGCTAAAATTCCACGATGACCTGTTTGGAGCAGCGAAACCCTATAATCCAAAGCTCTGATACCAAATGCTATGAAACTAGCTCCAAAAATAGAAGAAAAGAGAGATCAATGCCTTAGAAATCAGCCACTTCAAGGGGGCAACCTCCAATACATTACATAAATGAACAATTCTTGGATGATACAAATTACAAAACCTCCTTTTTATATATAGGAGTCCATGGGGCCACAATGTAATCCTAGCCGACCTAACAATAATAATTTAAGGGCACAATAATAACAATATGAGGGTTACATGGTGTTGAGATTCAACAAGATGATGAGCTTAGTGAAAAGAGTCGCCTTCACTAAGTGGGCCCGCAGGCTATTTTTGGCGCAAGTCTATTTTTAGACTATGTCTATTTTTAGACATGATGATCATATTTCAGAAGTTGCAGGATGTTATTTGTGGATGGTTGATCAAGTTGGAAAAATAGATGAAATTATTTTTTTAGAATATTGGGTGAATTCTATTTATAGATCGTCAATCTAAAAATAGATGCATGTCGATTATTATTAGCTCTTAATAATAATCAGACTCTAAACAACAACTTATTCTCTTGGAGCACTTCAGTTCAGTGCACATATGTGGCACATCAGCTGACAGAAGGAATTACGCTATTCCTAAGGGTTTACTGGAGCTAATGCATGGAGGACTCAGTTAGAACTCAAGTGGCAGAGTTATGACACAGTTGGAAGAAGTAGTTATGGAGTTGTATTCAGTTTAACTCAGTTAGACTCAGTTGAGCTAGTTGTATCTATTCTAACTGATTGATACACTAGTGAGAGTGGAGTGAATTAATTAGTTAATTAATTCACAAATAATAACTCATTAATCAACTGAACAATACAACAGTTAACTACAGTGCATGGCAGTTTCAGTGGAGACCTAGTGGAGAGATAGGTCAAAGGGAAAGATAGACTATCTGTTGTGACTATAGTGATGCATTGATTGCATCACACACACACATTGGAGTTTCCAATGAGGATTTCGCAGTCAAGGAAAGAGTAATTTGAATTCATTCAGAGCTATTCTTCAGTAGGGATTCCACAGTGGAGGCAGGCTAGCAGGAGGCAAAGATCAGTGCATGGATTTGCAAGATTGTTCCTGATTAGTGCATGATGATTGTATTTTACTGAGAGCTTGATAAGCTTTGTATGAGATTGTCATATGATCTCCATGATACATAATATATAGTTGGGGTTTTCAGCTTCAGGCTTTCCCAGTTAAAAACGATTGTGTTATGTGCGATTGTTTTTTATTTATGCTTTACATGTGTGTACAATTAATTTTCCGCAAAATATTAGTAAGTGGAATGATTCAGTATCTTGCATAAAGTTAAATAGTGTGAGATCAGGTGAATCTATGAAATATCCATGCTTAGTGCATATAATTTCTACATGGTATCGAAGCATTTTTTATTGAAGATTGCAATTTTAAAGTGAGTTTGTGCTGGTGTACAAATCGAATTTGCTATAGAAGATTCTTGGTGCAGAAGTTGAGTATACATTGAAATGGCTTTCAATGGGTTGTGATTGGAGTATGCCCTTGATGGGAGCTTGAATTACATATCCTGGAAGGACAGGATGGAGGCAGTGCTGGAGGATAATGGACTGAAGGAGTTCATCGATAGTGATGTTCCTAAGCTGGGATCTAGCGATGTTGCATTACTTGACGCATGGCAAAAGAAGACAGCAAAGACGAGAAGGATTCTGTTGGAAGGTGTGAAGGACCATATTGTGTCCAGCCTTCACGGGAAAGCCACTCAATTCTTAATGTAGAAGGCTTTGACAGACTTGTTCCAAAGAAGAAGTGACCAGAGGAAGTTGGTGCTTAAAGACAAGCTCAGAAAAATAAAAATGGAGAAAGGCGACAGTATTCCAAAATACCTCACGAAGTTTGTCCACTACAAGGATGAATTGGGAAGTGTGGGGGTTACTGTTGATGATGAATACTTGGTGACCTTGGCTCTCCTTGGGCTTCCGAAGAGTTGGCATAGCTACGAAGACTCTGTCAATGGACGGGAGAAACTATCGGGATGGGAGCAACTTTGGTCGGATCTTGTGCAGGAGGAGATAAGGCGGGGTACCAAGGATGGATCTTCATCGAAGAATGAATATGAAGAGAATTTTTCTTTGGCTGCCAAATAAAGGAAAGGGAAGGGGAAGAAATCTTCTTCAAAATCCAATGCTAAAGGCAAGTAGCAAGATTTTTCCAAAGTGAAGTTTTGTCACTATCATGAACATGGACATTTCACCACTAACTGTCCACAGAAGAAGAAGAACAAGAAGGTTGTTGGATCTATAGCTGGAGAGGCCTTAGCCTCGCAATTTGAAGTTTATTTCTCTTTGATCGCATGCTTGTTCTTAACCTGTATGGGATCGGTGTGGTATCTTGATAGTGGTGTGTCTTTCCATATGACGGGAGACAAAGAGTTGTTTAGTGACTTGGAGGAGAAGGACCTCCAGATGCATATAGAGATGGGCGATGATGGTCGGTATAGTGCGACTGGAATTGGGACCATTAGCTTTGAGAGGGAGCCCGGTAATCCATTCTTGTTAAAGAATTTTATGCATGTTCCAGGTCTGAAGAAGAACTTGGTCTCATTCGTAATGCTGGAAGACAAGGGTTTTGATGCTGTTTTCAGTGAGGGAAAATCCTTCCTTCAACATAAAACAATGGGTCAAACCTAGAAGATAGGGGTTCGAATTAAGAATCTCTACAATCTGGAGGTAGATGGTTGCGCTACAATGGTGGGAAAATCAGAAGAAGTGGTGAGCCGAGATGAGGGCGAATTATGGCACAGGAGATTGGGTCATCTTCACCATGGCGCTTTGAATATTTTGCAGCAAATTTCTACTGGAATTTCCAAGGGTACTCTTGCGTATTCAGATCAGTGCAAGGTATGTACTATGGGTAATTTTGTGAAGACCACCTTTCATGAGAAGGAGAACCGTGCTTCGGTGATCCTGGAGAGAATTCACGCAGCCGTGTATGGACCTTTCTTGGTTTCTTCAACAGAAAAACACAGGTATTATGTTATATTTTTTCATGACTATTCTCGTAGATGCTGGATCTTCTTCATGCAGAAGAAGAGTGAAACGTTCTCAAAGTTCTATGAGTTCAAGGCATTGGTGGAGAAGGATTCGGGGAAGCAAGTGAAAGCTCTACAGAGAGATAATGGTGGTGAATACATCTCGGGCGAATTCAAATACTTATGTAGAAAATAAAGAATTCCAAGAGAACTCATAGCGCCTCATAACCCACATTAGAATGGGGTCGCGGAGAGGAAGAACAGAACAATCGTGGGTGTTGCACGAGCGATGCTGCATGACCAGGGCCTACCGATGCACTTGTGGGCGGAAGCATTCAACACTACAGTTTATGTGTAAAATTGTTGTCCTCATAGAGTACTTGGCATGAGTACACCCAAAGAAGCTTTTACTGGTAAGAAGCCTGATATTTCTCATTTGAAGATTTTTGGCTCACCTGTTTACATTCATGTGACAAAGGATGCCAGGAAGAAGCTGGAGCAGACTGCAGAAGTTGGGATATTTGTGGGGTACATAGAAACACCCCATAATTATTGTGTGTATTTTCCAGACAGTCGGATGACTATTGTGCAATGGGATATAAAATTCAATGAGGTGAAAGCCATGAAGTTCTTGCTTGAGAGGGAGCTACACTTGCATGTGGAGGAGGAACTTCTCCCAAATATGAGCCTCTTGATGTGGATCAGCCACAGGAGGAGATTCATGGAGTGCAGGAGTCCACTCATGCAAAACCAAACATCATACAAGGCAGAAAGCGTACCACAGAAGTTGAGAGACTGAAACTTGATGCGGCACAGAATGTAGGAGTCCCTACATCACAGCGCAGACAGAGGCAGTCACCTAACCGATTTACTGGATACATGGTTCTTATGAGCAAGTGTATTGTGAAAGAGCCATCTTCTTTTGAAGAAGCAGTGCAGGAGCCCACATGGGTAGATGCCATGGTAGAGGAGTATGATTCCATTTTCAGAAACAGTGTTTGGAAGATTGTTCCAATGGTGGTGGGAAAATTAGTTGTAGGATCAAGATGGATCTACAAGGTAAAGCAAGCTACTGATAGGAGTTTCAAGAAGTATAAGGCAATATTTTTTGTCCGGGGCTTCTCACAGATTGAGGGGATTGACTATGAAGAAACCTTTGCACCTGTCACATGGTATTCTTCCATACGAACCATCCTTTCTCTCTCAGCGCAGATGGTTTGGCACATTGATCAGATGGATGTGAAGACTGCATTCCCTAATGGGATCATTAAGTAAGAGGTGTACATTGAGCAACCTGAAGAATTTGAGATCTTCAGCACCAAGTTGCATGTGTGCCGGCTCAAAAGAGCATTGTATGGGCTGAAACAAGCACCACATGCTTGGTACACTTGGATCAACAGCTATTTCACTGGACTTGGCTTCACCAAGAGTGAGGCGGAAGCAAACCTGTACCAGATTGTGGTGGAGGGTAAGCTTTTAACTATTGTACTTTATGTTGATGATTTAATACTAACAGGTGATGAGCAATTAATACACTCATGCAAGGCAGATCTTGTAAAGGAGTTTGAGATGAAGGATTTGGGCCTCCTTCATTATTTCCTTGGATTGGAAATATGGCAGTGGCAAGGTGAACTGTTTTTGTCTCAAGGAAAGTATGCCCAGGAGATACTGGAGAAGTTTCACATGCAAGGCTGCAAGCCTATCGACACTCCTCTTCCAGTAAATTGGAAGAAAGAGGATGCTACATCGGCAGAGGTAGTGGATGCCATTGTTTATCGATAGTTGGTGGGTTTACTCATGTATTTATTCAATACAAGACCGGACATATGCTTTTTGATGAACCAGCTTTCAAAAGCGATGGTTAAGCCTACCAAGATCTTTTGGAAGGTAGGCAAGCATGTCCTGAGATATCTCAAGGGCACATCTGAGTATGGTTTATGGTACAGACAGACGGATGAGGTGAAGTTGAATGGCTTCACGGATGCAGATTGGATAGAAAGCCCAACAAACAGAAAGAGCACATCAGGAGGTATTTTCAGTATCGGATCTACGGCAGTTTCTTGGTACAGCAGGAAACAAAGATTCATGGCACTCAGTTCAGTGGAAGAGGAATACATGGCAGCAAGTCAAGCTACATGTGAGGCTATCTGGATGAGGAATATCCTAGTTGGTTTGTTTGGTTCACATTTAGATCCCACAGCGATACATTGTGATAATCAGAGTTTCATTAAACTCTCGGTTAATCCTGTGTTTCATGATAGATCTGAACATATTGATATCCGGTATCATCATATCAGAGATTGTGTGTAGCGGAAGATCATATTGCTTCAATACATTCCTACGAAGGATCAGGATGCAGATATTCTCACGAAGGAACTCACCAAGAGAAAATTCGAATACCATAGAGGCAGGATCGAGGTGAAGGATAATCCCTATCTTGTTGAGAGGGAGTGTTGAGATTCAACAAGATGATGAGCTTAGTGAAAAGAGTTGCCTTCACTAAGTGGGATCGCAGGCTATTTTTGGCGCAAGTCTATTTTTAGACATGGTGATCATATTTCAGAAGTTGTTGGATGTTATTTGTGGATGCTTGATCAAGTTGGAAAAAAATTCTATTTTTAGAATATTGGGCGAAGTCTATTTATAGATTGTCAATCTAAAAATAGATGCATGTCGATTATTATTAGCTCTTAATAATAATCAGACACTAAACAACAACTTATTCTGTTGGAGCACTTTGTTTTAGTGCACAGATGTGGCACATCAGTGGACTGAGGGAATTACACAATTCCCAAGGGTTTACTGGAGCTAATGCATGGAGGAATCAATTAGAACTCAAGTGGCAGAGTTATGACATAGTTGGAAGAAGTAGTTATGGAGTTGTATTTAGTTTAACTCAGTTAGACTCAGTTGAGCAAGTTGTATCTAGTCTAATTGATTGATACACTAGTGAGCATGGAGTGAATTAATTAGTTAATTAATTCACAAATAATAACTCATTAATCAACTGAACAATACAACAATTAACTACAATGCATGGCAGTTTCAGTGGAGACCCAGTGGAGAGATAGGTGAAAGCGCAAGATAGACTATATGTTGTGACTATAGTGATGCATTGATTGCATCACACACACATTGGAGTTTCCAATGAGGATTGCGCAGTCAAGGCAAGAGTAATTCGAATTCATTCAGAGATATTCTTCAGCAGGGATTGCGTAGTGGAGGCAGGCTAGCAGGAGGCAAAGAACGATGCATGGATTTTCAAGATTGTTCCTGATTAGTGTATGATGATTGTATTGTACTGAGAGCTTGATAAGCTTTGTATGAGATTGTCATATGATCTCCATGATACATAATATATAGTTGGGGTTTTCAGCTTCAGGCTTTCCCAGTTAAAAACAATTGTGTTATGTGCAAATGTTTTTTATTTATGCTTTACATGTGTGTGCAATTAATTTTCCACAAAATATTAACAAGTGGAATGATTCAGTATCTTGCATAGAGTTAAATAGTGTGAGATCAGGTGAATCTAGGACATATGCATGCTTAGTGCATATAATTTCTACACATGGGTACAATAATAACAATAAGGGGGTTACACTAATAACAATAAGGGACTATACTAGTAATATAGGGACCTAACAGGAAGTGTTTAGAAGAACAGGGTGTTTACAGTTTTGTCAAAGGCTGCAGGGTTGCCATTTGCAGGTTTCTAAGGAGTTTTCTATCAGTTTCAATGGAACAGTCTCAAAGGTGGGAATGTTAAACATCACAGTAACACCAAAGACCATTGCAGCAGCAACATGAATCCCTAGAGGAGGAGAGAAATGGTTCAAAGGCATCAAGTTCACCATGCAGGACTGTAAACAATTCATCAAAACAGAGCATAGTGAATTTGATCTCACAAATTCTATCCCAAGGAGCTATATGAAGGAGAACTACTCAAAGTTGTTGTTGATCATTCAGAAGTACTTCACTTGTGAAGGGAGGTACCACATGGTTTATTCCTACCACGTTAGGCTTCTGCTGCATTTTGTTGGTAATAGGTCTCTTGATTTACCTTTTTACTTATACATAAGCTTAGCTAAAATTTTAGACAAGGTTCAAGTTAAAGCAAAAGGAAATGAAACCTCTCTTTTTCATCATGGTTTGATCAAGTTGCTGGTGTTAAAAGAGATAGAAATATTAGGCAGATATTGGTCATATTTTTTGTTCATAAGTGGTTTTGAAGTAGATTCTATCACTCCTAAAATAACTCCCAAACCTAGAGATAGTCCATCATCTTCAGTGGCAAAGCAGTTAGATCCAATGAGCATGGAGACAGAGCCTTTGCAGAAGGCTAACACACCCATAGTTACACCTGTAAAAAAAATCCAAAAGTTAGCAAACATGGAAGCAAGAGGGTTACAAGGAGCCAAATAGTGGTTAAAGATAACTTAGAGGACATATTGCATGCCATTGATATTGAAGAAACTCCCATAGTACAAGATGAAGACATAGATGAGGGACGAAGGAAGCTTAAGAAAGGCAAAACAGCTAAGAAGTTAGAATTTGTAGGTGATGATGTAGGATTTATGTTTCAAGCTAGAAAACCAATGACAAGACATGCCAAAAAAGTCTTGGAAAGCAGCAAAGAAACTCAGAAGGTAAGTGAAACTTATTAGCCACCACCAAGCATCATTGACCTCTCCTCACCTACAAAAGAAGAATTAGTCATCAAACAAAAGAATGGCAAAGAGAAAACCAATGAGAAATCAGACGTTGAAGTCCTTAAGGAACAGTTGAAAAATGAAAGTAAAGAGATATCAATCTTGAGGAAAGAGGCAAAGAAACATAAAGTTGAAAGAGTACATTTTGGAGGATCAAGTCACAAGTGTCTCTAAGACATTGGACAACACAGAAAAATTGATAAAGTGGACCAGCCACTAAGAAAAGAGCTCAAGCATATCAAAAAGGTAAACCTGCACTTACAGTATAAGAATAGGACACTGAAAGATCAAGTCAAAGACCTTCAAGAGCAATTAGAATTGATTCATGAAGAGCTAGAGAAGAAAGGTTTGAACATGACTGTGTTTTCCTATGTTTTATGAGCGAATTGCCTTTGTTAAAAACCCCTATCTACCTCAGCTTCCATGTCAAGAAACCTTGTCACCAAAAATATTGATTATTGACTCCACAAGCCCAATGGTAGCAAGCATGTATTCTTTCAACCCGCAATCATAAAAAACAAGATACAAATTCTATAGAGTTAACCATCTAGCACTATCATTAACCAATATCATAAAATCCCTTTAAGAGAGCCCTCTCAGACTTAAGAGGCTAACCTTCAGTCAAAAGCTGGTTTGAAACAGTTACATAGAGTTGTCTGATCAGCAGCCAATCAAGTACAATTTTGTGATAACATCATGCATACTAGCCTCAAATGGACTTTTCTCCAAAGAAAATTGTTTTTCCTTCAACTAATTTTTTTCTTGTTCTAAGAAGGAAATGATGAAATTATCCCTTGCAAAATTGTCTTGGAGCTCTTTGATCTGAGAATATTTTTCCTTGATTATGGATGAGAGCTCTTCTTCAATTAGTTGAATGAAAAAATGAGCTTGATTTGTCCTTTTATATGCTTGTAGGGGTCACTTTTTTTTATGGTAGTGGGATGGCCCACTACATGTCCTTTCACTTTACTTTACAAAATTGTAACTTGAACACTTTGTATGCAGATTTAGGAACATGATGAACTTATTACATATTGAAACATGAATTACATTTTGAAATCAAACTTTATTGAAAAAATTTACCTATTGCCACTCCTCCAATTGTCGGATTTTATGCATGGAATGACATATTTGGTGATCTTGAAACCCTAATGACCTAATGGAGACACTGAATTGAATGAAATCATGATGGTGATTACTGGAATGACGATGATGATCTTTCAATAATGGTACACTCAGCTGAGTGATGACAAGGACCAGCATGTGAAATTTTTGAAAGGAGTGGAAATATCCACAGACCAACTATCCAGTGACCAAATTTTTACTTGAAGACCTAATGAAATGACAAAAATTTGACTATGAGTACCTAACAAGACATGATAAGAGCCTATTTGATCACTGGTGACAGGCTATACAGACTGACATTAACAAACCCCAAGATCTCTTTGGCTCAATTCCTCTCCATGCGAGCTCAAACAAGGGGGGAATAACATAGATCAGTTTCCTCGATCAGCCGAGACCCACTCTTCTCATAAGTTCCTTCATTAGGCTTACGGCTGTTAGTCCTAGCCATAGTGCATGACACCTAGAGAATATCAAGTCACCAAACACTCACATGTTTTAGCAAAAGGATCCAATTGCTTTTCTGCTCATCAATCAAAATGTGATGGAGCCTCATTGCTCCTTTTGCACCATATCCTAGATATAGTGATATATATAATCTCAATGTGCTTGAAATTGTCATGGAACATAGGCATCTCTGCATGTAAGATCCCAAAATATGTCACATTATCTCAAAAATTGTGCCCAACATATGTTCAAACAACTCTACAAATATATTTCTCAACCATATTGTCTCGCATCTAGCCATGCTAGCAACAATGCACATAGTCTCTCAGAGCGACATATTTTTTTATGCCAAGAAATCATCCAAGAAACTAAGGAAAACCTAAGGAAGCATTCAAATGTGTTCTTCTATTCAACAACATTCTCAGCATCAGTGTATCCATAAAGTCTCAAGTATTTTGTGGTGTGTCTCATTTCATGAATGACTAAATTATATAGGTATCCTAATACCATCTTTGAAACATTCCAATATGCATATTCAGCTCTATGTGGCTGATAGAACATAGTGCAAATCAAGAATACATCTAGTTGTTGGCTCATCATGGGATTCCATCAAAAATTTATCTGAACAAGATTTTTTCTTCACTGCTTCGGTGTAAACCATCATGCCAAGTTTCTAACAACATACTCCCCTTGATAAGGAAGGCCTCATCATCTCTTTGTTATTAATCTCAATAAGTGGGTCATCTTGGGTTAGAGGGTTAACTCTATCTAGCATTGAATGCTAAGATGACCTTAATCATGTCAGAAATCAATTTTCAGCTTATAAACCCAAATTTCAAATGCATACTTTCAATCATGAAGATAGATCAGAGGTTGCATCAGATGTCCATTATTTTAAGCATGTCAAACCCAAGGGACTTGCTAGAGTTCATATGGAGGTTTATTCAATATACAATCATGAGTCTACTACTCATGCTCCTCAAGGTCCTAAAAAAAAATGAAAATATGCTTCTTCCTCAAGTATATCATAGAGTAACCTCACTCCACATACATCAAATGTGTCAGGAAACAGGAGCTAGGATCTCATCATAACCTTCTTTCTCTATGAGCATACTTCTTATCATATTTTTAACCATATCACAGAAGAATCAAACACTGCTACATCTTAGTCATTAAAAATGGTCCTTATATGAAGGACATATTGCTCTCAGCATCATATCAAACTGTTGCACTCAATATACTCCCTCTAAATAAGAATCATATTCAATCATATTTATCAACCAAGGAGACTGCAAGCCTTCCTTTGAGATCTTGATCTCTTGTCCATTTTCAAATGCCACTCTAATCATGGGATGGTTCCACATATTCCTCAATCTTAATATATAGAGGACTTAGTCCTCACATTCCTCAGATGTACCTATGATCCTAGAAAAAAATAAAGGACAACAATAGCAAGATAATCATAATGAAAGTGTGCCAATTGATGAGGCAATACTATCTTTCTTCTCTAGATGTAAGAGTGGATCCTTCATTTTCTTGCACCATCTCCCTCTTGGATCTAACCCTTCTTGCATTATGTTTCATCGTGATGATCCTCAATGGATCACATCCTTATCCAACTAGTTAGTGAAACAAATAAAATTTTCTTGCAAGAAGAATCACCGATAATCGAAAAGAATAAATTCACAAGAATAGTGACACAAATAAATTACTTAAGGCTTGAAAATATTTGTCTTTAATATAGATTACAGGAGGCTCTCAACTCCCTCTTGAACTTGTATTCCTCTTATCCAGGAGACACTATTGTCCATCGATCATATGATAATGTTGTATTCAGAAGAAATGCATCCTCTTGAGCACCACATGTATTCTCTCTCTAATCCTTTCAAGCCTAGATACAAGATAATCATTGCAACACATCATCTCCCATTTAGGTAGGAGATAATACAGACTAAGTTTTCTCTAAATTTTTCATAGGTACTTTAAGAACTCAATGGATTCTCAGTGATGAAGAAGATTATTCTGAACACGTAGGCCATATCCAAGGCCACTTTAAGGGTTTCTCTAAACCCTAACCTTCAATTGTAAGAACAAAGCTTCCTAGGGTTTCCTTCAAGCCCTAGAATTATTTTAGATATTTGCCATATTCATTTTCTTCCATCATCAATGCCTTCAAGGGGTGTTATCAATGACTTTTCTTCAGCCCAACTATGATACCATGTTGATTTCTCATAGGGCTACATTGCTCTCTGTTGTAGATAATTACATTTTCAAACTTTTCATTATTTACAAATTAAATTCACATCATAACATCGTATCATCATTATCAACTGTATAAAATCCATGTAGATTCAACTGATAATTGTAATATGCTAAAAAATTATACTTGAATCTACTCTACCAATTGTGGAAACTAATTTAGATATTGAAATCACAAAAAATGAAAGAGAATGAATTTCAATCGCACAACACAAATATTTATCTAGGGAAATCCTCAATTAAAAAACCCTGCTATCTGTATGTTGTATAAGCCAAAGAATATGAGAAGATTACAATGATTTTCTCGAAGCTGAGAAAAATATGGACTATCGATATTTGCCTCAGTGTTTCCTAGACAATCCTGGTTCAATACTTAACCAAATTATGGCTTTCCCAAGTCCCTATTTCCTTGCACAATTTTCGTGGGTAATTAGGCCCTATTAATTAGGGAAATTCCCAATCCATACTACACAATCCATTAGGGGCCTTCCTCTGACTGCATGCACCAACTATACAATTCAAATAATTATACAATTGATAGTACACTGCCCTTGAACTCCAATATCAACTGGGTCTTTCTCAGAACTAACATGTGTGAGTTATTTATCAGTGAATTATCAGTTAACTAGTTGAACACATGAAGTGACACCCCAATGTTGAACCTCCTACTAGTTCCTCCATTAGTTAGAACTAGTTTAACTAGATTAAACTTAAATAATTTGTGTTAATTAATTACAACTCAAAATAAAATCAACTAGGGCTCCTATAATGTATGACACACTCTACATGCCTCTAGTTTGACCCTCAACTTGAATTAACTGAACCAACTAAGTCATCCTAACTTATTTAACTCGTACAAGTTGTCATGTTATGTGTAATTACAATTTTATTCTAATTTAATCAAGGTAAAATTAAATTAAACTTCCTTCTTGATGCCATTTTCAACACTCCCTCTCAACAAGAAAGGAATTCAACTTTATCCTGATCTAGTACCTTTGGAATGTTCTGCATGCAACACTTCTCTCTAGTGTTATTGCTAATGAAACTTCTGAAACTGAAAAGCATCCAAATTGAATCAATTGTGATTAGTATGATGCATCTATCACCAGATACTCTAGTTTCTACTATCTATTGCATTATCTATTGAAAACTTTGCGTTGTTGTTGACTCTGCAATGTGTCATCTGCACTCATTCCAACTCTGTGTTATGCTCCCAACTATCTTACTACTTTTGTTCTCTACATCTGTCACTCTGACATCTAATCGCATCAATTGCCACTGATCCATCCTACTACTATATATTATAGGCCCTTGTAGCAAGGTAATCATCCATGAGAAAAGACATCTCAATGGACCCTACCCAAATTTCTGCACTCTTGGGACTATGACTTCACATCTCCCCACCTCTCACTTGGAGGTATGGTTTGAATTTCTCCCTCTGCCCACTTGGCTCGAAATTTCCCCCCACTAGAATTCTCTGCTTGAGTGGATGCATCCACTCAGTCTCCTCTCTGCTTCTCCAATTGTGGTTTCTCCACAACTTGCTGAGACTGCTTCTGAGGCTGCATGTTGAGAGGTAATTCATGCTCCCTCTCAACCACCAAGTCTCTACCCTTTGTGTTTCTCCTAAAACCTTTGCATGCACCATCGACCTTGAGTGCATACAGGTTCCTGACTCACACACTGATCTACTTCACCCATCCCTTGGTGATGTGTCTAAGGAAAATCTTTCCTTTGCTAAATATCACATCGTATCCACAGTCTTCAAATACTACTATGGAAACAAGATTATTATTTAATCCAGGAACAAACAACACATATGTGAGTCTGAGACTGGGATCCAGACTCCCTCTGAAAAGTAACTATACCAATATCGGTCGCGTTATACCGCCCATCATCTCCAAACTCTATGTTCTTATTGAGGTTTTTCTCCTCCAAGTCAATAAAGAGATCTCTATTCCTCGTCATATGGAATGAGGCACCGCTCTCGAGATACCACATGCATCCCATTACAGTGATTTACATGCATGCAATGAGAGTGAAATCAAGTTCGAATTTTGAAGTTAGAGCTTCACCTGTTGCTACTACTGCAGACTCCTTCTTGCTTGCCTTCTTTTGTGGACATTTTGTGGGATAGTGCCCAAACTTATGGAAGCGAAAACACTTGATGCTGGAAAAGTTTTTCTTCTTTCCCTCTTCACCTTGGGACTTCTGTCCCTTGGATTTATTTCCTTTACTGACTAATGAAAATTCCTCTTCTTTCGAAGAGGTCATGTCTCTGGTGTTTCTCCTAATTTCTTTCTCCCACTCGGGTAGCTTCTCCCTCCCATTTACCAAATCCTCGTAGTTGTGATAGGTCCTACCAAAGGCCTATAATTTCTAGGCTCATTAGATCATCCTCAAAAATGGTAATTGTTATAAAATTATATATTACAGAGCAATGGAACACATAAAAATATGTGGAAATATAAACACAAAAAACATGTAAAACACGAGAGACACAGATATATGTGGTTCACCCAACTTGGGCTACATCCATGTATAAATAGCCAATCCTTCTTTTATATTATCCAACAAAATGAAGAGACACAACCTAGAGCAGATCTGATGTAATATCCTCTAGTCTCTCACACAATCCCCTTTTCTATTTCTCACTCAGAATACACACACCACACACAGCCACAATACAATTACCTCATATGAACCGATGGGTTTCCTTCTAGGGAAAAAACCCCTATATTAAACATAACTTCTACCATCAAATCATCCTTCTAATGAATGACCCAGATTCACTACGAAATTACAATATTTTACAAGGCATTTTTACATCTATTTGTTAGTTTCGGGGGCACTACCCCCTAAACCCCCGTGGGGAGGGGGAAGTCCCCCCAGCGTGGAGGGGTGTACAGTATTCCTGGGCTATACATCCAACTAAAATAAAGGCCTTTAAATTAGGATGATAATTAGGCTCCACACCCAACAATCTCCCACTTGGAGACGGATTGTAGCAACACCACTGTTGCTTCATTTGCTAGAAAATGACTCCACTTTGGACCTGGTTGTTTCTATTCTTCATAATCATACTTTAAGATCAATTAAAACTAAGTAGAACCTCAGTTTCTCCCTGGTTACAACTTTTTTTGTTATATATGCAAGATGTTGTCTAGTGTGTATATTTTCCAGCTTCAGTTGTTTATTTTCCAACACTTACCGTATGAAATGGTACTTGAGTTGTATTTGTTTAGTATTCGAATGAAATGATGATTTCTTTACAATATGAATGGCACTCTAGTTGTCACTGTATAACCTTCCCATCTCCTTCTTCTTAAGCAATTCATCCATAAACCTTTGTAACCAAATTATTTCTTTACTAACTTTTGTAGCAGCAACATATTCTGCTTCCATTGTTGAAAGTGAAACAACACTTTTAATTTTCGAAACGCAACTAACAGTTGTTCCAACTACAGTAAATACCTACCCTGTAGTCCTCCTCCTGATATCTCTATCACATGCCATATCTGCATCAACATATCCCTATAGATAAATGTTTGAACCACCATAATGCTTGATTTTTGGTACCTCTCAAATACCTAAGAATCCATTTCACTGCCATCCAATGTTCTTTTCCTAGATTGTTCATGTACCTGCTTACAACTCCCACTACATGTACAATATCAGGCCTTGTTCAGACCATTGCATACATTAAGCTTCCAATTGTTGATGCATATGGAACTTTAGACATATAATCGATTTCTTCTTGGGTCCTAGGGCACATCTCCTTACTAATTTTGACATGGCTAGCCACAGGAGTGCTAACTGGATTTTCATTCTAGCATATTAAATCTTTCCAACACCTTTTGTGTGTACTCATTCTGAGACAATGTTAATTTGTGATTTTTCCTATCTCTAGTTATTCTCCTGCCAATTATTTGTTTTGCAACTCCCAAATCCTTCATTGCAAATGAATTTTCCAATTTTCCTTCGAAAACATTTATTTCCTGCATGTTAGACCCTGCAACAAGCATGTCATCTACATACAATAACAATATAATATAGATACCATCAATTTTTTTTTTCAGATAAACACAATGATCAGAGTGAAATCTAGTATAAACTTGTTCAAACATAAACCTATCAAATTTTAGATACCACTGCCTCGGATCCTGTTTTAAGCCATACATATTTTCTTCAACCTGCACACTAATTTTTCCTTCCCTTTGACCTCATATCCTTGTGGTTGTTTCATATATATCTCTTCCTCCAAATCTCCATGTAAAAAGGTTTTCATTACATCTAACTGTTCAAGATGAAAATCTTCCATTGCTACAAGACTTAAAATAGTTCTGATTGAAGTCATTTTAACGACAAGAGAAAATATTTCATCAAATTCGATACCTCTCTCCTGTGCAAACCCATTCACCACAAGTCTAGCTTTGTACCTCTATTTTCATCCATCTTATTCCTTCAACCTGTAAACCCATTTATTATGAAATGTTTTTTTACCTGCAGGCAACCTGACTAAGTCCCAAGTCTGGTTATGTACCAAGGAGTCCATCTCTTCTTTCATGGCTAGCTCCCACTTCTTCTTGATTTCTACCTGCATTTATTCTTCATAACATTTTGTTTCACCAGAATCATTTAACAATACATAATATAATGAAGGAGTGTATCATTTAGGGGGTCTACTTATCCTGGCAGATTTTCTGACACCAGATTCAAGTGTTTGAGGGGCCTATTTCTGTTGTAGTTGTTGTTTTTATTGTGGTTGTTGATTATTATTATTTTCAAGCGCCATTAATTTTTCTAGGATCTCATCAAGCACTATGTATTATTTGTTTTCTTTATCCTATTTCTTTTCCTGCATATGATCCTTATACAAGACCTTTTCATTGAATATGACATCTCTGCTCCTAATTATTTTTTTATTTTCATAATCATATAAGTGATGACCAAAATCATTAACACCATATCCAATAAAGGTATATTTCTTTGATTTTGCCTCCAGCTTTGTTCTATTTTCTTTATTAATATGGACAAAGGCCTCACAACCAAAAGGCTTTAAAAAAGAGTAGTTTACCTTTTTACCTCTCCATGCCTCTTCTGGAATACCACCATCCAAGGAACTTGAAGGCCCTTTGTTTATTACATAGACATCAGTATCTACAACATCTGCCAAAAATTGTAAAGGAAATCCTGTGTGCAATCTCATGCACCTTGCACGTTCCATGATTGTCTTGTTCATCCTTTCTGACACACCATTTTCCTTTGGTGTTCCTGGAACTGTCTTCTCTCTGCAAATTCCATGATATAAATAGTACCTATAAAACTCTTTGCTATAATATTCACCTACATTGTCTGATCTGAGACACTTCAACTTCTTTCCCATCTCTATCTCAACCAAAGCTTTCCATTTCTTGAAATTATCAAATACATCATATTTATTCTGAATACAATAAATCCAAGTTTTTCTAGTTGCATCATCAATAAAAGTAAGATAATGAGCCATTGAGAGATGATACCTGAGCAAGTCCCCATAGATATGTATGCACAAGCTCTAATTTTTCTCTCTTCTTTTCTTTCCCAACTCTAATAAATATGACTATCTTTTGTTTTCCATAAACACAATTCTCACGGAAATCAAAATCAATATTCTTCAAACCTGGAAACAAATTTCTTAAGTGAATAATATTCATCCCCTTCTCACTCATGTGTACGAGCCTATGATACCATAATGTTGCATCTACTCTTGTGGAGTTTAAAGCATTAAGACAATTAGAAATACCATTGCATAAATACAATGTACCAACCTTTTCTCCTTTTGTTATTACCAGGGCTCCTTTAGTGACCTTCCAGGTTTTATCTATAAAAGTTTTCACGCAACCTTCACCTCCTAATTACCCTATTGAAATCATATTTTTCTTCAAATCTGGAACATTTCTTACCTCCTTTAATAGCCATTAGTTTCCATTTTGTTTTTTTACAAGAACTTTACCCATTCCAATAATTTTACAGGGTTTATCATCACCCATAGGAACCTATCCAAAATCTACTTGACCATAGTCATAAAAATGTTTCTTATCAGGTGTGGCATGGAATGAGCCCCCTGAATCTACCACCAAGGCATCAATAATATTTTCTAAAGAAAGAATCAAAGCATCTTGCGACACATCAACTGTCACATTCGCTTCATGATTGTTTTCTTATTGTGTATCTCCTTTTCCCTTCTGAGACTTATATTATTTCTTCAAGTGTCCTTTCTTCCTGTATTTCCAAAACACTATCCTCGATCTTGACTTGGATTTACCATTCCTTGACTTACTGCGATATCTTGGGCCCTTTCCTTTTTCCATTTTTTTCCCCTAGTCTCTGCACTTAAAGCATTATCGGATGTCTCACCAGAGCTTTTCTGTCGCACTTCCTCGCTAAGGATGGTACCGACAACATCATCAAACTTTAAAGTACTAGATCCAAATATGGAGTTACTAATGGTCATAACTAAACCATTCCAACTTTATGGCAATGAGCATAGAAATAACAAAGCCCTAACTTCATCATCAAATTTTACCCCTACATAAATTAACTGACTGGTAACCGTATTAAATTCATTTAAATTGTCACTTGCAGATCCACCTTCTGAAATTTTCATACTAAATAACACTTCATAAGAAATACCTTATTTTAGGCTGAGTTTTTTTCATATAGTTTCTCCAATGCCGTCATTAAACCCTATGTTTTCATTTCCTTTGAAATATTTAAGGCTACTGACACCACGAGGCATAGCCGTATTGTTCCAAGTGCCTTTCTATTGAGAATTTCCCATTCTTCATCTGTTACACTCGACAACTTCTTTGTTTTTCCTCTCAACTGTAGCTACAGATATTTTTTATATAGATAATATTCCATTTCCATCTTCCACAACAGGTAGTTTTAGTCATTAAATTTCTCGACACTAAACCTATCATCTTCCACCATTGCTCCCACTCGAACCAGGAACCCCTCTTTCCTGCGAGTTTATCACCCAAATATACCTTTGGCTCTGATATTATTTTTTAGAAAATTATATATTATAGAGTAATGGAAAACATAAAAATATGTGGAAATACAAAAATAGAAAACATATAAAACGAGAGAGACACAGACATGTGTTGTTCACCTAACTTAGGCAACGTCCACGGAGAAACAGCCAGTCCTTCCTTATATTATCCAGCAAAATGAATAGACACGACCTACAGAAGATCTTCTATAATATCCTGTACTCTCTCACACATTCCCCCTTTCTATTTCTCGCTCAAAATACAGACACCACACACAACCGCAATACAATTCCCTCATATGAACCGAGGGGTTTCCTTCTAGGGAAAAAACCATAAATTAAACATAACTTCTACCATCATATCATCTACCTAATGAACGGCCTAGGTTCACTACGAAATTACAATATTTACAAGGAAATTTTACATCTATTTTTATCTTCGAGGGTGCTACCCCCGAACACCTTTGGCCCTCGGACTGCCCCCCCCCCCCCCCTGAACCCCTGCGACGAGACAAGTCCCCCCTACATGGAGTGGTGTACAGTCTTCATGGGATATACATCTGGATAAAACAAATACCTCTACATCATGATGATAATCAGGCTCCACACCCAATGGTGAGCCCTGATATTGCACCAAGAGTGTTGGGGTTCAGACAAACTTAGAGGTGACAGTGTTATAAACACAGAAAATGCATTCTTCTCATGTCATCCTCTTCTTCTTTACGAAAGGACGCTATTTCTTAAACTATGATAAAAAATGAAAAGTACATTGCTGGAAGGAAATGACAGAAATGAAACTAACTTAATTTGCTGAAAGAAAATGATGGAAATGAAACTAATTTAATGTGCAGAAAGGAAATGACAGAAAGAAACTAAATTAAATTGTTGAAAATATATTGTAGAAAGGAAACTAATTCTAAACCACACTTAACTTGGCCAAACGGCTAAATGCACTGTATTTATCCTATGTTCTATCTACCATGCTTCTACCTATGCAACTAAGCAATCCATGACCTAATTCTAATTGAAAAAGAGTTAATTTTCAGCTTGGAGGGAAGAAAAGGGCTAAAGAGGCTAATGGAGGACTTAACACATGAATCGAGGCTTAGAAGCCGAAAGAGGGGGTTAAAACCTTATGAAACTTTATTATAGGACAAGAAATGACTTTGGAGTGGAAATAATTCAAAAGTGCGATGGTGGAGGTGCGATGGAGACAAAACTTGTGATATGTGATGCCACAATCGCAATATCGCAAGTTTAAAGGGATAGCAGAAAGGTCGTCCAGGAGCGAGAGAAAAGTGTGATGAAGTAAGTTTTGCAAAGTGCGATGAGGTAAGTTTTTCAAAACATGATTTGCAATGCGGAGAGGTGACGTGGAGATGGGGCTGATATCACAATCGTGATATCGCAATGTTGGATCGGTAGCGTTAAATAAAGAAAAGGTGCGATGTGCAATTTGCGAAGCGGCGGATTTGCGGTACAATATTGCAATCGGAAAAGAAAGGAGCAGTAAGTCTTCAAGAAACAAGGAAAAGGTGCGATGAGTGATTTGCAATGTAGTGGATATCGCATCCGTAGTTGGAAAGTGGTAAGTGTTAACGAGAGAAATTTAAACTGTGCAAAGTGCGAAATATGAAGTTTAGTAAGGAGTTGCGAGGAGGAAGGCGGAGGGCGGATTTTCGATGGTTTTCAAGCATTTTTGCGTTAAAACTAGTTTGGTGACGACGATCGATAGAACAAAGGAATAAGGCGAGAAATAAAAAAAGGAGAGCAGTAAGTCTTCAAGACAAAAGTTAAGAGCTGCAAAGTGGGATTTTGTGAACAAGCGAAGTACGGTAGCGGGAGAATCGAGGAGGAAGGTGGAGGTCACGTTTAAATGGGTTTTGAATGGTTTCTTTTTACGTGTTTTGCGTTAATAAGGTAAGGTAATCGTGAACGAAAAAAACCAAAGGAATAAGGCACAGTTGAAGGGCTTTAGCGCATTAGGGAAAAAGGTGAGTGCAGCAATAAAAAGAAGCAGAAAACAGGAGGGAATGGAGGTGTAACAGAATCAGTTTTTGGGTCTGTGGGAAGATTCGCCCTCCTCGAGCTCTATTGACAGAGATGAGAGGGGGAAGCTTGACCACAGCTTTTGGAGTTTTTCTCCTCTACTCTATTACTCATAAGCAAATAAAACTACAACAATGAATTGAAAGCAAATACTAAGCAGCAATGAAACTATCAGAAGCAGATCTAATTAAATGGCAGATGTAAAACTAGTTAAATGACAGGAAGGAAAAGATAGTAACAGCATAGAAACTGAGGCACATGGATAGGGCCCTAACCCACGAGCCAAGCTCTCTGAAACTTAAATCAATCGAATGAAATTAGTCTGCTCATTTCATAAAATAATAACCTCATACATCTCTGAAAGTTTGATCACTGAATAAAATAAAAAGCGCAATAGCTCACAACAATAGTTCTGAATGGAATCGATTCACTAACTAACTCTTCCTATCTCTAGCTCTCCTCTATTTATTCTAAGGGCAACTACCAATAGCTCCCTAGAAAAATGGTGATTGAGTCCACTTGACTCCCAGTAAACAAAGATCGGGTGCACTCCTCTTTGAGTTGTTTGGTTGCCTCTGGAATTCGAATTGCTGGGGAGAATCCTTGGGATCCTTTGGCTGCCTTTGGAGTTCGAAATGTTGGAGAGAATCTAGGGTGGAAAATCCTCTTATAATTTCTCCTTGTTGTCTCCTCTAAGTCTTTATGATAAATATTTATAAAAATTCTTAATAAATAATGATTTTCTACACTCAACCTCATATTATGTACTCAGAGTATGTTAGCCTTAATCACCACCTATATTAGCATCATAAAACCAAATAATAATAAAAATGCAAATAAAATATATCTAAGAAGGAAAAAAGGTGACTATTAACCCCTCCAAATATGTCTAATGATGGAGCTCTTCATCACCCCCCTACTGAATGAATGTTCATCCTCTAAGAAACTAATCCTCCTCATGCATTTCTTTCAAGGCTTTGATAGCCCCCCCTGATTTCCTGAGGAAGAAGTGTGGGAGTTTCCCCAAGGGGGTAAAAACAATTATTCTTTTCTGCATTCTCCCATTCTCTATCTTGTGCTTCTGTGCCCTTTTCATCATTCAGCCCCAGCAGCAAAGGTGGGTTGAGCTTTAGTCCCACCCATTGGATATTTTTTGCCTGCATGGCCCTCTTGTATAATGGTTCCCTTTCCAATGCACCCCTCAGTATTTTTGGAGTATGGTACTCCCTGTTCTTGAGGCTATGAGGGAGGTTGTTCCATCTCCTCTGGCTGGCCATAATGCACTCATGTTCTTTCTGCCTAGAAACATCATCAAAGTGGCATATTACCTATTCTTGATTCTGAAGGTAGCTTTCAACCAGTGCAGGGTCCCTTTCAATATCTTGATGGTTAAGGATGACTCCTCTTGGGCTGAACAATTCTAGTCTGATATATAAGGGTTCTCTATTTCTTCTTCCCATGACCTTCCATATCTCTTTTTCTCTAGTGTCCTCATTCACCATCCAGTATGCTAGAGCCATTAACTGCATATTCCCCATTGTAGGATTGGGGTCCCAAATATCCAGATTTGTCAGCACAAATTTATGCACATAAAACTCTGACATATTTGCCTGATCAACTATGTTAGCTTGCTTGTAGAAATTCATCAATTGCCTAAAATATTGGAAAGGTAGTGATCCATGGGATGCTAGAGTTTTGATTTGAAATAGAAGCCATTGCTCTTTGAGATACACAACATATGAGTCAGAAGGGAATCTGTGATGAAAGGCTTCTATGCATAAGCCTGCCATGGTGACTAATTGCTCCTCTTTTTGCTACAATTGCTCCTTCATTGCTACATTCTGTGCGTGTGCCTTATGCAGCTACTCCATCAAAATTGTTTCTTCAATCTTTCCCTCCTCCCTTGGTGAGTCTTCAATGATAATCAGGCTTGTGGGAGGAGTTTCTGGCTCTCTCTGACTTATCCTCTGACTCTTGTCAACTCTAAAATAAATGGAGGTCTGCCTTTTTCTCTTTGTGTTCAGAGGAGCTAAGGTGGAAACTACCTCTTTGTATTGAGGGGATGTGGTGTTGTGTTGTGAGTCTACTTCTTGCCCACTTTTTTCTATCTCTATGACTTATGTGGCCATCTCTTCTGTTTCTCCTTGGCCCTTTGGCTCCTCCTCTTCTTCTTCTTCTGGTTCTTCTTCCTCTGTTGGTTCTTCTTCTTCTTATCTAAGGCTAGAAGTAGAATTCGGACTTGTTTGGGTTGCTATAAAAGCTTCCCTACTCATGTTTGTGAAAGGGGACTAGGCCATGAGTAGGGTGATGTTGTTCTGTTGTTGTCATTGCATGTTATCCCAGAATACACAGTTGAGGCTCACTGTTGTCGTGCTACGTCCTTTCGTCGGTCTCTTTCCCTTTAAAAAAAAATTGAAATTTACTAGTCAGGATGAGAGGACCCTTCTTTATTATTAGATTACATAGCTACTTCTGGAGTGCTTATCTAATGCGGATTTAGATCCAGTTATCGTTAGAGACCGTTGTTTCCTCCTCCCTGTTAATTTGTGATGGAATCCGTTTTCCTCCCCTCATTCTTCTCTATTCCACTTTATTCAAATTTTGTTCTTTTGCATGACCAGGTGGCGTGTACTTCCATTTTTTTCAGTCATACCTCAAAGTGGTGGTAGAATTAACTGGCCACCTTTCTGCCCCCTAAACTCTAAGTCTACAAATTAATTATTTATGGCTATTATGGATGCGTAGAAAGGGGTGAGAAGCGATACCTAAGTTTACCTATTTTTTCCAAGGCGTTTGTAAGAGATGTATTGAGGAGACAAGCCTTTTTCATGCTATGTTCTTCACTATTTTCCTGTTCTCTGATTGAGCATCTTGTTGAATGAGGAGCTTCCTAAGTGAGTTGCTAATCTTTTCTTGTTGTTCTCTCTGTTGCGGATGTTGCGTGGGGGGTGCTCCAGATGCCATGGGTAGCACTTATGTCTTTCTTGGGGTCTGTTTCATGCGCTCCTCCCTTGTTTTCTTGTTGTTCAAGAACATATGTCTGCACTATAGGAAATCCCTGATGTCTGTAGCACCCTACGTTGTGTTGTCCTTGCTACATTGTGCTCAAGAATGGAGGAGTGTGGTGCATAGAGGTGATGGAGGAAGTTATAAAAATGAATGGATTGAATGATGGGATGGATGGTAAAACAGAAGAGAAAAGAAGTTGAATGCTTCCCTGTGTTTCCAGAACCCATTAATAATGTGCAAAACAGCAACACATAAAACACAGAGATGCGCATGTATTTTTTTTTGTGTTTTTTTATTCTTCTTCTTCTTTTGAAAGAAATTGGGTTTCCTCCATGGAGGTTTTCAACCCACAGACTTGCCTCGGGCACCTTAGATAGGTTTTCACCCATGGATCCTTCTTCTTATATTCTTCTTCTTCTTCTTCTTCTTCTTTTCTTTTTTTTTCTTTTTTTTTTCTTTTTTTTTTCGGGGAGGTGTGGGAAAATATGGAGTTTACCATCACATACACCTCTCTACTTGTTGAATATACAAATTTTTCCTTTGACAAATGCTTCTTGTAAATTTTAATTCGGTGACCATTGACAAGCAAGGGGATTCCTTCCTCATCTATGGTTCTTATTTTAACTGCGCCATTATCAAAAAAAAATTCCACTGTGTAAGGTCCTAACCATCTTGTCATCAGCTTGCCTTTGAAATATTTAAACCTTGAATCATACAACAGCACCCAATATCCTTCTTGGAAGGTCTTTTCTTTGATGTTCTTGTCATGTTATACCTTCCTTTCCAACTGAACTACCTATGTGTGAAGAAGTTCTTGCATTATGAACTCATCCAATCCATTTAGTTGCAGCAACCTCTCTTTTTTAGAATTTGATAGATCTAGATTTAATTCAGTTACCATTCTTAAATTATTGAATTCAACTCAATTGAAAGTAGCGCTTTCTTACCATAGACTAGTTCATAAGGAGTGAATCTTGTTGTCTTCCAAGTAGTGTTGTAGGCCCAAGTATCTTCTACCAATATGTCTGCCTAATATTTTCTGCTGCTACTCACAACCTTGGTGAGGATCCTCTCTAAAGCTTTGTTAGTTACTTCTACTTGGCCATTCGCCTGAGGGTGATAGGCAGTAGAAGTTCTATGCTAAACCTTATGCTTCCTCAAGAGATTCTCAATGAGGTGAGAGGTGAATTGTGCTCCTTTATCAGTGACTATTTCTCTGGGGTATCCATACTTGTAAAACACGTTCTCCCTTAGAAATTATGCTACTTTCTCCTTGGTTTCTACTTTCACTATTTTATGTTTCAGCCCACTCAGAGGATAGGGGCAGTATTCAACTGTTTCTTAATGAGCTCAAAAGCCTCTTAACAAGGACCAGACCAAATAAACTCAGAATCCTTGGCCAATAAACCAAATAATGGTGAAGTCATCTTGCTGAAATCTTTAATGAACCTTCTGTAGTAACCAGCTAAGCCTAGGAAACTCCTAACAACTTTTTGCTTTTGAGGAGCAGGTACCCTTTTGATGATAGTGATTCTATTCGGGTCTACTTGTATTCCTACTTGGGATATGGAGTCTCCTAATACAACCCTTGCTTTCTTTATACATTCACCCTTTTCTGGGCTCAAGGAGAGATGAATCTTAATGCACCTTCTTAGTACTTTACCCAAATTGGCGAGAGATTCCTGGAATTCATCCCCATATGGTGTCAAATCATCCATGTAGATTTTGACAGAGTCATGGACTAACTCAGAAACGATGCTCAGGATAGCTCTTTGCAAGGTAGATGGGGCATTACACAACCCAAGGGGTAGGACTCTATAAGAAAATGTACACCAAAAAAAGGTGAAAGTAGTCTTATCCTGGTCTTTAGGGCTGATTTGAATCTGATTGTACCCACTTAACCCATATAAGAAGGAAAATAACTTCTTCCCCGCAAATCCATCTAGGACTTGGTCTATAAAGGGCAAAGGGAAATGGCATTTCTTGGTGGCTTTGTTAAATTCTCGATAATCAACACAAATTCGCCACTTCCCATGCTTCTTTGGGACTAAGACAAGAGGGGATACCCACTCACTGTCGGATATAGGATATATGAACCCTATATCCAATAGCATTTGCAGCTCTTCTTTGACTATGTCCTTCAGAGCCGAGTTCATCCTTCTTTGGGGTTTCCTCATAGGCTTGCATCCCTTTTTGATGTAAATTTGATTTCTGAATACTAAAGGATGCACCCCTTTCATTTCCTTGTAATCCCAAGCAAATGCTTCAAGATTTTCTTTCAAAAACTGGCATAGTTGCTTCTCTTCTTCATCTGAGAGGTCTAGGTTGATTTTCAGAGATCTGGATGGGCCAAACTCAATAGCCTTAGTGGTTTCAGAGGTTGACTAAACTAAGTGTACTTCCATCCAAGGTTGGATTTTAGACTCTTTGACTAAGGTTTCGAGAGGAATGTTAGTGGAGGATTGGTTTTGAATGGCATGGTCGATGAATTCATCTTCATCAAGTTGCCCCCCTCTAAGAACAGCATCTATGGTACACATAGGGGCAGTGTTATATAACTAATCTTATTCATCCTCCAACCATATAGGGAGATCATGATCAATGGAAGGTTGGGCTTGAGGATATAACACTAGCTGTTTAGACAAAGGCCCATTTTTTATAGTCATGTTTCCGACCCGGTAACTAATATAAGCATCTACAGTGGCTAACCAAGGTCTCCCTAAGATGAGAGGGTAACCATTAAACTTGGTTTTTGGTTGCAGGACAAGGAAATATGTAGGACACTCCCAAGAGTCAATGGTAACCATGACATCCTAAACAATTCCTTCCGAAGTTACTATGGAATGATCTGCAAGTTGCAAAACTGTTGTGGTTTCCTCAGAGTCTTTTGGAGATTAAGTTTCAACATAGTTTCCTTGGTCATGACATTGATGGCAACCCCTAGGTCAATCAGAGTGTTGGGGACTATGACTCCATTTATATGTACATCAAAAATTGGACTAACAGGGTCTAGGTACTTTGGAAATATCACCCTTCCCAGCATTAGGTCATACAGTTTTCCTACCACATTGATGGTGGGGGTATCTCTCTTCCTTCTCCCAAGTTTCTTGAAGCACTTTTATTTTATGATCATATTGTATATAGGGACATCCTTAATGGCCTGGAGAAGTGGTAGCTTTACACACAAATTTTCCAATTCTCCCAGGAGTTCAGTCTCTTCTGGGGTGTGTTGACTAGGGTGGATCAAGTTCTCAAGAAAAGGAGGTTGTTGGATATGAGTGTTACCTTCTTCCTTTTCCTCCTCAACCTCTACAGGTGGAGATGGAGGATGTTTGTCTCAGAGTACTCTTCCCGACCTGAGGTTAACCTCCTGTATCTCCACAACATATGCTGGATAGGATGTTTCTCCACTGGGAGCCTATTGTGCCTGTCTGTTGTTTGAGTTTGGATTGGGTTGTGCAGGTATAGGTAGCCTAGGTGGAGCAGCATGGGTAATTTGAGGTTGAGGTTGGGGTGGAGGCATTAGAGCAGGTGGTTTATTTTGTTAAGGCCTCCACCCATAATATGGATTGTTCCACTTAGGTTTTTATGGAGCATACTGCTGAAATGGTTGGTTTATAGGCTGAGGATGATATGAAGGGTTGTAAGGCTAAGTAGGAGGTGTAGACCTGGATGGAGGAGTGGGGGTGTACCAAGGTTGCACGGGTGTGCTCTGATTGTTGTGATAATAAGAGTAAGGTGCACCTTGCATACCTTTTTGATATGATTGAGGGCCTTGAGGCCTTCTCTGGTTGATGAAATTGAGTTTCTATGGCATTTCTTCCTCATCTTGATATACAGCCTTAAGTCCAGGTAAGGAGGGACACTTTTCTATGGCATGATTCTCCTCACAAACTAAGCAAACCTCTATGAAATTCAGTGGACATTCATTTCTTGGGTGCTTCCTGGTACATCCAAGACAAAATATGGCCAGCGCTCTCTCTTCTTCCTCTTGCTTCCTTTTGACCTACATTGTGTCCATTCGCAAAGAAAAGGTTTGAAACATGTCACCCTTGAAGTCCTCTAGCATGTTTCCAATCTCATGTTTTATGAAGGTGGAAGAGGAAGGGCTATTGGATGTACTTTTTCAAGCTCTTCCCTTCTTCCTAAATTCCCTAGAATGGATCTGGAAGACAGTTTTGATTACTTCATATGGTTATTGGTAGATATCTCCTTCTTATATCATATTCAAGGTTTCTATCATCTTTTCACTGATCCCTCTAAGAAGTACAAGCTTAAGTGAGTCAGGATCAAGAGTAAAGTTGGCTCTTTTATATTTTAGTTGAAACCTCTCTTCATAGTCCTCTAAGGATCATCCAGCCCTAGATTCATCCTAAAGATCTCATCCTTAGTTTCCTTGGACCCACAGTAGTGTTTGTATTTGTTGTTGAAGGTCTCTTCCATCTGTGCCCAGGTAGTGATGCTATCCCTAGGCAAAACCATGAACCAGCGCAAGGATGCATCCTTAAGGGTGGATGGGAATAGCTTCAAATTTTGATCATCAGAGGTGTCATAATTCCTACATACAAAAGCTAATTCAAACACGAATGTGTCAAGTTCCTCAGAGGTAAGTCCATGAAAGTGTGGAAGAGCTAAGGGGCTAATGTTTTTCATCTTAGTTTCCCCATATTCCTTTCTTATGGGAAATACTCTCTCGATCCCAGCCATGTTGAAGATAGGTGAAGCAGGTCCCTCAATTGAAACAAGGTCTTCTTCTTCTTCCCCAATAGGATCCTCAAAATATTAAGAAGGCTCTCCTAGAGGGCGTTCAATCTCACTGCCACTGAAGAAGAGTGAAGGGTGGCCAAGAGGTGATGTGGGGGTTTTAGGTAAGGTTTTTCTTTGATTACTCCTTGTCCTAAGAGGCATAAAAATCAAATAGTTTTGTATTTTTTTCAATATTTCTGAAATGACATGAAAATAAAGGAAAGAAGCAAAGAATGCTAAAAACAAAATCAAAGTGTCTACTAGACACCTCCCCGGCAATGGCGCAAAAAAGTGGTGAGCCACGGTATTGCACCAAGAGTGTTGCAACTCACAGGGGCTGCCCTACTTTACTTTATAAACCCAAGGTTCATAAAAACTTGGAGGTGATAGTGTTATATACACAGCAGATGCATTCTTCTCATGTCATCCTCTTCTGCTTTACGAAAGGGTGCTATTTCTTAAACTATGATAAAAACTGAAAAGTAAATTGCTGGAATGAAATGACAGAAAGGAAAATAACTTAATTTTCAGAAAGGAAATTATAGAAATGAAACTAATTAAATGTGCAGAAAGGAAATGACAGAAAGAAACTAAATTAAATTATTGAAGAGATATTACAAAAATTAAACTAATTCTAAACCACACTTAACTTGGACAAACGGCTAAATGCAATCTATTTATCCTATGGTATATCTACCATGCTTCTACCTATGCAACTAAGCTATCCATGACTTAATTTTAATTGAAAAATAGCTAATTTGCAGCTTGGAGGGAAGAAAAGGGCTAAAGAGGCTAATGGAGGACTTAACACATGAATCGAGGCTTAGAAGCATAAATAGGGGGTTAAAACCTTATGAAAATTTATTATAGTGCAAGAAATGAATTTGGAGCAGAAAGAATACAAAATTGCAATGGCGGAGGTGCGATGGAGACGAAAGTTGCGATATGCGATGCCACAATCGCAATATTGCAAGTTTAAAGGGATAGCGGAAAGGTCGTCCGTGAGCAGGAGAAAAGTGCGATGAGGTAAGTTTTTCGAAGTGCGATGAGGTAATTTTTGCAAAATATGATTTGTGATGAGGAGAGGTGATGTGGAGGTGGGGAAATATCGCAATCATGATATCGCAGAGTTGGAGCGGTAGTGTTAAAGAAAGAAAAGGTGAGATTAGTGATTTTCAAAGCGGCAGAGTTGCGGTACAATATTGCAATAGCCAAAGAAAGTAGCGGTAAGTCTTCAGGAAACAAGGAAAAGGTGTTATGATCAATTTTTTATGTAGTGGATATCACATCAACAGTTTGAAAGTGGTAAGTATTAGCGAGAGAAATTTAAACCATGCAGAGTGAGAATTGCGAAGTTCAGTAAGGAATTGCGAGGAGAAAGGTGGAGGTCGGGTTTTCGATGGTTTTCAAGTGTTTTTGGGTTAAAAAGAGTTTGGAAATGGCAATCGAAAGAAAAAATGAATAAGGCAGGCAATCGGAAAAGGAGAGCGGTAAGTCTTCAATACAAAAGGTAAGAGCTGTGAAGTGCGATTTCACGAACAGGTGAAGTACGGTAGTGGGAGAACCGAGGAGGAAGGTAGAGGTCACGTTTAAATGGGTTTTGAATGGTTTTTTTTACGCAATTTGCATTAAGAAGGTAAGGTAATCGTGAATTAAGAAAGCAAAGGAATAAGGCATAGTTGAAGGGCTTCAGTGTGTTTAGGGAAAAAGGTAATTGCAGCAGTAAAAAGAAGGGAAAACGGGAGGGAATGGAGGCGTAACAAAATCAATTTTTGGGTATGTGGGAAGGTTCGCCCTCCTCGAGCTCTATTGACAGAGATGAGAGGGGGAGGCTTGACCACATATTTTGGATTTTTTCTCCTCTACTCTATTAATCATGAGCAAATAAAACTATAATAATGAACTGAAAGCAAAGACTAAGCAGCAATGAAATTATCAAAAGCAGAACTAACTAAACGGCAGAAGCAAAAGTAGCTAAACGACAAGAAGGAAAACATAGTAACAACAGAGAATTTAAGGCACATGGATTGGGCCCTAACCCACGAGCCTACCTCTCTCAAACTTAAATCAATCGAATGAAATCAATCTGCTCATTTCATAAAAGAATAACCTCATACATCTCTGAAAGTTTGGTCACTGAATAAAATAAAAAGCTCAATAGCTCACAACAATAGTTCTGAATGGAATCGACTCACTAACTAACTCTTCCTAGCTCTAGCTCTGCTCTATTTATTCTACAGGGTAGCTACCAACAGCTCCCTAGAAAAATGGTGATTAAGTCCACTTGACTCCCAGTAAACAAATATCGGGTGCACTCCTCTTTGAGTTGCTTGGTTGCCTCTGGAATTCGAATTTATAGGGAGAATACTTGGGATCCTTTGGCTACCTTTGGAGTTTGAATTGTTGGAGAGAATCTAGGGTGGAAAATCCTCCTATAATTTCGACTTTTTGTCTCCTCCAAGTCTTTATGATAAAATATTTATAAAAATTCTTAATAAATCATGATTTTCTACACTCAACCTCATATTAGGTACTCAACGTATGTTATCCTTAATCACCACCTATACTAGCATCATAAAACCAAATAATAATAAAAATGCAAGAAAAAAAGATCTAAGAAGGAAAAAATGTGACTATTAACCCCTCCAAATATGTCTAATGATGGAGCTCATCACCCAAAAATAACACCAACACTTTCAAGCTCATCCCAACATTGGGTGAACTTGGTCAAGTACTTTGGTATTGTGTCGCCCTCTTCCATCTTGATTTTTTTGAGATTTTCCTTCATCACCAGCTTCCTATGGTCACTATTATTCTAAAAAAAATATGTTAAGGCCTTCCACATAGCATATGGGGTATGCTTTCCATGGAGGTTTGAGACAATATTATCTCGAACACCTTCCAATAGAATACTTCTTTCCTTTTCTACATTCTTCTTCCATGCCGCCAGATATTGAGCATATGTTGTTGCAGGCTTAGGAATATCATTGTCTATTAATTCCTTCATATCTTTGTCTTCCAACACTACTTCCATATTGTCTCTCCAAGCTATGTACTTTGAACTACCCTCAAGGGCAAATTCGAGTCTTTGTTGGACAAAGTACCCCTAGGTCGAAATTTTGATGAGTCCACATTTTCAGGAGCGGAGCGCACTGCGCACAGATGTTTTAGAGTCTAAGGGGATTTGGGGTAGGTCAAATCCCCATATTTTGTACGGATGGGATAATTTGGTATAATTTGATCTCCCCCCATTGGTTTCGAACCATGGTATTGTAAAAAGAAAAACTATATAAGGAGTCTAAGGATGTATTTTAGATATAGAATGTATATGGATGTAATGCTAGATCTGAGTTAAAGTCTATATTTTTTCTGTTTATGCGAAAGAGAAGTGACTCCTACAGATGTGTGCATGGAGACCTTATAAATTCTACAGTTGAGTGTGCAAACCCCTGCAGTTGTGTGCGCACGGTAGAAATTATTGTATTGAGAAGATATGAACTAATAAAAGAAGATTTTGAAGACAAATATGTGTTCTTTACTTATATGTTTGCTTTATCTATGTTTTTAGATTATCTGTGATATATCAAGGGTTTTACTTATATTTGCATCGTGAAGTCATGAATATGGTTTAATATGATGATTAATGCATGATAAAGTAGAATCGCGCAGTGCACAAGCTAGTTAAGTAAAATTGTTTAACAATGTCTGTATACTAAGCATATTGGTTGTACGAAGCTTCGGATAAATATTAAGTAAGGATAAGCGATAAAGCCACACTCCATAGTCCCTCTCAATGTGGAAACCTAGTTATATCATCCCCTAATATTTCCTCAGGTGAGACTTCGGTCTGCGCAATAGATCGTTGCTGAAAGGGTTGGTAATAGAGGGTTTTGTTGGTTTATGCAGCCATCTCTCAACCTGGGTCTAGAGCCCCTTAAGCCAACAAATGGTTTCTTTTTCGAGCTTTGGATCTAAATATTGAGGGATATGTGGATGTGGCATCCGACCAGAAAATAAATTCAAGATTGGGTGTCTCTGAAAGAGCGAGAATTTGTAGTAAAAGAAAATAGAAATTTACGCTTATCCACTGAGAAGTGGTTGCATAAATATATTTTCACATATCAGCACGAGATACTTTTCTCATCATTTGCTAACGTGTTGCATGAGTGGATGTAAATATTAGCTAAGAATAAGACTTGTTTCAAGAACGACGAGCCTACTTCGTGGAACCCAGAGCTGATCAAGTGACTCAAAGAGACAGCTAACAAGATTTCAAGGGTTGTTGATTATTGGATCGATAGTATTCTTGGAGGCTTCCTTACTGAGTTCATGACTAATACATTTGTATCCTACAGCGAATTTGAGCGCAAAATTTTCAAAGGTCCACGAGGTAAGTACTTAAACTCTTCAAATCTTTGGATAAGATGTTATTATGTGAAAAGGGTGTACTACTCATGCAATCAAATTAATGTTTGGAGAACGGGGTGTACTACTCATGATATCAAATTAATGTTTGGAGGACGTAAATCTGGATCTATGCGAAGCGGTAAAATATTTAGGGTATATCGTGATAACTACGTTGAGACTTAGTACAACCCATTGTTTGGATCTGAAAGCGAAGACAAAGAAAGAAACCTTTCAACCCCTAGAAGTGTGTCACAATTAGACTTTGGAGATCTTTAGGGTGCCTATGGGATTCCCCATCCTTCTACTCCCATCACCCCTCATCCCCATCCTCATATTGTCGCTCCTCCTGCAGGTATATGCAGAGCTCGAATCTCAGAGGTAACTACTAAATTCGGACTTGGTGTACTCATGCTTACTGGTGCCATGCTCGCTTGAGTCATGCTCTCTTGAAAGATGCTCGTTTGAATTGCCCTCGTTTGCACCTGCAATTCCTTGAGGCCATTGTGTACCTCTGCCAATAGGTCATTGTATTGGTCCTCAATGTTTCCCCAGAGATCGTCGGTGATGTTCTGGACTATATCATCAATCTCATCGAAGTCCCCCTCAGTGAGGACCATCGGCTTGCCTCATATTGTCGCTCCACCACCAGCTCCCTTGTTTACCATGGCTCATATGGTGAAGATGAATGTTTTTAAGGGTCTTGGATCAGAGGATCCCGAGAAATTTCGGTATGTTGCAAAAGCAGTATGGAGATCGCAACAAGTCACTAATGAGGATATGAGGAAAGCTCATCTTGTCACGGCGCTGCAGAAAAGAGCATTATTTTGGTATATGAAATACTCTGCAATGAACCCAAATGCCACATTGGATTAGATAAAGGCAGCGCTAAATGTTGAATTTAAGAATCCAAAATCATAGTCATAGTGTATAACAGAGATAAAATAAATAATGCAATTGGTCACTGAAACTGTGTGGGAAGTAGATAAAAGATTGAAGATGCTGCTAAGCCAAATTAGCTTCGAGATCCCTGATGAGCAGCACAAAGACTAGTTTATAGTTGTGTTATTACCACATCTCAGACTACCATTATCACAGAAAAAGATCGCAACCCAAGAAGAAGCATTGGAGATCGCGATGAAGCTAGAAGATTCATCTATAGGATTACCAATATAGGGGTTCAGTAGGTCCAGACCCAATTGGCGAGATTACATATGGAACTCTAGGACTTGAAAAATGGAAAATAAGTTTGGCCTAACATGCATTCAAAAGTTTGGTGCATAAAGTGCAAGGCAGAGGGCCACTATAGATGTCCAGTCCTTTGAAGCCTCGACCAAGTGTTGGACCGTGTGTGGGGCCAAATGTTTGGTGTAGCCTATGCCAAGTTGTAGGCCAACACCCCATAGACTACTGTCACTTACTGCATAAGTATATACAGTCACTGAATAAATTGTTCTATAATTTTTGCAGCTCGGTGGGACATGATGACAAGAATTGTTGAAGATATGATTTGATGATGTAGTATACTCCTAGGGCATACAGAATGCAAGTTGAAGGTCGTAAAGTTCATTGCTCACCAACAGCGCACAAAGGATTCCAAGGCAGAGAGTTAGGTTGTGGAGGAGGCATTGGACGAGGTTGAGGACAGATTATATGTTATAATTGTGGTCATCCTGGAAATTTTTCCAGCGATTTCCAGAATCATGCCACAATCTCTTGTAAGTATTGTAGATAATTTGATCATGAGATAGAAGATTTTCTCGTGTTATTGGCTAAAATGCAAGAAAAAATAAATCAGCAACCTGCACAAAACCTACATATGATGAGGGTTGAATCGTGTAAAGAAGATAGGTGTGTCCATATAGTAACAAGAGGCGGCGCAACTACGGGACAAGATAAAGTAGATGGAAAGAAACATATTGAAGATACATGGGTCAAGAAGGTTGGAGAAAAGAACATTGGGTTCAATGTGTAGCAAGAAAAGGAAACCATCATGGAATCTAAGAAGAGTTTTATGGATCCTGGAGCTTCGACATAAACGGCACAAAGGCAGCTAATCCCCCAAAAGAATAAACCCCAGGTGGTTACTGCGAGGAATAAATTTGATCCGACCATTTAGAAATCATTTTTCCAGACATGTATGAAGCTACTAAGGGATCAAACAGCTATGGTAGGATTTAAAGATTTGATTGATAATTGCGCTGACAAAGAAGAGCCACAACCTGAACAACGTGCAGTGAATAAAGTGTACATAATAAGAAGAGATATGGTAGGGAAATGTGGTTAACTGCGTAGATAGGAGATAACGAGATGGATCAAGTAATTCTTGACTTGGGATTAGATGCAAATGTATTTCCAAAACAGAGATGGGAACAAATGGGGAAACTAAAGCTGCAATGGTCACTGATTCAACTAAGAATGAACAATCAATAGAAAATTATTCATATGGGTCGGCTGCATGGCATTGGCGTAGCTATTGAAGGAGTAAGTGTGTTGTTAGACTTTGAATCCATAGAGATTATGGACGATAGCAATATGTATCCTGCTTTAATTAGATTCGATTGGGATTATGATATGCACACCATAATCAATCTGAAGAATAGAAATATGGTATTTGAGAAAAATGGTGCCAGGGTCGTTGTTCCTTTGGACCCCTCTGAAGGAGTGTGATATATAGAACTGCTTTGCGATGAATATGGTGATGCGGAAATTGAAAATATTTATAAGTTAATTGTGCAGGATGAATATTGGATCAACCCCATCACAGATGGAAGGATAAGATGGGAGAGGGATAGCTCATGCGTTTCGGGCTCTGATGAAGAGTTCTAGAATTGGCAGAACTAGTTGCACGAAGTTTCTACCAAGCGGTGTAATAAAACTACCAAATCATTGCACCGTGTTGCCTTAGAGGTATGTGATTTTCCCTATTATGATGGGACTGGGGATGTTAACTTGTTCCTTGATTAATTTGAGAGTAATTTTCCGAAAAATAGTGATATGAATCTTTGTACTTCGCTTTGATTTCCTTTCCAGCCAGATGGTGGGGTGTGCACAAATAAAACTTAGGAGGATGGAAGGAATATCGCAAATAGATGAAGATCGGGTTTTTTTATGCAAACACCAGGCTCACATAGAAGTACAATGGTAAGGACAGTCCTCGAGAGAATTTGTATCGTTGGACTATGGCTTAGTGTGAAGAACCTCAACCCAAATGGGTGCACAAATTCTTCCACACTTTGGGTGTGATACCTCAGAGGATCTTGAAATGGAGCGCCATCATGGCACCACAGATTGGTATAAGTTGACTAAAGGATTCTTCTTGACATTTATCTTTGAAGATGGTTGGGATTGTATTGATGATGCTCTTCAGGAAGTCAGAGAAGGAATATTCTAAATTCCCACTGAGCCAACGGCTTGGGTACAACCTAACTAGGTTGCGCAGTTGGAACTTGCATTAGAATGTTACAATGTGACCACAGAAGAAGACAAGGAAGATTCGTGCAACGTCAATATTCCCAAATCATAAGGACAGCACGAGGCTGCAGGACCTAAAGCAGAGATACCTGACATAGCGCAACCTATAAAGACTCAGCAAGTAAAATTAGGCTCAGAAGAGGATCCCAAGTTCACAAAGATTGGAGATTATTGGGATGATGATATAGTAAGTAAGGTTGCATAGTTATTGCATGAACACCATGAGTTACTTCCGACGAAGTTCTCTGAATTAAAAGGAATTGTAGCAGATATGGGAGTCATGAAGATCACCCTAAAGATAGATGTGAAGCCAATGAAATAGCATCCATATCGGTTGAACCCAAAATACAAAGAGAAAGTGAAGGAGGAGCTCGAGAAGATGCTCAATGCTAGCACTATTGAACCAGTAGAGGAGTCAGAATGGGTTAGCCCTATGGAATTTCAAGAGAAAAAGACAAAGGGGTAAATAATGATCTGTATTGATTTAAGGAAGATGAATGATGCATGTCTACATGATTTGTTCCCAACATCGTTCACTGATGAAGTCTTGGAGAATTTTGGGGGGCAGGAAGCCTACTCTTTTACAGATGGGTTCTCAGGGTACCACCAGATTAATATTGTACCAGAATATAGGAGCAATACCACCTTCACTACTGAATGGGGATCATTTCCATATACATTCATGCCGTTTGGATTGAAGAATGCTCCAACAATATTTTCCAAAGTTGTATTCGCGGCATTTGAAGAATATATCCACAAATTTCTGGAGGTGTATTTTGATGACTCGATAGTCTTTTGACTGTTGAAGAAGCATGTTTTTAATATGCGCTTGATGTTGGATACCTATAGGAAGTATCAAATTTTCCTTGACTTGAAGAAGTGTGTTTTTTTTGTTCCATTTGGTATATTATTGGGGCATGTTTTTTGCAAACAGGGATTGATGGTATACCCCGCAAAGATAGTTTTCATTATAAACTTAGAGACACCAAAGAATGTGAAGCAACTACGCATGACACTTCGACATATGGGTTATTATAGGAAGTTCATAAAGTCCTATGCGTAGATCACTACGTCAATGGAAAATATCTTAAAGAAGGATGTTATGTTTTTTTGGGATGATGACTACCAAAAGAGCCTCGATATGTTGAAGGAGAAAATGGTAACTACGTTGATTCTAGTATTTCCAGATTGTAAGAAAGAGTCCCACATACATGTCGATGCATCTTGCATAGCTTTGGGAGTTGTATTAGCATAGCCTGGAGAAGCAGATCTTGATCACCCTGTAGATTTTGCGAGCAGGAAATTTTCTAAGGAAGAAAGGAATTATTAGACAACATAGCACAAAGGTTTGGCTATGGTATATGTGCTACAAAAATACAGGAACTATTTACTAGTCGCACACTTCAAAAATTTCACCGACCACTCTATGTTGAAATACTTGATGAAAAATCCTGTGTTGGGGAGGAAGATTTGCAGATGGCTATTTCTATTTCAGGAGTATGATTTTGAAGTAATAGTCAAGCCAGAAGTTTGAATGCAGGACTGGATCATCTGTCCAAGATTGAGATGGGAGAAGAACCGACGAACATTGAGAAGGGGTTGCCCGATGTGTAGTTGTTTTCAATAAGGGTTGCAGATGATCACTTCGCAAACATCATTTTCTTTTTGTCTACGGGATTACCCCCTACAGAGTATACGACACAATAGAAGAAATAACGGGTAGTTAAGGTAGCATATTTATCTTTGATTACGGGTCATTTATATAAGATGGGGTCCGACGAGATACTGTGAAGGTATGTCCCAGAGCACGAAAGACACCAAATTTTGGTTGAAGCACATGGCAGAGCTGCTGGAGGGCACTACGTAGGGAAATCCACGACACAGAAGATTATGAGGGTCAAAATATGGTGGCCCACGGTGCATAACGATTCAAAGGAATATTGTATCATTTGTGATGTCTTTCAGAGGACGTGGAGACCGTCGCGAAGGGGCGACATAGCACTACGCCCTCAATTCTTTTTGCAGGAATATGATAAGTATGTGATTGACTTTGTGGGACCGATTAATCCACACGGAAAGAAGACAGGTGCTTGGTACATCATCACCGTGATAGATTATCTCACAAGATGGGTTGAGGCACAGTTGGTGAATAATTTTAGTGTAGATACAATTGTAAAGTTTATTTTTGAATAAAATTTTTCAAGGTTTCGCTGCTTGAAAAACTTTATGAGCGATAGAGGAACGCATTTCTTAAACAGCGCTATTGAGTTATTGATAACAGAGTTTCGAATGCATCACAAAAAGATCACACCATATCACCCTCAGGAAAACGGAATAGTCAGAGCTTTTAACAAAAATTTGGATAATTCTTTGACTAAGGTATGCAACATCAATAGGGATCACTGGGTGTTCACTCCCCATAATTCCAAAGGTGGAAGACAGAATTGTCGGAGGGCCAACATCAAACCGCTTTGGAATCTAGGACCTAGCCATCCTATACTCAGAGAGGGCTCTCTCTATTAGATATAGCTTTGTTGATTGGGCATTTTAGGCTAGATATTAGTGCATAGGGTTTTGTTTGAAAATTTTTGGTTGAGGCAACAGAAGAGGGCCATTGGGATATGGAGTCAAATAGGTATAAACAGATTCAAATGGATGAATAACTGATATCAGGTGCAATCAGGAAAGTTATCCATGTCAATGGATCTTAACAGCTTATGAAATGGAAAGGAGGAGGAGATTAAGGTTCAAAGTGAATGCAGAGCATACCGTATCTGAATTCTACATTCAGGTCTCAGAGGAAAACATAAATTATTGTTTCGAGACTGAGTAGGGTATCCCATGGTAAATCCTACACAGAAATTTATATCCGTAGTAAAGAAAGAAAACAGTATGTAAAACTAGAGATGACAGATTACAAGAGAAGGAGCACTTCACCACAGATCATAACACAATAATTTGGAAAACAACATAATCTTTCATTCATCCAAAAGAGAGTGCTTACAACTAGATGAGACCTTACAATGGTTTTTTCCCCTTGCAGGCCTCCCCCTTACGGCTAATGCATGTAGTATTTATATAAAAGCTTAATTCGGTTGCTATGTTTGTTTCAATGATATTTATTAATTACATTCAAGCTAAACCTTTGCCAAGTGGAACCATGCAGGCAATGATAAGACAAGTTTGTCTATAACAGTGGTTTTACCAGTTTTTTATTGATTACAGAGTGAGGAAGAAATTCCCTCTTGGGATCACAAAGAGGCCATGATGAAATAAATCTGACAAAACGGTTGCTAAATAATCAAATCTGGTGTTGTGTTGGCTGATTTAGCATGTCTGATGGCTACTTTGGCTGCGTTTACTGCCTCTTCCGTTCTTGTTGTTATGACATAATAGTTTTGTACAAACACATTTTCCTGACTCGAACTTTTCTGCTCGTGCTTTTTTGAATGAATATTCAATCTTGGTAGCTTTGGCAGAGTTTAAAGCATAAACCCTTTATTCATTTAATAATTGGAAAAAATTTCCTTCTTTCGGGTAAATGGTGGAAAACCCTTTTAATTTGTGGCTGAGTCCTGTTGTCGTATTTAGCCCCTTTTCTTCATAGAACAGCGCACAAACCTCATACGTCCAAACAGGAAATCCTTCAAATTTCAGCTTGGAACCACATCGCATATCGCACTTCACAAGCTCAAGAGGACAAGCGACGGGTATATGTTATAAACACCAACGTGCGATTTGCGGCAATGTGATGTGGTTCCAAGCTGAAATCTAAAGTATTTCCAGTCTGGGCGTATGAGTTTTGTGAGATGTTCTATGAAGAAAAGGGGCTAAACACGATAGCAGAACTCGGCCACAAATTCAAAGGGTTTTCCACCATTTACCCAAGAGAAGGGAATTTTTGCCAATTGTTAAAGGAATAAAGGGTTTATGCTTTAAACTCTGCCAAAGCTACCAAGATTGAAGATTCATTCAAAAACGCACGAGCGGAAATTGTCGAGTCAGGAAAAGGAATTTGTACAAAAATATTACGTTATAACAGTAAGAACGGAAAAGGCAATAAACACAGCCAGCACAACCATTAGACCTGTTGAATCAGTCAGCGCAACACCAAATTTGATTATTCAACAACTGTTTTGTCATATTTATTTCATCATGGCCTCTTCGTGATCCCAAGAGGCCATTTCTTCCTTACTCTGTAATCAATAACAAACTACTAAAGCCACTGTTATGGCCAAACTTGTCTTATCACTGCCTGCATGGTTCCACTTGGAAAAGGTTTAGCTTGAATGTAATTAATAACTATCATTGAAACAGACAGAGTAACCAACTTAAGTTTTTATATAAATATTGCATGCATTAGCAGTAAGGGGGAGGCCTGGAAGGGGAAAAAACCATTGTAAGGTATCATCTGGTTTTAAGCACTTTGTTTTGGATGAATGAAAGATTATGTTGTTTTCCAAATTCTTTTGTTATGATCTGTGGTAAAGTGCTTCTTTTCTTGTAATCTATCATCTCTAGTTTTACATATTGTTTTCTTCTTTACTACAGTTAGAAATTTTTGTGTAGGATTTACCATGGGGTGCCTTACTCAGTCTCGAAACAGTACTTTATGTTTTCCTCTGAGACCTGAATGCAGAATTCAGAGGTGGTCTGCTCCGCATTCACGTTGAACCATAATCTCCTCCTCCTTTCCATTTCATAAGCTGTTAAGATCCATTGACATGGCTAGCTTGCCTGGTTACACCTAATATCACTGGGATTTGAGGATTGTTGCAGTATTATGGGCATACAGGACTACCTATAAGAATTTTACGGGTCAGACTCCATTTATATTGGTATATGGGCTGGAAGTGGTGATGCCAATGGGGTATATCATTCCTAGTCTCATAATCACAGCAGTTACGGATATGGCGGACAACGATATTATGAAGGAAATATTGGAACAACTACTTGCGCTGGAAAAAGATCGGTTCATCACTGAATTTAACTAACATATGCATAAGGAGAGGGAAAATTCCTAGCATGACAGGAACATTAAGCAGAATAATTTCAAGAATGGAGTCTTCATTCTTGTATATGATAGTACGTTCATGAATTTCCCAGGTAAACTATAGATGCATTGGTTAGGCCCATACATCGTCAGGAATATCTCAAATGCTGGCATAGTTCAGCTCGTGACGCTGAATGGCGAGTTGTTTCCTGGACGTGTCAATGGCAGTAGGTTAAATTTATACAGGGACGATTCCGTCCCTCGGGCTTTGTTAGACTCCGTCTTGTCTAGTCCTCTGTCAGAGTCAAATGCAGACGGGTAGTTGTCAAAGTCTCAGTTCAATATGCAGGCCAAAATGCCATCAGCTTTGACCCACCGCAATTTAGATGTTTGCAGAGCTTGTTCTTAGAATGTTTCAAAACACTCGCAAGCTAGAGGAAGATTCAGTAGGTGTTTATTTCAGGAATGTCATCAATGTGAAATTGATTCTTCTTCAAAACCCTGTTTTGAAGAAGAAATCATTAAATGTGTTTTTTAGAATATGTATCAAATTCTCCAGCTCTTCAAGTGGCAGCGGTTTCATCAACTCCTATCCCTGCAAGCAGACAAAGAAAAATCCCTCATTCAAAATCAGCAAATTTAAAAAGGGAATTAGAAAACAGAGTTTGTAATAATGTGTTGGAGCATAATTGGCAAAGGATATTGCAAAGAGGATTTCATCAGATGGTGGCGGTGCTCTCATCATTGATTATGGACAAATATGGAAGGCGTCCACTTCTAATGATTGCTGCAGGAGGAATGTGCATAAGCTGCTTTATTATTGGATCGTTTTACATACAGGGACATTTTAATGGGTCTTCTCTTCTACTACTTGCAAGAAAATTATCATTAATTGGTCTTTTGGATTATATTGCAACATTTTCAATGGGCATGAGTGGAATTCCGTGGGTCATCAATGTCTAAGATATTTCTTTTTGAATATGAAGAGTATTGCTGGTGTCTCTCACAGCTTGGTTTGGTTCATGGATTGTCACCCCTTACTTTTAATTCTCTCTTTTCTTGGAGTTCTACAGCTTCCTTCTTTATATTTTGCATATGGCTTTTCTGAGGTTCATATCATCGCACTTTGTGGCATCCAAGGATCGTATATAATCCCTGTACCTGTGGCTTGCATCTATGATTTTAATGGTTCGATTTGTTTTGAATCTCATATGGTTTGAGGCTTGTATGATTCGTATGGTTCAACCCTGAAATGGTCTCATTATATATGGGTCTCAGTGCTTCACATTTAGCTCAGTGAAACATCATCTATGGCTCTCGCATCTTACTATATCATGGCATCTATGTCTCTCGATTGGGCGTATACTCTTTGCGATTTGATACACAATATGTGTCTCTGCGTTATGGTCACAGTGATATGTATGGAGGTCTCAACGCTGTTCTGCGATGGGTGTATTGTTTCTACAGATCTATGCTAGCAGCTATACATCAGATCCATTGGTTCTCCCTCTTCAATTCATTTATGAGGGTTATTTTTCTCACGGGTTTAGTCTCAATGATCCTGATGCATGACTATGCAAAGTATTCTCGCGAAGAAGATGATTTGGAAAGCCTGGAGAGGGATGTTAGTGAAAAGTCAGGGCGGAAACTTGTTCATGGAGATGTTTTCCGAACACCATGAAACTTGGTCTTGCTGTCAGCATTAGTGGGCTCAGGTGCACAACTTGACATGCTTGTGCTTCTTGTTATCTTGCGGGCAATTGTTGGCATGCTATATATTGGGTGTGGGACAATTGTCACCACTTTCATTGTCTGCTATGTCCTTACCTTATTTATATCTGGCTATGTGAGCGGAGGACTGTATTCACGTAATGATGGCAAACGCTGGATAAAGCCAATGGTTCTTACGGCATCTCTCTTCCCATTTATGTGCTTTGGCATTGGATTTGTATTGAACATCATTGCCATATTCTATGGTTCTCTGGCTGCCATTCCTTTTGGCACTATGGTGGTAGTCCTTGTAATCTGGGCATTTATATCTTTCCCTCTAGCACTCCTTGGAACGGTTGTTGGAAGAAATTGGAGAGGGGCTCCAAATAATCCTTGTCGTGTGAAGATCATTCCTCGCCCAATTCTAGAAAAGAAGTGATTGGTGTTGCAGTGGGCAGTTATCCGAGTACCATCGGCGGAATTCTGGAACAGTACTACCAGAATATGGCCAATTGATATGATAACAATTTGTAGCAACATCTCGGCTCCACAGAAATCGTGTGCTTCAACTAGCGACTGGCCTCATTACCCCGTACAGGATTTTGTTCCATGATTTCCGCCAGCGATTGTTGGGATCCTTTGGAGATTTTGTGGGATTACGGGCGATGTGGCTCTTAGAAGGCGGATTGTGAGCTATTGTTGATGTTACCATATTGCATGTGGTTGGACGTGTTGGAGTTCGATGAGTGGCATATTATAACTCTGGCTATTGGATCGTTCCTGCAAATAAATTTAAATTAAACGTTGAATGCAACCATGCAAACCTCTCTCAGTACAGTTGTCACCATGAGCTGAATTGGCAGAATTTTAGTTTAAAGGTTGTTTTATTAAAATGACAAATGTAACGCGGCAAGCTAAAAATAATTCAAGACTATCTATCACAGACAAATAGGATTCTATCCCTATTTAAGACTTCAGTTAATGATTCTGCGCTTCAGTTAAATATCCAAATTGGCTGTCAGAGGAATTTAAGGAGAACGCTTCAGATTTGTTTAGTCATTAGAGAATTCTATGGAGAATATTGTTCTCCTTTCTATCTTTATCAGTTCAGTTGAAACAGCGCCTTCATTTCTGATCAGGATAGTTTATTTATGTATTGAATAATTATTTGTAATGGGGGGAGAGAGTTCTGAGAGGTGTGCGTGGAGAAAAACAGAGCTTCCATTGTACAATTTTGACAGAGATTTTAATAAAAAATGCAGCTCTGACCCCTGAGATTCCTGTGGTATGAAATGTAACATTTGTCTCATCTTTTGTTTCATATGTAGCCTGTTGTGTTTCCGTTTCATTTCATTTCTAAATGAATACTTTTAAGTGAGAAAGGCAGAATTCAATTTATTTGCTCTGTCTTGAGGAAGTGTTCATATTTAATGTTTTCTTCTGTTTGACAAGGATTCATCTTCTATGCCCTTGTCAACCTCGCAGCGATCTTTCACTCTATATAATTTCAAATTTGATGTTAAATTTCTTGCTTATCTTGCCTCAGGAGATAATCTGTGTTTTTTATTATATTTCCCTGTTCAAGCTGTTCTTAATCCCATGCTTCCCAGAAACCCCATCATTTATTAAAAAACCTCATTCATATCTATTTACTAGCCTATAATCAGTTTTCTTTATCGGTCATCTCAGCCCCTTTAAAAATTTTCCGCCGAGATAGACCCGGAGAGAGCCCTCTCCTGTCCTCGTAGGGCTAGCTACAAGGCTAAGGTTGGTTTGATGTTTCCTCGAGCCTCGCCTTCTTCAGCCTAAGGCAGATTCGAGCGCTAACATAGTGGCGACCATACTGGGGAATAAATTGGTTTGCTTGTTAGTGTTATTTGATTTATAGCTACAGACGGAGTCTGAAGTCACGCCAGGTAGCCTTTGAAACACTGTTGCTATGCATCAGCGAAGTAGATAAACGATGCTTCAGTCGATCTTCGGTCTAGCTTGTAATCGTAACACTTAACTTGTAAATTGCCCCAGTACGTGTATCAAGTTCAGATCTGATGGTTGATGGTGAACAACGGTCAGACATCGTAAGGCTGAAATCATTCACCTGGCGATTTCATTCACTGAACAATTCAGAAATCGATGCTTCATGGTGACTTCACTGCAGGGAGATCAGTAGCTGTGAGATTTTCAAGATGGACCGAATCACAAGAAGATACGCTCCCATGAGCCGAGATCACATTCCAGGTTTTCCGAATAAGATGCCCAAGGTAGATTAGTCAAGGAATTTGCCTACGTTTAACGATGATGGTAAGAAAGATGTTGCTTTACATTTGGTTAGATTTCACATGCATATTCGCAAGTTAAAAGTGGATTTTCCTTAAGATTGCTTGATGAAGATATTCCTGGCCACCCTGGAAGGTGAAGCCCAATCTTGGTATGAAAATTTTTCGCTGGCCTGTATTTATTGTTTAGAGGATTTTCATGCCCTGTTCATTGAAAGATATCAAGTATCTTATCCATCATTAAATTTAGTTCATGACTGTTGCAAACATGCTTCTACTTTTATTGAAAGCCTTGAGAAATATTATGAAGATGATAATTTTATGGATGATGAGATCATGGAAGCATTGTATGAAAATCCATTTCAGCAGCATAAAGAAGATCATGAAAATTTGCAGCAGGATCAAGATCTTAGTGTGGTGGAAAATGAAGCCATTTTGCATGTTGACAGTGAACAGGAATTATATGAAATGGATCAACAGTATGAGAAAAGTTTTTATACTCCTTCACTTGAAATCAATGAAGATAATTACTGTTTAAGCATAAGAAAACAAAAAGCATTGTCTCCTTTGTCTGAAGATGAGATAGATCAGCGTTTGAGAGGTCTTGTTACAGCCCAAGCTACAGCAGATTTGCAGTGCACAAATAGTCAGGAAAGTGTTGGTGAAATTTCTTCCTCTTTTGAAAAAGATGACAGTCTTGTAAGCAGCTTTATAGATCAGCAGGTTGAAGATGTCTATATGGCTGAAAGTGATGAAAGAGAAAGTGTCATTTCAGATCTGCCCATAGAAGAAGACAACATGCTGGGTAAATCTTGCCGGGGTTGATTTCATTCTGTCACCCTTGACTATTGCTCAAGCCACTGGCATACCAAACATGGGCGAGGAATGGAATAAACGTCAGCATTTAGAGAAATTCCACTATGAGCCATACATTAAAACTGGATATATGAAGTACTTGGGCAGATTTTTTCCGTTCAGATTCTTGAGGGATGAGTTTGCACCGCTGATGAAACTCATCATTCAGTATTTTAGTTGTGAGGGCAGATATGCCCGTCTCTTTGCATACCATATTCGTTTGTTGATGCACTTCACAAGGGTACGTATGATGAACATTTCGTACTTCATATATCGCAACATAGAGAGGATGATGATTTTTGTACAAAAGAAGACGAGCCCAGCGCAGCAGTACAGGAGTATATATCATTACGCTTTGATCAAGATCATAGTGTTACATCAGTTGGCACAGCAGGGCATCACTTGGGAGGATTTCATCTCTCGTGACTTTTTCACAGTGCCACAGCCGCCTCCCGAGACAGTTCATGATGCGGGAGAGCCTTCACACCAGCCGGACATTCCTGAGGTTGAGCATATCAGCGCTCCATTGGTTCGGACATATCAGCGAGGCCACAGGGCCTTATTTGCAGCGACACGGCGAGTATTATCTCCACGTGAGGTGGAAGGGGTCTTGCCGACTTCATCAGCAGAGCGAGTATTATCTCCACATGATGTGGAAGGGGTCTCGCCTTCTTCATCAGCATAGGTACATTCACAGGATAATGATAGAGACAAAGACATGCTTCATCACATGAAAGGCCATTATTGGGCTCGCATGCATGTCTACGAAGCGAGAATGAAGATTCTGAAGAGGAGGTTGCGCGAAGCACTAAGACGGCGGAAAAGGCCTAATCCACTTCGGATTTTGGCCGAGGCTTCGTTGACTGGGCAAGATACATGATGGAGGACCTCCGCTCTGAATTTGAGAAAATTCGGAGAAAATTTTGTCATTTTGAAATTTTTGGGTCAAAAAACAGGTTTTTCAGTTAAGTGGGTCTCGCACTCATATGCTCACTTTTTTTCGGGACACTTGCTGAAGGAAATTTTTGCATTTTTGGATTTTTCATGGTAAGTTATGCATCCTCAGACATTACCTAAGCATTTCATCAGATTCTGGATGGTCAAAGAGCTCAAAAACACCATGAAAACCACCTTGCTGCCACCTTTTGCACCAGCAGGAAGTACTTCTGGGAGAATGAGGTTTTGGAGGGTCAAATGAACTTCAAATTGGAAAATTCCACTTGGGTTGGATAGCCAAAATCCAGGGCTTTCCAACGAGCTATCATGAGCTCAATTTGGATGCCGGGAAGTCCTTCAAAATTGGGCTGAAAGTCATGCGACCCACTTGTTTCAGGCATGCAACCCACTTAAATTTTTGGCTGAATTTTCAACTTCCAGCTCAGATTTTCGGCCAATTTGGACCAGTTTTGCTTGTGGATGAAATTTTTGGGTTTTTATGATGTAAATTGATGGTTGGCATGTAACTTTGGTTTATTTTTATCTATTCTAGAAGTTCACTCTCAAAAAAGTAAAAATCATGTAAATGGATCAGTTCCCACTCTTTTAGAGGCAAGTTGTTAGCTGCCTAGATTGTAGTTCCATGATTAGAATTTGTTGAAACTGATCCCTGAAGGAGGAATTCGACCCCTAGAGGTGTGGGAAGGGGTTAGAGTGATCTATATATTGTAATTTCTGAGACATTCTACAGGTTGGACTCTTGGGAGACTTTTGGCATCATTGTACATATTTTTTCATATTTTGGCTAAGGAAAGATCAGAGATTTTGCGGCACTTGTTGGGATCCTTGTGGTGTTTTGTTCTTGATGGTGTTTTCTCTCTGTTTACTGTAAGTTATTCATGTTTAATGTATTCCATTCCTTTCATATGCTTCTGAACTAAATTGAATGAGTAGAAGAGGTTGAATCCATCTTTACCGTGCTCTGCCTTTGAATTCATTTAGTTCTATATGTTTTCGACTGTTTGAAGAGGATCCAAGTTCTTCTTTGCCCTCTTCAGCTCCTCGTCGGTCTGATCTGTTCATATATCCAATCAAAAGCATCAAGACAGTCACCTACCTCGCCCCAACTTGAAATCTGCAAAGGTCTGACCTTATCCCCGGACCCAAAATTTGTTTTCCCATTTCTCCAGCGAAAAACCAAAAATCAAAAATCAAACATACCTATCTCTTTAATAGCCTAAAATCAGTTCTTATTGTAAGTCATCTCGCATCATATTGCTCATTTTATCGAGATTGACGGAGAGAGCCCTCTCCTGTCCTCGTAGGGCTAGCTACGAGGCTGAGCGTGGTTTGATGTAGCCTTGAGTTTTACCTCATTTCAGCCTGAGGTAGATTTGAGTGCTAACAGGCTTCACATTAACTATATGGTTGGAGAAGAGTCTTAGTGCTACACGCAGTTGAAAGAGAGCGCATGACTATAAACTACTTTTTCGAAGGAAGTCTTCGTCGAAGAAGAAATACTGCACATAATGAAGGAATATGGCGCAGATGGAAGGAACCATGTCAAAGGAGGAAGGATTGTGACAAAGGAAGTTTTGAGGAATTTCATCCAGAATATGACTGTTGGAGCAGGAATAGTTGATTTGACAGGGACTTTGTTGTTCCAAGGAGCGGGAGGGATGCATTTAATGAGCATAATTAGGAAAATTTGTCATCAATTACACATTTATGAGGCAAATCAGAAGGGAATCAGGAAGTTTGAAATTAAAAATTGTGATAAATCTAGCATCCCGCTCCACATTCGGACACTTTGTTTTCTGAGAAGTAGAATTGTGATTTTTCACCAAAGTAAGAGTCGAGTGATTTTTTGCATGTATGGAAAGAGTTTAGAGGAGATTGAATAGGAATTTCTCTAGAGGGGGCTAGGATAAATCATGACTGCCACACAGCCATTGCTTGTGACGGAGCCAAGGTCACCCAGGAAGCAGACCGTTGTAGGAGAAGCGCAGCCGATGAATCCGAAGAAGCCTGCATTTTTCCAGTCGCCTAGGAAGAAATTACCAAAGAAAAATGGACTAAGTAGAGGCAACAAAAGGAAGAAGAAGCCGGTAGAGGTTGAAGAGTCCATAGAAGAAATCAAGACTAGGGTATTCGAAGATATTGACATTGAATATGTGGAACCTATCTCCAGGTTACCATCACATATTTTGTCGAGGAAGTCGACCGTGACGAAACCTACTAAGGACCCAGATGCTGTAAAATTCAATATATTTACACAATTAATGCCGAAGGAAGTACCTATTGAGGGATACCCATTGGAAAAAGTACCACAGATGTGCATGGAAGACTGGATTTCAATTATCACAGTAAATATCCACAGTTTGAGCCAAGAAAGTACCTGCAATCAGTTTACTATGAAGAAATTGGAGTGACAAGGGTAGAGCCACTTAGGTGGGTCGCAGGACTTCAGGAAGCAGGGCTTTTGAACATGCTATATGTTCCGCATTTCGGGCGTAGAAATATCAATACCATCTATGTACAATAGTTTTTGTCCCTTGTACATGCGATTGTCTTTGGATGGTGACGCAACAAAAGCTGCATTTACCCACAATTTTACATATGATTTTTTTCTCAGATGCATGCATCCCCAAAATAATGAAAATACTTATGCATGAACCATGATAACCTCAAATAAAGGCAACCTCATATGCGGAAGCTATTTCACATTATCACAATTATGTTGTTAACCATAATAAAACATCCGCTTTATGAAATTCATACTTATGAATTCTCTTTGACTTTGGTTAAAAACCCAAAGTACCAACATATATATACATTGGCCCACAACTATTGTCAACACATATTTTTCAGCGATCTGTATGCATCCATCTCCACAGTTCCACACACTATGCCCTCAATCCGACGAATATCGCAATTTCACCAACACACTATTTAAATTTTTCATCAATTGCGAAATGGGTGGTTTTAAATTGCGACATGTCACCACATTACCACTATCGCATGTCCTCAACATTTACTGCTTACCAGTTTCACTCCACGCAAATACCATTTGTTTTTTTTTCAAAATCGTTTCTGCTTTTCCGCTGAGCCTTCTCTCGACTTATGGTTCCGCACACATCCAAGGTTCCAACCTGAATATGAGTTCTACAATGACTATTCCAATTGCATCAAACAATATTTGCAAACAGAATCTCTTCTCTGTGATCTCTCTAAGTTTTAACCACCATCAAATTTTTTCTGCAAACATTAATTTATTCTCTTTCACATAGATCAACTCCGTCTCCACTACAATACGATTTCAGATCTCAACAACCAGACGATTTACATTTATATAGAGTTCTAATTTATCGCTATAATCTCAATTATTCACATTCCTCACAGATCCATGAAAATGACAGAATACACATATTTCAATAATTTTCGAATTCGACTTACATAGAGCTTGTGTGAACCAGGTCATACTCTCATGCTTGATATTGCATGTTGTTTGGCCTATCTCTGTTTTTCTCACCTACATGCTTTATTATACAGCATTTATAAATCCATTTCTCCATATTCATAATTCGGAAATCAAATACTCTTTTTATTATTCGTTTTTCTGTCTCCTGTATATATAAATATAATGACAACCTTCTGATTCATATACAAATCATAATTCAATCAATCAATGCATAATCACCCACTTCAGAATCGAATTGCTCTGTGTGTGTGTGTATATATATATATATCCAAATAATTGCAAATATTTCTTCTCTCTAGCCTAATATTCTAATCAGTGGCCTTTCACCCACTCTCTGGCCCTTAGGCTTTTACAATTCATACTTTTTCTATCTATCTAAATCCTATATGATCTCCCCTTCTACTTTGAGGATTATAATTTTATACAAATGGTTCTGAAACCAATTATGGTTTCAGATCCTTTATCTTCTCAAAAAAATCATGAATATCCTCTATAATCCACAAAATCATGAAACCAATTCCTAATTTAGGATTTACAATTAATTCTCAAATCTCTCATTCCCTATGGAATCTGAACTATCCTAATTCTCTCATACTCTCAACATTCGGGAATATTTACAAAATGCCTCACAAATATTAGTTAATTCCTATTCTAGATGTCTTACTTAAAATATTTAAAATTACATCAATTTAAGACATATGAAACCAATCTTCTTTGAAAACACAAGACCCCTAAGTCTATTAAAATACAAAGAAATTTCTGAGCCTAATGCTCCTGCATCAGACTTCCAAGGTTGAAAATAATCATGATCTCCTGATCATGTGCTTTTAATATTTGTCTTCCTGGATCCCATACCTTGTTTTGTAATTTGTCTTTTGTTGTTGCTTTTGGTTGTTGATTCTCTCCAGGTCTCCACACTTTATGTTGCTTTACTTCACTAGCTATGCTTTTATAGTCTGCTACTGTCTTCCTCTTGTTGTTGCTTCTTTGCTTTCCTGATATTGTCTTCTTTTGAGACACTTTCATCATTAGCCTTCTTATCAATTCAATTTCTTTGTCTAATATATCTTCTGACTGCTGATTACTTTCACCTCTTGATTGCTGAACTTTTATTCTTACTACCGCCCTTTCATCCTTACCCTCTTTTTTACTGTTGTCTTGCACCTTTTTAGTTTCTGCTCCATTGTCTTCCAAGACAATATTTTGCTTCTATTTACTGCAACTGGTAACTTCTTCCTGATTGTCACTTATGACAATTTCTTTGTCTTCTTTCTTCAGCAATTCCTTGGACTGGTACATAGTCTGCCATTTACTGCTATCTCCTTTGATTTGCTTTATTTTTTTGCTGCTATCCTATGACTCTTGCATCTTTACATTTTGCATTTCTTCAAGCTCTTTTGTTTCCCAATATTGAAATTGAGATTCCTCTTCCTATCTTGAATCTTGATTCTTCAGCATAATTTTTAGCAATCTAATCTCTTTGTGCCATGGATTAAATACTGCCATAGATTCTTCTTTTTCCTTATTTACTTGGTTGCTCATCTGTGTCAAATCTTCTCCAGCATTTGCAACAAACCCTGCAATCACAAAACAATTATTAAAAACATAAGGCTTCAGTACCTCTTTTTCCTTTAGCAATATTTCAGTTTTTTGCTCTGAAATTTTCTCCTCTATCAGCACATCAGTATGTTGATTCAACTTCTCTAAATAATTCTCTAAAGGAATCTCAAGACTATCAGCAAGTCTCTCTTCCACACCATCTGCTTCAACCATGTCTCTCTGTTCTTGTCCACTGTAGTGAACTCCTTCCTCTGCAATTTCACTGTCATATTCTGAGTTTTCTAGCAAATACTCCAGAAATTCAATTTCTCTTTGACATTTCTTAAGTACTTCATCATCACTTATAATTTCTGCATTTATATACAAATTATTAGTTTGTAAATTACAAGGTTCAATAGTCTCAACAGTTCATGTATCAACCCTTCAGACTAAATCTCATTTCCTTCTTTCACAAGAAATTCTTCCTGTGTTGTAACGGCTTCAAATATCAATGCATTACTAAGTTCTTTCTGCTGCAATAAATCAATGTTTTTCTCATTCAAGAGACATTATTCATCATTACTTTCTTCTTCAGAGTATTTATCTTCTGAAATATATTCTTCCATAGTTTCATCAATTTGTATGATAGTTTCAAAAGATTGTTCACCATCTGCAAAACCTGTAATCACATCAAAATCATTAGTTACAAAAATACAAGGCTTTACATCCTCCCGTTGATCTGAACTTGCCCAACAGTTCAGGAAATTATTAATAATTCCTTTTTCAGTAAGGTAAACTTATTGTTGTCTTGAATCTTCACAATAATTCATGATATATTTCACAGATCTCTAGTCTTCATCTTCACCCAGAATTTCGCCTTGTTCTGGTCTACAAATGGAAACTTTCATTTCTGACTCTGTTTCTCTGAGTTTTTCTATCAACTGCTTCACTTGTTTTTATTGTAGCTTCCTCTGTAATTTAGACCACTTTATTGTCTTTCTCCTCAAGACCCAACCTTCTCCTTAGTTTTCCTCTATCATCATCTTTAATTTATTAAGTTGTTCTCTTATCTCAGCAATCTCGTTTTCACACTCCTCTTGACTCATTTGTTTCCTACAGATTTATTTAATACCCTTCTTCTTCATCTTGTAGCTTTCTTCTGAACCTTGCACATGACTTTTCATATTCATATTCACTTCTATGTAAGCTTCTATTCCTGCAACCAATCAACTTCATCCTGAGTTGATATTCTCACTAAACTTCTCCTATGTCTGGTTTCCAAGTCCTCTTCTTCTCAGAACTTGTACTGAGCAATCTTGCTCTCTTCTCTAGTTCCTACACTCAATTCATTTAAAGACACCACTATCCCTGTCTATTCCAAGCCTTAGCTGGAATAAGGTCCTGCTACAATTTCTAAGAACTTTCAAAAGTTCTTCCTATAGTCTCACTACTGCAATATTGTGCCAACTTTCCACTCCTTAAATCTGTTGTGGTCTTACTCAGAACCCCTGTTATTAATATCAGTAGTCATCTTATTCTTTCCATCTCTATGAGTTCGTCAATCACTCTCTCACTATTCACTATTCTAAGCCTCTACAACAGCAAGTCTTTCATGCTGCCACTTACCTCACAAAGTTTTTCTCTGGACTTGGACTTTTGGCAAGTACGGTTCTCTATCTCTGGAACCTCCTTTTGAGCATTTCTCTCTGCTCCTTCTAGGCTTTAACTCTTCTTCACTTTTGAGAACACAATTTTCCCTTTTAATCCAAACTTTGTTGGAATTCTTCAAGGTTCTGCTCCACACTTTTCTTTCACTCAAAAACTCTTACCAACTTCCTTCATCATTGCTCTTAAGGTTGTGATCTTCTTTTCTTGAGATTCTCTTCGACTGTCTGCAACCTGAATTCTGCAAACAAAATCTTCAAACCAAATTTAAATAATACATAACACCTCACCTTCAATATCTATGTGTAATCTTGTTTCACCACTCATTTTCACTTTGAATAGATTTTTCTCTATTTCCTTGCTTCTGCAAATTCTTCCAATATTCTGCTACACTTTATTTATAAGTGCATGTTGTTTGTCAGATTCAAATTTGATATCCTTTTGCTTTCTATCATCACCATTTTACCTTTATACATATCTTTCAAAACATAACTTTGTAAATCTTCAAAGCACATTTGTTTTTTTTAACTTAGATTCTACAGGTCTGAATTTCCTCATAGTTTTAGACTACCATGCTTCCACTACATACCTTTTCCAATCTACAACTACTGCCAATCAGATTTAAAATCTGATCTCCTATTACTTCCTCCATCACACATGCATTCTGAACAATTCTAATTTAATTAAAAAAAAAAAATTAACCATTCAAAAGAGCTTTTGCCAGCTCTGATACCACATGATACAACCAAAGCTGCGTTTACCCACAATTTTACATATCATTTTTTTCTCATATGCATGCATCCCCAAAATAATGAAAATACTTATGCATGAACCATGATAACCTCAAACATAGGCAACCTCATATGTGGAAGCTATTTCACATTATCACAATTATGTTGTTAACCATATTAAAACATCCACTTTATGAAATTCATGTTTATGAATTCTCTGTGACTTTGGTTAAAAACCCAAAGTACCAACATATATATACATTGGCCCACAACTATTGTCAACACATATTTTTCACCGATCTGTATGCATCCATCTCCACTGTTCCGCACACTATGCCCTCAATCCGACAGATATCGCAATTTCACCAGCACACTATTTAACGTTTTCATCAATTGTGAAATGGGTGGTTTTAAATTGCGACGCGCCACCACCTGACCATTATCGCACATCCTCATCATTTACTGCTTACCAATTTCACTCCACACAAATACCATTTGCTATTTTTCAAAATCGTTTTCGCTATTCCACTGAGCCTTCTCTCGACTTATGGTTCAACACACATCCAAGGTTCCAACCTGAATATGAGTTCTACAATTACTATGCCAATTGCATCAAACAATCTTTGCAAACAGAATCTCTTCTCTGTGATCTCTCTAAGTTTTAACCACCATTAAATTTTTTCTACAAACATTAATTTATTCTCTTTCACACAAATCAACTTTGTCTCCACTACAATACGATTTCAACTCTCAACAACCAGATGATTGACATTTATATAGAGTTCTAATTTATCACTATAAGCTCAATTATTCACAGTCCTCACGGATCCATGAAAATGACAGAAAACACATATTTCAATCATTTTCAAATTCGATTTACACAAAGCATGTGTGAACCAGGTCACTCTCTCATGCTTGATATTGCATGTCGTTTGGCCTATCTCTGTTTTTCTCACCTGCACGCTTTATTATACAACATTTATAAATCCATTTCTCCATATTCATAACTCGGAAATCAAATACTCTTTTTATTCTTTGTTATTTTGTCTCATGTATATATAAATATAATGCCAACCTTCTGATTCATATACAAATCATAATTCAATCAATTAATGCATAATCACCCACTTCAAAATCAAATTTCTTTGTATATATATATATATCCAAATAATTACAAATATTTCTTCTCTCTAGTATTCTAATCAGTGGCCTTTCACCCATTCTCTGGCATGTAGGATTTTACAATTCATACTTTTTCTACCTATATAAATCCTATATGATCTCCCCTTCTGCTTTGAGGATTATAATTTTATACAAATGGTTCTGAAACCAATTCTGGTTTCAGATCCTTTATCTTCTCAACAAATCCTGAATATCCTCTATAATCCACAAAATCATGACACCAATTCCTAATTTAGGATTTACAATTAATTCTCAAATCTCTCATTCCCTATGGAATCTCAACTATCCTAATTTTCTCATATTCTCAACATTTGGGAATATTTACAAAATTCCTCACAAATATTAATTAATTCTTATTCTAAATGTCTTACTTAAATTATTTAAAATTATATCAATTTAAGACATAGGAAACCAATCTTCTTTGAAAACACAAGACCCCTAAGTCTATTAAAATACAAATAAATTTCTAAGCCTAATGCTCCTACATCAAATGGCTGAAAGAGCCTCTATTGATGAGATGCTAATCTGTCGGATCATTGCGCTGTCGTGCCAAGGATTGAACCCCACCGAAGAATTTGTAGGAAAGGATTAGCACAATAAGGTGGCAGATAAGATGAAGAAGGAATATGGCCTCACAAAATGATACTAGGGGTATGCCATTAGTTCCATTAATAATCAGGTTGTACGCTTTTCCACACATATTCTAGCTGGGAAAATTATGCGGAAGTGTCACGTAGAAGAGGTATCAGCGACCGTAGTGTCTTTGGCTACGCAGTGTAGAAAAGGAGTCCAATTCAACTGGGTTGGGTATTTATGCATAGAATTTTTGGATGATTGCATGGAAGCATGGGAGGAGGGTAAGAAATTCCACTACGCATGGTTATTGCTCTTGATTTCGTTAATGGTGTGGAAAGAGCCATATGAGTCACAGTTCCCCACTATGGACCCAGACATCTGCGAGGCTGCGAGATACACCTCGTTATGGCATTAAAAGGATTCAACGTGGGTGATGGAGAGAAAGTTTTTTTGGGCTGTTTTTTAGATGAGTTTGCGCATGGTGATCAGTGATAAGCCAAGGCTATCACCTAGTCTTTTTGAACAATATTTTTAGATTGTCGATTTTAAGGAAAATTTTCACCATGTACACATCTACACAAAGAAGGATCTTGCAGAAGTATGGTACGAGCTTCCATACTTGGTGACTGAGGATGACCTCATACACATATTAATTCAATGGTAAATCCATCCACATAAGGGGTGGAGACACAGTAAGCAAGCACCAGTGGAGCAAAGAAAGATCCTAGAACGAAAGGCCCCAAGAAATTGATGAAGAAAGTCACCTTTGAGGCTGAGAAAGAAACTGAAAAAGAAGTAGAGCCAGATATAGACAAAGAAGTGGAACCAAATACCGAAAAGGACGATCAGGAGACTAGGGGCGGTGATCTAGGTGGTGATGACATGTTTTTTGATCCAGTAGACCCTGCCTCCCCTTACATTCTAAAGAGGTGGCAGAAACTTGATGGAGGAGGTGCATAGAAGAAGGTGAAATCAGACTGGTCAGTTGGAGGAGAGACGATGGTCCTCACTGAGGGGGACTTCAATGAGATTGGTGATACATTATGGCATATCATCGAGGATCTCTGGGGAAACATTGAGGACCAATACAAGGGCGTATTGGCAGAGGTTCACAAGGGCCTTAAGGAATTTCATGTGCAAATGAGTGCAATTCAAGCGAGCGTAGTTCAGGCGAGCGTGTTTCAAGCGAGCGTGGCTCAAGTGAGCCCGGCACCAGCAAGCATGAGTACAACAAGTCTAGAGTTGTCAGTTACTTCTAAGATTCAAGCTCTGCAGATCCCTGATGGAGCTTTATATTTTGACACTGTCAAACATCGAGTGCACGCATCACACTGGTAGAATACTATGTTTAACCTTGTTTCACTCCCAATAAAAGAATTACATGACTTCCACCAAGGATTTGCAGATGAATTTCAGATCCATGGACAGCACGTCTTGCTGGTTATTCGAGATTTCAAGCAGGACATAAATTGGATGGCTAAGGAAAAGTAGCAGGTCGTGCAGGATTGAGATGAGGTAGTGGTGCAGAGGTAGCGTTTGGAGGAATCTATCACTAAGGTTTGTAGCGAACTACCTTATCTGCATAATCAAGTCGACGTGGTGCTAGAAGACAAGATTGAAAATATCACAATGGCGGTCAAGGACTCTACAGCATAAGTGGATAAGGTAAAGCTTGAGCTTCAAATGCATATCGTTGAGTTGCAAATGAAATTGCAACCAGCTACTCCACCATAGTTTTGTGAGCAACGTGAAGCAGGTATTAAGGTTGCCATGGCTAATATTGAAACCACAGTTAAGTACCGTAGCCAGATATTTGAATACATTATGGAAGTCTCGACCTCATTACGGGAGGACCCCCATGTGAATAAAATCGAAGTCGCAAGAAAAGCAAGAACAATTTGATCACATCAAGATTTCAGCACAGACCTTAGCACTAGTATAGCAGTTTTCCCGTCTTCAAGAGGTCCAGATTTTGTAAGGTCGTATTAATGAGTTGTAGCGAAAGGAACAAATTATCACCACTCAAACACAGCCTTAGGAAGCAAAAGCTAGTTAGCCATTGAAGACTATGGATACCCAGCTAAAAGCACTATGACAGACACATAGGGGTGTTGTTCAAAAGATCGTAGGGCCAGCTACAGAGAATTTGATGACTGAAGTACGTGAAGTCTAAAAGTTGTGCGCCAAGACAATACAACCACTGAAGGATGCATTGGGCAGCATAAAATCAAAGACTCAGGGTGCACCAACTAAGTGACTCAGGACGAGTCACATCTTTGTGTTGGGGGCATGTTGGACACAATACCCCTATGTTGAAATTTTGATAAGGAATCTACATTTTGAGGAGTGGAGCATGCTAAGCAGAGTTTTTTTAGAGTCTTAGGGGCTTTGAGCAGGTCAAAGCCCCCTATTTTGTAAGTGGATGGGATAATTTTGTATATTTTAAGCTTGCCCATGGTTTTCAAACCATGGTATTGTAAAAGGAAAAACTATATAAGGAGTATAGGGATGTCTTTTGGATATAGAATGCATATGGATGTAATGCTATATCTGAGTTAAAGTTTTTGTTCTATCTGTTTTGTGCGAAAGAGAAGGCTCTTGTAGTTGTGTGCGCGGAGACCTTAGAAATTTTGCAGTTGAGTGTGCAGACGCCTGCAGTTGTGTGCGTAGGGAATAAATTATTGTATTGAGAAGATATGAACTAATAAAATAATATTTTGAAGACATATTTATGTTATTTACTTATATGTTTTATTTATCCATGTTTTGAGATTATTTGTGTTGGATCAAGGATTTTACCTATATTTGCATCGCAAAGTCATGAATATGGTTTAATATGATGATTAATGCATGATAAAGTCAAATCGCACAATGCACAAGCTAGTTAAGTAAAATTGTTGAACAACGTCTGTATATTAAGAATATTGGTTCTACGAAGCTCTGAATAAATCTTAAGTAAGGATAATCCCTAAAGCCACACTCCATAGTCCCTCTGGATGTAGAAACCTGGTTCTAGCATCCCCTAAAATTGCCTCGGGTGAGACTTCGATCTGAGCAACAGATAGTTGCCGAAAAGGTCGGTAATAGAAGGTTTTGTTGGTTCGCGCAGCCATCTCTAAACCTAGGTATAGAGCCCCTTCAGCCAATAGTCTCAATCCATAGAAAGACATTATGATCTTGTTGTTGGTCGTGAAGAATAGATCTGTAAATTTTATTCACCTGCACAGAACAAACTCGTATTCTTCTCTTCTAGATTAATTCCTAATTTGATACCATGTAGAAAATCCACGTAGATTCAACTAATAATTTTAATATGCTAAAACATTATACTTGAATCTACTCTACCAATTACAGGAACCAATTTAGATCTTGAAATCACAAAACATAAAAGAGAAAGAATTCCAATCGCACAACACAAAGATTTATCTGGGGAAAGCCTTGGCTAAAAAACCCCAATATTCGTATATTGCATAAGCCAAATAATATAAGAAGATAACAATGATTTAATCTAACCTGAAAAACCTTTGCACTATCAATATATGTCTCAATGATTCCTAGACAAGCATGGTTTGATACTTAACCAATTTATGGCTTTCCCAAGTCCCTATTTCGTTGCATATTTTCCTTGGGCAATTAGGCCCTATTAATTAGGGAAATTCCCAATCCATACTGCGCAATCCATTATGGGCCTTCCTCTGGCTGCATGCACCACCTGTATAATTCGGATAATTATACAACTGATAGTATACTGCCTTTGAACTCCAATCTCAACTGGGTCTTTCTCAAAATTGACATGCATGAGTTATTTCTGAGTGAATTATCAGTTAACTAGTCGAACACATGAAGCGGCACTCCACTATCTAACCTCTTACTAGTTCCTCCATCAGTTAGGATTAGTTTAACTGGATTTAACTCAGATAATTTGAGTTAATTAATTACAGCTCAAAATAAACTCAACCAAGGCTCCTATAATGTAGGCGATACTCTACATGCCTCTAGTTTGACCCTTAACTCAAATTAAATAAACCAAATAAGTCATCCTAAATCAGTTAACTCGTACAAGTTGTCATGTGATGTGGAATTATAATTTTATTCTAATTTAATCAAGGGAAAATGAAAATAAAATCCTTTTTTATGTCATTTTCAATATTTCTTGTTTCCATTTTCAACAGTAACTATGTAGAGAGAACAATAAAAAGGAACAGCAGAAGAAAAGCATGCATAATAGAGACACCGATATTTAGGTTAGTGATTGGAGCAAAACCCCATAAGGGTGAAAACCCAACCAAATTCTTCTTCTATTAGATATTCATCAAATTTTTGGGTAAGATGAAAAGTACATCGATAATGAGATACATCAATCATGTTAGGCCTCCTAGGGCCAACCCAATTCAGTTCACAACTTCGTTTCATTAGATGAAATTTTAGCCTAAAAGTGCCCATGAATTTTCATGTCATAGTATGTAAACCAATTAAAATATTTTAAATTTAAAAAAAGGCACATATAAATATTTTGGAGGGAAAAGAAGAAAAATATTTTTTTAATTGTATTTTTGGTTTATATATTTCTAGGTTTACTCAAATTTAAAGTGTAGACACTCGTTGGATGCAGAATTAAATTCCACATCCAATGAGTACCCATTATTCACACCTTTGAGAAGACACACATTGATAAAAATTGAAGATACATTAAAAATGTGTGTTCCACATGTTTTTTTAATGTAGCTTCAATTTTTATCAATGTGGGTCTTCTCAAAAGTATGCATAATGGGTACTCATTGGATGTGGAATTTAATTATGCATTCAAAAAGTGTCTACACTTGAAATTTGAGTAAACATAAAAGAAGATAAGTCAAAAATACAATTCAAGTATTAGTTTTCTTATTTTCCCTCCAAAATTCATAATTCTTATTTTATTATTTTATTATGTTTCCTTTGGAGACCACTTTTAGGCTAAAATTTTCTCTAATGTGAAATGACATCTAATAATCCAAGAAAATTTTTTTCATATCACTATCATATACAATATCATATCTATCATAGAGACACTATCACATTTGTCACCCATTATCACTGTCAAGAGTCACCACTGTCAATTATCATAATTACTGTCAGGCCATATAAAACATCAATATCCTTGTTGTCATTTATCACGAGAGCGATATCATAGTCATATATATCGTAAGAGAAAGTTCCTTGTATCAATGGTCATTATATCATATAGCATGAGCACTCTATCATAGAGCATGAGCACTTTGTCATAGAAGACCTATGTCATAAGTATCATAGAAAATGTTATACGAACAAGGTTATTATACCAATCATGTGAACATTATCATCTTCTATCATCAGAGAAAGTTCATGTAATCATCATTTTCATATTGTATCATTATCACACTACAGAGATTGTCTTTTTGCTTCAATTTGGAGATCTGTCTTCTAGGATCACAAAGATAGACTACTCATGTCTATCACAAAGATAGACTCCTTCTACATAGATTAATTTCATTATTTTTAGTCATACGAACACTATCATCTTCAAGGTCATTGTATTACAAACAAGGTCATTGTTATTTATGGTGATTTTCATCTTGAATATCATTGTCATATCATCGTGTAAGAAAGATCATCGCATAAGTGAGATCATTTTCCTTACTATCAAAGTGTAAAATTTCATCGTGTAAATTGTCGTCATGTAATATATTATTATAACAGTCATACAAGTCTAAAATATGTGAGCTCATCATAAAAGATATATACCATAAAATAATGCATCCATACCACAAAGCAATTGTGAGTCCGTACCACAGAAGAATGTGTCCATATCCCTAGAATAATTTCCATTCCATACAACAGAGGAATTGTGAGTCCATATCACAGAAGAATGCGTCCAAATCCATAGAAGAATTTCGAGTCCATAACACATAGGAATTGTGAGTTCATACCACAGAAGAATGTGTTCAAACCTAGAAAATAATTTTGAGTCCATACCACAGAGGAATTGTGAGTCCATACCACAAAATAATGCGTCCAAATTCATAGAATAATTTTGTGTCCACACCACAAAGAAATGTGCCATAGTTACTCGTCCAGATCACCACATAAAGATTATTTGAAATTGATGCTCAAAATCTTATCGAAGAGACCTCAGAAGGAGGCCAAATACCACCACAGAAGAGGGTCAAATTCTTGTTGAAATGATGGAGGATAGATGTCAATTTATAGTTGATTCCATATTTGGAAAGTCACATCCTTAAAAGTGAGATGACTTTATCTATGTGAGGTCGGATTGAAATAAGGAGGGAATTAAATTCAATTTTTGCTCATAAATATTTTCCATGCAAGTTTTAATAATTTATTTTAACCATATTTAAATTATCTTTGGCTATGATGGGATTTCCTTTGGGGCAGTAGCATTTCCTAGGGGAAATTCAGCCCGAAGCTGCCCAATTTTCAACACAATGTTCAAAATTAGAGGATGTTAGTTCTGAGAAAAACTATATATATATATATATAGAGAGAGAGAGAGAGAGAGAGAGAGAGAGATGTTGTTTAAATACCTATAGAAGATAAGATATTAAGTATACAACAATTTCTAGGAGAATATCCTTAGGATATTAAAAACCTTATAGACGTTTCGTATGTATATCTACAACTACTCTTAGTAAAAATGAGTAGGAAATTATATTTGCACATATGTATAAAAAAAATATGAACAGAGGAATTCCATGGGATATATTTATAGTAGGACATTAACAAAAATATTTGAAAAAACATATATTTTCATTATAGTAGCATACCAAGATTTATTGACGAAAGAAGCCACAAATAGAAACACATATGGTCAGAAATGACCATAGCAACTATCAACCGAAAACTTATCAATGTTCAGAATGTGAGATACAATTCCCATTAACCAAATAAATGGTAGGCTTAAAGCCTTTGAAATTACAAACTTTCTGACCAGAAGTAATTCTGGAAAAATAATATAACAAATGGATATTAATGATTGAATACCCTGGCATTTTTCCCACGAACATAAAAGTCACGCTAAGGAATCCAAGGTTTCAGGAATGTCCAACATGGAAGAGGAAGTCAAATGCCATGTAAGTTGCAGAAGATATCAATCTAAAACCACGGAGGAAGAAAGATGTAAATAGACACATCGATATTGCTACCTGCATGTTGAAAAAAAATAAAGATTATATATATATATATATATATATATATATATAGTAAATGAATGAAGAGAGAGAAAACTTGTAAAATAGCCTTGAAGCCAATATTTAACCAAACACCCTATTGAAACCCTTGCAAAACAAGTTTATAATACATTAGCAACTTGACAGTGTTCATATTGTAGTAAATAGTTAGAAAAAAAAACCATGAAACTAGTTGTGTATTAAATTGAAAGTATCCTAGGGTTTTAAGACCCTAGAATAATTCTTATGACGACAGCAAGGAGAGAAGAATGAGTGGTTCTAAATATAAACTACATATACATTATCATAAAACCATTGTAGAGGAAAACCCTAATAGAAATTAATCAAGTTCATTATAATATATATCATTCTTATGCAAAATAATTTACAGCCAAATCTATAGAATTACCACACGAACCTTGATGGTAGAGTTTGACATAAACCCATCTCTAATCTATTAATAATATATGTGGAATTAGGGTTTCAATTGTGAAAACCCATTCGTGACCCTATCTAACCAAATACGCAACTAATTGACGAAGGAACAAGGGTTAAAAATCTAACCTGCACAAATAAGAGATAAATTCCTCTAGGTTTGATATTATCCAAACAACTTTTTGTGGAAGAAATTTGGGCTCCAAGTTTGGAATAATCACAGAATATGCAGCGGAAAATATTACCATAGTTTTGACATATGTATGTAAATAAAAGGAGAGAATTTTGTCAAAAAATAGGATTAGGGTTCAAATAATTACCTGAGCGAATTTGTGAGTCGCAGGTGCAAATCTGCCACCAAAACGCTAAGCTAATACTTTTTCTAAAAATGAAATGTTAATTTAAAACATTAAATTTGTAATAGAGAAAAGAAAAATGTGAAGGGTAAGCAGTACTACTAACTAAATTAAACAAAAATCCTACATAAATTGAAGCAATACTTTTGAATTGAAAATGATGAATACAATGAGTGGTTCTGTAAACAAATGCGAGAACAATGGATGCTTGAATGAGATTAACTTTAAACCCTAGCATTTTGATTAGCAAACAGAGACTGAATATCAAAGTTCTACAAAGAACTTCGGTCGCAGACCTAGCGTAGCTCTATCTGGAGGTCAAAGAAACTAATGGGCCATGAATTTCTACGGTAAGTAGTAGCCATTAAACTCACAACTCAACCCTAATTCATGCAAGTCGTAGACCCATCAAGAACCAATACCAATCGTTGATACAGTAGGGTTCAATTAAATTGTTGTGTCAATATAATGAGACGACACATGTTGGTAGGTTTGAATATCGCGTACATTCTAGGAATAATCTAGAAGAATTGGAGAGGAAATATACCACATTGGAACTGGTTAAAAACATTTTGCAACATATAATATGACCCATCAGAAAATCCTCACGAATATCTTGTCATGGAAATCTTTTACTTATAACAATGGCTGCTGGTAAATGCTTGTTATAAAATCATAATAATAGTCTCCAACTCTTTTCATGGAAATCAGTTGTTCCAAAAGATGCATGTCGTCCGCCTTTCTCGAAACCGGTTGATCAGCAAGTCTCCGAGTTGGTCCCAATTGTCAATGGAATCAGGGGTCAAGTGAACATACACTCACTCTCTTTGTTTAAGGTCTAGTGCTCACTCTCTAGAGGGAAGGATGTAGGTTTGTGGTGAACTAGTCATGGGAATTGAACTCACTTCTTGGAATCAATAGTAGGTAGGACATTTCTCCTCAATGGGTCCATATTTTACTAGGGTTATGGTGAACTAGTCATGGGAATTGAACTCACTTCTCGGAATCAATAGTAGGCAAGACATTTCTCCTCAACGGGTCCATATTTCACTAGGGTTAGATAGCTCGCGCAAGGGGGTTCAAAGTCACTTATTCCCAATTCCTCCCCCTTGGTTAACTCTACCACAAGGCAAGAAATATAATGTGCAAGGGATTTTTATACATATATTACACATTCTTCAAACAAAGAGTAAATCAAAGCCCAATGAGCATAGTGGAATGTGCAAGGTCTTGTTATACATATACTATACAATTTTCAAACAAAGAGTAAATCAAAGCCCAATGAGCAAAGTGGAATGTGCAAGTGATCTGAATGAAGTATATTAGTGTTGTTGTGCTAATTACTCTTTCAGATTTTGTAAACATTGTCTTATATGTGTTTAAGGATTCAAGTTCTCTTGCAAGTTATTGAGTCTTATGAGTGTTTTTCATATTAATTTTATGAAAAAATTAACATAAAAGAAAATTTGAACAGCAGCAAATAAAATTACAGTACATCACCATACAACACATCAACACGGGAATTTGATGAAGGGGCTCACCCTTCCTAGGCTACATCTCCTTGGACCAGCTTTCATGGCTTGGGCCTCTATATTATGCTCAAATTTGCAAAAAATATGTGTTTAAAATGTTTTTTTCTCCTAAAACCTACACTAATGAGTCCAAAATGCCCAAAAATGGTCATCTAGCCTCTTTCTATGCCTGATTTGGTCAAAAACTCCAAAATTTATAACCATCTCCAGTTTTTTCACAATTTCTGACATAAATTTAGGTAACTGGAGCTAAATCAGTTTGTTGGCGTTAAAACTGCAGTTCCGTTGAAATTAGTGGACTACCAAACTAATCCAATTTAGTTTAATTAATCTATGTTACGCTAATTAAGTGCAGTTAGTGCTAATTAACCTCGCTTAGCCTTTAAACCCACGCTTAGTGCTAATTCCAACTTAGCGTTAATAATGATGGATTAGCGGTAATTAATTGAGGTTTAATTGTTTAACTATGCACTTAATGCTTTGGCTCCGCCGGTGGTCATAGGTTCTGGTCCTATACGTTGGGGGCTGGCCCCCTCTCCCCCCGACGGTGGCTATTTCAAACTTTAAATAAATGTGCAAATATATAGCTGATAAGAACTAACGTATGGTGTATTGGTATTAGGAGTGTGTGTTGTGTGGTAGGTCGCGGGGTCGAACCCCGACGCCTCCATCCGGTCTTCAACCAAAAAATTTACACCACCATGGAGGGTGGGGGGACGGGGCACGTGGCGGCCCTGGGCTGCACCACGTGTCCTCTCCCCATTGGACCAAATTTCCACCACTAAAAATTTGCCACATAACCACAAATTCAAACCAATCAAAATCTGCCACTTGGCAGTCACACATTTCCCAGTGGAAAATTGACCAACATTGATCCTACCCAATCAGAATGTCACGTCAGTAGTATGGACTGCTCACTGGGCTCCTCGTCGCCATTTGTTTCTTGTTTGTGCAAACGGACGGAACTCATTTCTGGGAGCATACGGAGTCCATTTCACATGAAACGAAGTGCGCCGGATTTAGAACAACGAGCACTACGCGGTCGTTCAAGTTTTGCACCATTCTGAGAACTTTTAGTTTTTAGCATAAAACTGAGCACCTAATCATTTCTCCCCACTGGAATCCTTTTGGACCCCAAAACCTCTTTCATTACTGAGCATGTGGATGATAGTACATTTCCCTCACCCTTTCAGTCTCAATCCACTGGAATTTTCCCAATTTCAACAAGTTGATATTTTCATTAAAATTAATCTTTTTCCTTGATTCTTGAGACCCTGTCTTGCTACTGTAGACACTGTCATGTTGCAATTTCCCTGAATTTGTAGAACAGCAAGTTTTCCTTGAAGAAACAAACTTGTTTCTACCTCGGTCGTCAATCAAAGAAAACTTGAAAACTGTCTCTCCTCGAACACTGTCGACATGGCGATTTTTAGCTTGTCTTGCTTTGTACTTGCGTCGACTTTTGACAAGTGTTTTCGCCATTTCCATGTACCATTTTGAAGCCAAAAACAAGTACTTGTGGAACCTATGCCTTCTTTGTAAAATTATTTTGGCGCTTTCTCTTTGACCTTTGCACTCTCTTGCACTGGAATCTTGTTTCCATCACTGTTCAACACTGATGTGGATTGTTGCAAATATTTCACATCTTGTTTACCTCTTTTCAAAGGCAACATGTTAGAGCACTGAAATATCTTATTACAGCATTAGAAACTTCAATGAAATCATATTTTTCATTTGATACATATTTTTGAAAGGTCTCATTCAAAACATCACTATGCTTGAACATTAACAAAACCAAATTTTGACTTGCATTCATTATTCTCTTCATTTCTCCTGCATGTATAAGAGACAAACTTCTCTTCTTCTTATGCACTCTAACTATGTACTCAAATCCTTTCTTGAAGAAGTGGTGCTTATTCTCATGGAAATGAAATACTTATTTCCTATAACAAAGATAAGGACTTCCCAAAACGATACCTGAAATCTCAAGCGGCACTACATCAATTTCAACTTCGTCAAGAAAGTTTGAATTGATTGCAAACCTTAGAATGCACTTCCTTGTTACCTGCAAGTTTTCATTATTTCATATCCAACCTAAAGGATAAGGTCCTAGATGTGTAATAGTTTCAAAATTTAACCTCTTAACTAAGATTTAACCTATTAGCTTGAGAACCACTATCAAATAGTGTGTCTATTTTGGTATGCTTTGAAACAACTCTTAATATGAAATAGTTCAATTTTTGTATCTTCATCTTGGGTTACATTAGAGCAAATTGAAGAACTAATGATTGCTATGTTCTTATCTTTCAAACCCATTGTTGTAATCTTGGTTTCATCTCATGAATTTGAACCTAAGTCATGTTCAATGATCGCAGTTGTTTTCTCCTTCTCTTTATTTTTAAGTTTTTTTGGCTTCAACTCAGGATGGAGTTGCCAACAATGGTCTTCATCATAGCCATTTTTCGAACAATGTTTACATCTAAGTTTCTCTTTCTCTATTTTAATAGAACCATTTTTCTTTCCTCTTCCATTAAACTTACCATTTCCTTTACCTTCATACTCAAGGAAACTATTATTTTTCTCATCTGCATTATATTTCCCTCTTGCATCTAGATGTGTGGCTTGAACATAAACCTCATCTAAGTTTGTGGGATTGAAAATTAGAATAGTTTGTCTAAGATAACTATGAAAACCTTATATGTACTTTAACAAAGTTTCTTGAGAAGATCAATAGACACCCAAAATAATAGCTCTCCTCCTAAATTCATGAGTGTAATCTTGCACACTTTTCCCTTTGAATTGTCTAAAAATCTGCCTGTCCATAATGGTTTTTTGCATGTAATCTAGAGGGTAAATTTTCCTTTTAATGGCAGCAATAAAATTAGACCAAAACATTGAGATCTTACGATGGTTTTTAATCTCATCTTGTGTCATTGTTCCCCACCATACAAGTGTTGCGCCCTCCATTCTCGTGGAAGCCAATTGAATCTTTATGACATCCTCTTGAAGGTTCTGAATTCTACAATAGACCTCCAATTGACGAATCCAATTATCTAGCTTATCTACATTCACTTCGCCATTATACATTGGTAGCTCAAATTTGACATAAAGTTTAAGTAAAGGTGATTTACCAGCACCTTATAAAGTATGTGTATGAACATATTGTAGGGTTGTGGTAGTGGAAAATGATGAAGTGGAAGCTGTAGATGGTGGTGAGGATGATGGTGGAGTGGATGGTGGTTTCTTACCATCTCCATGGCTTCCTCCTCCTGGAGAACCCTCTCCTCTTGGAGGCCTAGAACTTTCTCCTTGCATCCTTAAACTACTCTCCTCATAGAGGACCTTAACCATCTCAGTCATATCAAAAAATCCCTTTCTGAATGCTCTCTCATCTTTTGTCATGGTAGGTTCTCCTTCATGAGACATGTTCACTGAAGACTCAACTTCAACTTGAAAATGTGATGGTGCTGAAGACTTTGGAAACCTTGCCCTTCTTCCTCTTAACCAAACTACAGGGCTCTCAACCAGCGTTCCTTCTCCTCTTTTTAGTTTTAACCCTATAAGCATGACACAAACTTGAAAACAATTAGATCCATTTTGCACAAAAAAACCTAAATACCTAAAGCTCTGACACCAAAGATGATATGAATGAAGTATGTTAGTGGTGTTGTGCTAATTACTCTTTTAGATTTTGTAAACAATGCCTTATATGTGCTTAAGGATTCAAGTTCTCTTGCAAGTTATTGAGTCTCATGAGTATTTTTCATGTTAATTTTATGAACAATTTAACATAAAAGAAAATTTGAACAGCAACAAATAAAAGTACAATACATCACCACACAACACATCAACATAGGAATTTGATGGAATTCACCCCTCTTGGGCTACATCTCCTTGGTCCAGTTTTCATGGCTTGGGCCTTTATATTATGCTCAATTTTATAAAAAGATATGTTTGCAATGCTTTTCTGCTCCTGCAACCTACACAAATGAGTCCAGAATGCCCAAAAACTGATCGTTTAGCCTCTTTCTGCACCTGATTTGGTCAAAAACTCCAAAAGTTATGACAATGTCTAGTTTTTTTCACAATTTCTATCATAAATTTAGCTAACTGGAGCTAAATTGGTTAGTTGGTGCTAAAACTGGCAGTTCCACCGAAATTATCGAACCGCCAAACTAGTCCAGTTTAGGTTAATTAATCTGCATTACGCTAATTAAGCGTAGTTAGCATTAATTAACCCTTCTTAGCCTTTAAACCCACCCTTAGTGCTAATTCCAGCTTAGTGTTAATAATGATGCATTAGCAGTAATTAATTGAGGTTTAATTGTTTAACTATGTGCTTAATGCTTTGGCTCCGCCGGTGGTCATTGGTGTTGGTCATATATGTTGGGGGTTGGCCCCCTCTCCCCCTGACAGCGGTTATTGCAAACTTTAAATAAATGTGCAAACATATAGTTGATAAGAACTAACATATGGTGTATTGGTGTTAGGTGTGTCTGTTGTGTGGGAGGTCGTGGGGTCGAACCCCAACGCCTCCATCCAGTCTTCAACCAAAAAAATTTACACTACCGAGGAGGGGGGGCACGTGGCGGCCCCAAGCTGCACCACGTGTCCTCTCCCCATTGGACCAAATTTCCACCACTAAAAAATTGCTACATAACCACAAATTCAAACCAATCAAACTCTTCCACTTGGCAGTGACACATTTTCTGGTGGAAATTTGACCAACATTGACCCTACCCAGTCAGCATGCCATGTTAGCGGTACGGACCATTAACTAGGCTCCTTGTCACCATTTTTTTCCTATTTGTGCAAATGGACAGAACTCGTTTCTGGGAGCACACGGAGTCCATTTCGCGTGAAATGAAATACACCAGATTCAGAACGACGAGCACTACGTGGTCGTTCAGGTTTCGCGTCATTCTGAGAACTTTGATTTTTTAGCATAAAACTGAGCACCTAATCTACAAGGACTTGTTATACATATACTATACAATTTTCAAACAAAAAGTAAATCAAAGCCCAATTACTTGCAGATAAAACTATGAAATGTCTTATAAACATAGGTTTGATTCTCATATATGATCCATGGGCATATAATGTTTGATTACCCAAACCCTTTTTTTCCATGATATTAAACATAAAATTAATGGAGACTAATAGAAACTAATATAATACCAATGACATTAATAAGACAAATATTTACATGTGATATTCTAAATACCAAAGATTATGATTGAAACATTTTGCTTATATATTAGATAAATAGAGAAACATCTTAGTGACACATACAATGTGTATAATGTGGACACATCAATATATCCTTGATTTAAAAGTTTAATTAGGAGAGTGTAATCCTAGTTAGGTAACATTGTGTGATGCTAGAAGAAAAGCCTTGTACCCAAATATCAAGATTAGAGATGTAGCTCTTTGCAAAACAATCACTATGAGGATTACAAAGTAATGGTTAGCGATAATATACGAAAATGTAATAGAAGAGTATGAAAGGAAATAATTATACTTTATTTATTTAAAAGGAAAAAAATTGTGTGTTTATTGGGGTATTTTACATCATTCTACTTAGCTTTATAACTTATGTGTGCGTGGACCATGAGGTCATTTAATATAATCTCTTTTTTTGCAACAACACATTCAACCACTATCTCAAGGTGCCCCAATGGCTTCAAGTTAGGGCCTCCTGGGAATTGACCCTTGCATAATGGTGAAAACCTCATCACTTTCCACCATTGTATACAACCCCTTTGAGCAATTTTATATTTTCATATTATGCAGAAAGGGTAGGTATAATTAAAGTTTGGCAAAAGCCAATTTCAAGAGAAATCTAGGGGATGTCAACATTCGTGGATGACATCCCTAGTAAACTTGTTAATCTAATTTGGTTTGCCTAGTCCAAAGGGATTGCAACCAAGTTCCCATTAAAACAAAACTAGACAAATGTCACACAACATTGACAACAATTGGTTAAGTTAAAAGGCTAAACATTCTAAGTTTTTACCCTTTAGAGTTTGCCATCAATGAAATCCAATGAAACAATCTTTGCCAAAATTGCAAATTTGGATTAACAAAACCAATATATCGTGAAAATGAATTAAGAACACAAATACATATTTTTACTATAACTCAATTGTACAACTTATTAGAGTACATCAATTCAAATTTTATTTTTTAAAATTTTAAACCAAAACATGTACTTAACATAGTCCCGTTATGTGGAGGCCTACCTATCACATTTTTGCTCATTCTCTCTATTAATGAGCAACAATCATATGGCCTAGTCATGGTGGATTTCTGGCTGTTCTTTTTCAGCTGAGAATATATATGTCAATGTACTGTTTATATATTAATATACTCGGTGTTTTTTTTTTTTTTTTTTTTTTTTTTTTTTTTTTGAGAAAAAAAAAAAAAAAAAAAAACTACCATGATCAAAGCTACATAATACCAACTCAACCATATAAATTAAATGGTTGGTAAATGTGAATAGACATCAATCCATAATAAACATACAAGCATTTACTTTATCCTACCTTTCAAGTTATTAAAGTTTTAAAAATGATAAAAAAAATAACTAAATTATAGCTTTATTTAAAATTATTATCATTATTATTAATGATAAAAAGAATTAATGCATAAGATAAACATATATACATTTAAAAAATACATACAATCAGATTCTTAATCGTGGAGATCATGGAGATTTTTAATATGAAAATAGACTTTGTTATAATACATAAAACATGCTCAAAAAATCATAACTCGTTTCATAACAATTTTTTAATTAATAAATTTAATTAAAAAAATAGTAAACTTGAAAACTAATTTTGGCACCCAAAAAAAAAAATTAATACTTTTTGAAAATTAATCTAAACTCTCTTTATATATATTATTAAATTTTTATAATTAAATTTAAATTCTTCAAAACCCTATTCCAAAATATAACCCTATGACCTAATAAAAACCAAAAAAACCAGACCCTTCCGCCCAGCAATGGCGATTTCCCGGTAGCTACTAGCATGTCTACGTCCGAGCACGCAGTTCCAGTGCGCAGGTCATATATTTCTTCTCCGAGAGAATAGCAATTGGAAGATGGCCCTAATGTGAAAATCATATACTATTTTGTCAAGCACTGCTTGGACGAAATCACTAATTGTCAAATTCCTACGAATCAATCGCCTCCAATTCGCCGGAATGTGGGGAAATCAATCTAGTTACAGGGAAATAATAAAATTAGCTTATTAGAATTTCGGTCTTTATGATCTCTATTTTGATGTTTAAAGAAAAGAAAAAAATTAAAAATTTACATCAGAATCCAATCACATGAACTGATATTTAAAAATAATATTTATATTTAAGATTTTTTTGAAACCCTAATTTATTTGTGTTATGTTAAAAAGGAGTTGTCGGTGACATTTTGGAGTTTTGGGTGTGGGGTGGAAAAATTTTTGATGAAAATTTGATGTGTTATTTAAACTGGTTTTTTGACCATATAAAGATTCAACAACCTGATAAATATTTAGGACACTTTGATTTTACAAAAGTTATTCATAAAGCTTAATTTCAATGAATTTTTCCTAAATTTTCAATAAATTTTTCCTAGATTTTAAAAAAATTAGACCCAAAAAATCTTTAAAAAAACTTACAAAAAATCGCACTAATACAGTAAAAAAAGGTGAAAATTTAATAATTATATGACTAAATTTGAATCATAATTATTAAAATTATTAAAAGAAATTGGAATATGTGTGCATCTTTTCATTTAAAAGAGGAATTAAAAACTCAGCAAATTGCCTGCACATACCTGGAAAGAAGAGTGAATAACTTGTTGAAAATTCATCGTGCAGAGTGTTTAATGATCTTAAAAATAAAAGTCACTTCATGTTTACAGTCTAAAAATTACTCTAATATTTATGTATTTTTGTTTAGGAGACGCATTGCAATTTTTTTGGCTGTGGACTGACAATTTTTTTTCAAATTGTCAGACTTGTTAGTTAACAGGTGTTTAATTTTAGCTTGCAGAACACATCAGATTTCAACAGCCCTGTAACTTCACTAATTTCTCCTAATTGTCTTCTCTATTCACAACTTCCCCACATCCCATCAATCCTAATAATTTACTTCTTAGTGTCCGGAAGAGAATGTGTCAAAACTCTCAGACGTCATATCGTGCAAAACATTTGTTCACCTTAGAGCTTGACAGGTTGGGTTGCATGTGCCCCTGAATACAAACAAATAGCCGCGCGCTATTACTTTAGTATATAATGTGTGGGTTGCCAACGTTAATTTTTGACTCGTGAGTTCTGATTTTTCTGTATGAATTTGTTCTTACAATAAAGTTGATGTCAAATACTCTGTTTCCCAAGTTTCCCTATACCCTAGAAAGCTAGGAAACATAAAACAACAGCATATAATACTCTGTTTTCCAAGTTTCCCTATTCCCTAGAAAGCTAGGAAACATAAAACAACAGCATATAATTTGTTTTTTATTTGGAATTGCAGAGATAAATAAAAGTAACTCAATGCCTGATGTGTAGCTTTAGCTGATTGGGCACAAGCCTCAAAACTCCAAGGCTAGGAAGCTAGGAAACATAAAACAACAGCATATAATTTGTTTTTTATTTGGGCAGAGATAAATAAAAGTAACTCAATGCCTGATGGGTAGCTTTAGCTGATTGGGCACAAGCCTCAAAGCTCCAAGGCAGTAGCATATAATTTGTTTTTTATTTGGAATTGCAGAGATAAATAAAAGTAACTCAATGACTATGGGTAGCTTTAGCTGATTGGGCACAAGCCTCAAAGCTCCAAGGCAGCTTTATGCTTACTTGACACAAGGCTCAAAAACTTACTTGACACAAGCCTCAAAGCTCCAAGGCAACATCATGATTTTAATCTATGGCTAGGGCTTAGAGCTTGACTGTACTTTTATGCTTATTTAGTACTCATGTACTCTTTCATATTTTTTTACTGTGGCATACTTTCCAACCGATATATTGCCCTCTATCTATTCAGCACGAGGCTCAAAGCTTAGTTGTACCTTTAAGTTTATCAGGTACTTTGCTGGGACATTCCAATTATACACTAGTACTTAGAAGATCCACATTTCCACACATATCCTTCGGCTGTGTATAATCTTCACATAAAGTATTTTAATAAAAATAAGAATGAAACCAGCTTAAATAGAAGATCCACATTTCCACACATATCCTTCGGCTGTGTATAATCTTCACATAAAGTATTTTAATAAAAATAAGAATGAAACCAGCTTAAATGGTTAGCAGTGAACGGTCACCCAGTGAGGTTTCTGCCAAGCCTAGTTATGAACTGTTATCCAGTCAAGATTTCTGCCGAGCCAAGTTTTTAGTCGATGTCTAATTAAATTATGCACTCTTAAACCTAATTTTCAGTCAATCCCTGATTTAATTACGCACATTTATAACACATTTGAAAAAGCCTCCATCTGCAATATTCTGCCAAAAGCTAGGGAATTTAATTAGTTAAGATATAAACCACTTTTGCTTTGCATGGGGTTATGGTCTTCTCCCTTGTTGAGGACCATTGGATTTGCATCCAGTGCAAGCTGGCCAGGTTTCTGCCAAGCCTAGTTACCAGTCAATGTCTGATTAAATTATGCACTCTTAAACCTAATTTTCAGTCGAGTTCTGATTACATTATGCAGTTATACAGCACCTCCATCTGCAATATTCTGCCAAAGGCTAGGGAATTGAATTAGTTAAGATAAAAGCCACTTTAACCATGCATGGGCATAGTGTTCACCTTTGAACATGGGCATAGTGTTCACCTTGTTCGAAGCAGTGGTCACCATTGGATTTGCATCCAGTGAAAGCTTGCCAAATCAGTCCCAGCGTAGCCTTCAGATTGAATTTGCAGGCTAGCTTTTTCAGATTAATTTCGCAGGTCTTAAAAGCAGGCTAGCTTTTTCAGATTAATTTTGCAGGTCTTAAAAGCAGGCTAACTTTCAGATGGACTTTTGCAGGTCTTAAGGCATCTCAAAGTAACGTAAAATAATCCTAATTTATACATTTAATATATATAATAACATGCATTAAAGCTATCTCATAATCTAATGTGAAAGAGTCCTAATCTAATATATGAACCATATAAAAATATGCAGAATCCTAATCTAATATATGAACTATATAAAAATATGCAGAAGAAAAGAAACTCCTACTGGGTTGTGTTTAGAATTAATTCTTTTTGTTGCTGATGTAAAAGTGGGTAGTGCCTCAATGAGCCTTCCACTTTAGAAACTCACGAAAAAGACAAAGGGGCCATATCTCAACTATGTCACTTGATATGTCACTTTTTTAGGATTATTTGAGCAAAAAAACTGTGCCTGCTGTATTGGCCTAAAAGGATTATTATTTATTGATTTTAGTTTCCTTCTTAAATTGGGCCATTTGAATTATACTAATAGACTCTGAGAAGAAGAAACATGGACCGCCTTTTGCTTCGGTGCTCGTGATATTGCATAAAAGAGCAATACTGTTAATGTAATTCAAGAACCACAAAATACTGATAGCAATTTGGATTCAGTATTAATGTAATCCAAGAATCTCAACGGTCACGGATGTTTGAATTCAGTATTATTCTAATAATCTGTGAGTATTGCAAGGCATAAAAATATTTAAATTCGGCTTTCTGTGTATAGATTGTGAGAATTCCAAACTACCACTGGCAGTGATGCAGAATTACAACATACACTGACACCCAAGTCTTGTTCATACCGAATGGCTGTATAAATAAGTTAACATCCGGGTCTGATCACCAATCAGTTGAAATACCAATGCACAAAGATGCTCAGTACTGTCACGGATGTTTGAGTTCAGTACTATTCTAATAATCTGTGAGTATTGCAAGGCATAAAAATATTTAAATTCAGCATTCTGTGAATAGAATGTCAGAATTCCAAACTGTCACGGATGTTTGAGTTCATTATTATTCTAAATTTCTAATAATCTGAGTATTTCAGTCAAAATATTTAAATTCAGCATTCTGTGAATAGAATGTGAGAATTCCAAACTACCACTGGCAGTGATGCAGAATTACAACACACTGACACCCAAATCTTGTTCATACCGAATGGCTGTATAAATTCGTTAACATCCGGGTCTGATCACTAATCAGTTGAAATACCAATGCAGAAAGATGCTCAGTACTCTTTCAAATAGCACAGGCACTCATCAAAAATTGAATTGAAAGATGCTATTAAACCTGATATGATATGACAGTGAGAGACACAAATAAATTGAGTTTGATTCCGATCTAAACTTACACTATAGATCATAGCTAATTCATTGAACACTTGAGACAAATTGAATTGAAAGATGCTATTAAACCTGATATGACAGTGAGGGGCACAAATGAATATAGGCCAAGCATGGCCTTATCCTGGTTCACTTTCTATGCTAAGCACTTGTGCACAAAATAGTTGAGATGTCAACTTACACTATAGATCTCACAGCTAATTCATTGAACATTTGAGACAAGTTGAAATGGAAGATGCTATTAAACTTGATATGACAGTGAGGGAAGAGAAATAAATATAGGCCAAGTAGGGCCTTATTGGCTTATCTATTTTCAAGAACAAATTGAGTACGATTCAGATCTAAACTTACACTATGATAGCTAGCTAACACTCAGACAAATTGAATTGAAAGATGCTATTAAACCTGATATGACAGTGAGGGGACACAAATAAATCTAGGCCAAGCATAGCCTTATGTGCTTATCTATTTTCCAGCCGAGGAGACGGTGTACAATTTCCATAGTGTACAATTTCCATACTCGAATTCAAGATTTAGGTTCAAAAGATCTTGATTATATAAGCTATCCTCTTTTTGAGAAGATTCAAGAAAATTGTTCACTTTGAAAATCTTCAGTTCTTGTAAGATATCCAGTTAAATTAAGAGCAGCAACTTCAAACAATAACTGAATCCATATCAATAAAATCCAATCCTTTCACAGTTTATCTTATAGATTTAGAATATAAGAGAACTTTTAAATGCCTCAATATGAAAATATAGACCGTTCTTGTGGTACAAAATTCATTCAAAGGATCTCACTAAGGATTTAGCAACCATGCTTGTTTAACTCATCCATGTCTTTTGTTACAGTATCCATCATTTTTCTCCAAGATTCTTTGAATCTTTACATCAACCCAGCCTCAAAGACACCCCACTCAAAAACCCAAATCCAATGTGTTTTATACATATAGCAATCACAAACATTGGTTGAAGCTGGAAATGGAGGGGAAATCAGACCACACGACCCTAACCCTGAAAGTGACTGCTGCTGCAGCCATCAAAGGGTTGGAATTTCAAAAGTGAACTGCTTGAGGGAATCCTGTTACTGGCCAAGGCTATATTGCACTATCCGAAGGAACGAATTTGAGAGCTGAAGGACCCTGTTTATGACAAGGCCTTACGCAATGCAATCAGTAATCATAGTACTGTCCCGTCCCCATTCGGGGCCGAATGTTGTGATGATTATACATCGGATCGCTATAGTCAACAGGCTTAATTTCAACGGGTTTATAAACGCCTTCCGTTTCTTGTACTGCTCCGAAGACAACTTCACTGGTTGTATCATAATCCTTTTCAAAATATGTTTCAGGAGCAGATGAATGATGTCTCAATGGCTGAATATGGTCTTGATTGTCTTCATCCCGATAATACGCATGATGATTTTCGTTGACTGATCTATTAGAAATAAATGGACTGATATATTCTCTTGTGGGCCCAAAATCACCATTGTGTGAACCAATTGAAGAAGGAGGAGAGATGGGTGTATCGATTTCTGGCTCTCTGAATGTCACTGTTTTCTTTTTTCTTGGTGTTAGCTGGGGTTCAATATCATCATCATCATCTGGAATAAGGCTATCCCGAAGTGGCCATAAATTTCCTTTCTTATAAGGGGATTTTCTTCTAAATCCACCAGTAAGATAGGAAAAAAGGCCTCCAACGATCTCCCCAATAGACTTCAAAATGTCTACAAAGAACTTCCCGAACGAAACCCAGCCACCATCTACGATTTCTTGTTCTCCATCGATGGGGATGAATGAGGGTCTCTCTGATCCTCTGGCAGGTCCAGGCAAGTTTTTCGACCTTCCTGATTTCTCCTGAATTCCCTGCCATCCATATGCAAAAACTGTGAGCTTTTAAACACCTATGCAAATTATATCCCAAAGAAACTGGTTTTCTACCATTTGGCATTATGTCCTCTTCTACATCAAAGAAGCTGACAATGCTTTTTGTGTTGTATGAGGACTATGACATATGACTTCCCGAATCAAATTAGACGGTCATGATCTTTAAAAAGCAAAAGAATAATGTGACAAAAGTAATTGAAAATACCCTTCGTGAAAAAACTGCAGTTGCAACTCCTTGTTGGAGTAGAGCAAGGGCATAGCCACAGAAGGCAGCACCTCCAATTAAAAGAATTCCTGCATATTAGCGATGCAATATAAATAGCTTGAAACTCATCAGTTCAAGATAGGTGAAAATGAAGATTCAAAATTCTTCTATTATTTTAAAGTTACTCTAATATCTCTGAGCTGTAATCTTGTTCCAGACAATGTATAGAAAAAAATGGAAAGGGTTTCTCAAGACTCTAATCTTTGGTGTTGCTCTATAAAATGGGCAAAACAACAAATTTAAAAATTCTAATGCTTTGTTAAAAGCTAGGATGCAGACCTAAAGAAAAATTGCTGCCATACTGATATGCACAGTCATCATAGTTAAGTTGAATCTCACGAATAGCCTGATTTCCCCGATCAACAACCAACAAGGAACATGTACTGCCAACATACACAAGATCAAAATCATTTGAGAACTTGGCATCTTCGCTGGGACCATCGATATGCCCTGGTTTAGTCGACCTCCCTCCAGCAATTGTGGTTACACCTGCACCAATCACCATATCCTGAACGAATTAGAAAGAGCAGACACACACAATATTGAACCTTCAAAGAACCCAACTTTTCATTTGAGAAGATTTGACTTTAACTCTTTGCTATACAGTTAAAAATGTGGGGCTGGATGCTTCTTTCGCTTTGGGGACTCTCCTGACCCCAATCTGGGGTTTAGGAACCTCTGACACTAAATTCTTAGTTTGTCAATGCGTTGCCAGGAATTAGGGACCTGCAACCGTAGTTTTCTTCTATGGGAGTTCAGACATTAACTACTTAGCACTTAGTTTTGCAGTTATACTAAGCCCTTGGGGTTTTGGAGGATTTGAGTCGCAGCTTGAAAGTGTGATAATACCTGCTTCGCCAATCTTCCTGATAGCCATATTCATTGTATCTGCAACATACACGTTTCCTTTGTCATCTACCGTGAATCCTTTCGGATGATTGAGACGAGCTTCTCGAGGCCGTCCGTCAACATATGCTGCATAACCATCTGCAGAGCCTGCAAATAATTTTGCTCTGCTATCTGCAGAAAACAAATAAAACAAAATCACGGGCAGTCAAAACTTAAAAGTGAGAATAAAATGTATCATCCTTCTATGTATTTCGAAAATAAAAAATGACCCAAGTCACTGATCACACAATGAACGTTTCTGAAGTAAAATTAGAAAACCCAAGTTTAAGTGGACACGCATACAGCGAGATAATGGAGGAGTCACTGTAAGAATATTGCTGTTTGCAGAGTCTAGTATAAGCAATTCTCCATCTGGAGTGACCTGTATGGCGTAAGGTTCAATTCCATGCTTGCTCCCATCAAAAACTGTGTCCACTGTGTATCCACTCTCAAACTGCAGCACAGCCTTGCTACCTGAAAATGGTGTCCTATTTCGTTAACATCCATCAAAATCAATGCATCGACAGCTGGACCAAACATAAAATCTTCAAAACCATGTTTGCTATCATACAACTTTTCAGCTAACCAGTGAGAAATATGCTTTCATTGTAAAATGAACTTTATAAAAAACATAAATAGAATCTGAAAGTATACTAGAGAAACAAGAGGAGCCCCCGTTCCCTTCAGACCATTTTTTGTTATAGTAGCCGTAAAGAAGTGAGACATTACCAGTTTTGGTAGTGGCCGGTAGAGCCCATACCCATTTGAGTAGAGAGGCAAAAGATTCTGAAATAAAACCTACAAAACCCATCATCATTGGAACTATCAAACACCATACATGAGATGAAAACACAGAATCAAGCCTTTCCAACAATTAGCCTACATGTATATATTTTATTTCAAGGGCATTTAGGTTTGCAAGATGTAACGCATTTTCAACTTTACAGTCGTGCATACCAAGATTTTAACTCTAGAAGGCCCTGTACTCCAAACTAGTTTTAAGGTTTTTGCTACCAGAAGCGACATGAAGGTCAGAGAACACCAAATGATACCATTACACAAAAAGCCATCAAGTTTTAAACTAGGAAAGTTTTTAAGCCCAAGGCAAATTGAGCTGATTTACTGTATGCAACAAGGCAACCAAAGAGGTGGTTCACTAGTGAGATCAACAGAGTATCCACCTTGTTTCACTCTCGCTCTTATCTGCCCCACCAGAATGGCACGAATTTCAAGGGATAAGGCGGAGTGCAAGTCCAGGGCGATTTTGGGGAATAGCGACTCATCAGACCCGGCATCTAAGCCAGATGAGCTCCGCTTTATGAAATGCAACCCACGTCAGGGAGTGTCCCTCAAAGCACTTAAAGATGCAGCGAGTCACAAGACAAATAAAAGCTGAACCAGATAGACCATCAAATGTGAGAGTTTTGGATCCAAACCAATTTCATTGTATTTGTTATAGGAATGGACAGGAACATAACTGATACTAGCAGGAGGCCTACAAAACTAAAACAACACTCTTCAGGACTTTGAGACTTGAACAAAAGAACCCTTCAAACCAAAACTCAATATTTTTGCAAACAAAACAACCAACTACCAATGTTAGAACCTCCAAAATCTTTTCAACTACAAGATTCCCAACTTTCAGAGGACTTTGCTTTCAAAGAAACCATATCTACTGTGACAATGTGCATTAACAAAACGCATACCATGATCAGATCTCGAAAGATGCAAGTCTATTAAGCTTAAACCTCTACTCGGGCTTTAGGTTTTATTACAACTTTAGAATAAGAATGAATGAAAGTAAAAGTAGCAGAATCCAACCAAAAGAAAGCATGATTCCACCTTTAAGCTCCTTTGGGTTCAAGATCATTTCAGCATACTTGGCATAAGATTTGGCAGGAGATCGAGATGTAGAGGAAATGGGCCTGCCTGGAGGAGCAGCAATGGCTATGGGAACGGAGCCTGTCCATGGACTCAAAACCAGTATGAACAGAATCAATACTGTTGCTGTTCTCTCCATATATTCGATGTAGATTTCCAACCACTAAGCCCAAGTGCACCAGATACAACTCCAAGCTCGATTTCTACTACTAGAACAGGTCCATAAGAAACAGAATCTGCATTTTATATTCTCTCCGCATATTCAGTGCATATCTACTCCAACCAAGCTTAAGCCCACCACAGGCAACTTAAGCACTGAAAAATCAATACTCGAATATAAGAAATCCAGCTGATTCTGGTACTAGAAAACACCCATCAGGTATAGAATCAGCATTATTGGCACCCTCTACATGTATTCAATGCATATGTCCTCACACCAAGCCCAAGTATCCCACGGGCAACTTGAAGCCTTGATGACTCAAATATGAGAAATCCAGCTGATTCTGCTACTAGAACAAGCCCTTCATAAGCAGATTCAGCATCGCTGCTGTTTTCTCCTACACATTCAATGTATAAGAGGTCCCACCAAGCATAAAGCAACCAAACCCAATTTAAGCTTCCAGCCTTGCTGATCTGCTGTAACAACCTAATGCCACATTCACCACAGAAGACTAACTTAAGCTCTGATCCACAACATGGAATCCAGCTGATCCTGCTTATGCTTGAGCAGGACCTCCACTATCCTGCATTTTCCTTTAACAGCTATATGATTCAGCAGCACCCCATGTATTGCCACAGATAAAAATAAAAACTAAACGCTGGTTCTTTGATGCCCCTTTTATTTTTTATACACTTGTTCAGTTTGGGGTCCTCAAGCTGAGACCACGTTAAAGACGCGAAAGAGGACAAGTTTTCCTGACACGAAAAGATAACCAAGGCACTGGACAGAGACCGACAAGTGTAGGCTTGATGGGATGGTAATCGCCTATTATAACTCCAGATTGATTCACTTAATTCTTGCGCCTGCTTACTTTAGGGAATGAAGACTACTGCACTTTCTCCATGAATGCAGTGTGCTGATAGGCATATAGCTTTAGTATGATGTGACTCCATGACGATGAGATTAAAGCCTAATCAAGCTTTTACTTGTTCTAAACATTGGATTCAGAAACTAATGGAACCATACAGTTTTGTGGGCTGGGACACTTGTGACCATGGACTGTCAGAGTGGCTCAGTTCTCAATAAAACTGATGCTTTTGGTTTTCAACTGTGCACTTTGACCCCTATTTTTGTCATTATTTTATACACATATTTGCCTTTGTGCGATATCCCCATCAATTTGTCCTGAAATATACAGCTAGCTGTCGCTACAATTCCGTTGCTCCCTCCCTACTTTTGGTGTGAAAAGAAATTGTGGTTGTAGACTTTTGTTGTGTTCCATAATGTCGTTATAACAATATGCTCCTTTTATTTCCAACGTTCAGATGGATTTTGGCATGGCCGTTCATTGTTTCGTTTGGTAAAGTTGAAGGCTTAAATTTACTTTATTGGTTTTGGGAAAATATTTATATTTTATTTAATGTGGAAATATAATGTTAAATTATTTAGGTTTTCGATTTTGTCAAAATTTTGCATTTTAAAATTATTTTATGGGTTTTTCCAGATTATTTATTTGAGAGTAGTGTTATCAATAAAAGACAATTTTATAAGATGAATTTTTTTTTAATTTTTTTGGATTAAAATCTGACAAATTTTTTCAAAAACAAATTGGACTGTGAAAGTGTTTATATCAAATTTTAATAGCAAAATTGTAACTTGTTTAAACTAGATGCTTGAGAACTGTTTAGTTTTTATTCATTTGTAAACTAGATGCTTGAGAACAGTTTAGTTTTTGTTTAAACTAGATGCTTGAGAACTGTTTAGTTTTTATTCATTTGTAAACTAGATGCTTGAGAACAGTTTAGTTTTTATTCATTTGTATTTGTTATTGATTATAATTTATATTTATTATTATTAAAAAGAAATTTCCATTAAAGAAGACTTTGGTTCTAGTTAAGTTGTTATTTATTTATTATTAATTATAATTTATATTTATTAATTATTTTATTATAATTAAGGAGGATTTTGGTACGGCATAATATTTTTTTTTATTTAAATAATGAGGGGTTTTCGCAGTGCATTGATGATGATGATGATGATTAACGTCCATTGACACCAATTTTTGGTCTATGGGACCTAAAGAAAAGAGTTATTTAGTTTGATTTAAGATTTTATTCCTATGCTAGAAAAGCTTAGAGAGAAGCCTCCCGAACTCACTATAATTTTGACATCTTAAAAGACTAGAAAAGTCAGTATTGCAACAAAGATTATGAAATTGAGCTCTAGGATTATATTAGATATCATTTTTTAGTTAAGTAAGTCATTATTTATTATTATTTTTAAATAAATCGATATGATTATTTATAATTTGAAATTTTATTATTATTATTTAAAGTAATTTGATTTTTATTATTTGTTTTGAAAGGTAAAGATAAGTTGACCATAAAATGTATTGTTAAGGCACTTTTTTTAATATTGTTGGTTCCTAGTTTATGTGTGTATTGTGTTTAGAGATGTATGATGCAGCTTTTGGACCTCAAGAAAGTAAGAGATTCTTAATGATTTTGACCAAGATTACAATTCAAAATTTAACTATTGCACGAGGGTACTAAGTAGTAAAGTAGGGGAGAGATGTTCTATAATATAGGATAAATGTTGTTATGTTATTATTGCATTGAGACTAATGAGGTGTTTTAAACCATCCCTAGTGGAATTAAATTGTTCCACTAGGTGTCCAAGTTAGACATTGGGGTTGATTTTGAATATATATATTTTATAATGATGATTAACCTTCATTTAAACTGATATAGTTTATCAAACTTTAAAAAGGTAAAAGATTCTTAATGATTTTGACTATGCTTATAATTCAAAATATAATTATTGCACCTATATTGTTACATTATTATGGCTTCAATATGGGGTAGATGTTGTTACTTTGTGGTTGAGTGGAGAGTAGTAAAATGTTTTATAACTCAATATGGAGGAGATTCCCTTCACGTTAACTAACATTATATTAAAAAATAATAATAAATATTTATATTAAAAAATACATAAATTGGCCCACAAGGCTTAGAATAGATGGTGATGGGTGTGTTGTTAAGTCATTCATGGATGTGAAGGTCACTAGTTCCAAACTCTCCGTGGGAAAAAATCCATCTATGTTAAGGGTTGGTGTGGCATATGTGGACATCTCAAACAACTTAACAAACGAAAGTAAAACATATAAACTAACTTTAAAAGAAATATAGATTTATATTTTTTTAATTTAAAATTAAAAATAGGCCATATTATGAATTTTATTACATTAAAATAACAATAAATAAATAATTGTTGATTTAATTAAATAAGGAGTTAGAAAATATTTCATAAAATAACATTTTTTTTGTAAATTTGGTAGGAGTACATTTTCATCGTGTCTAATATATCACTCTTATTTTCCTATTTGGGAAATTGAACCAATAACTCCACATCTAGAAGTACCTTAACAGAACACATAATTGCCTTTTATCTAAAACTTTATAAATAATATTTTATAAAATAAATTAATATAATTTTATTTTACATTTAAATATATTAAATATTTAGAAAAATCAAATAAAAATCATTTGTTATCTTTTAATAACAATAAAAATATTATTTAATATAAATTAATTGACAAAAAAAAAAATACATATTAAAAAAGTGATTCAATCAATATAAATAAATGTATTTATTAAACATCTAAAATTTACTATAACCCTGCAAGATTTATATTAACTTATATTTTGCATATGTTTAATCATCATTGCAATTCTCAATTTATATTTATTAAACACCCTGCAAGATTTATATTAATTTATATTTTGCATATGTTTAATCATTGCAATTCTCAAAATCAACACCCTCCAATAAGGATGAAACATTAAAAATTATTGGTTTATCAATAGGTTAAAAAGGCAAATCTAACTTGTACAAGTATATGAGTATTTTGTACAACATTTTATTAGGGATAAAGTTAAAAAATGAATTCTGAAAAAGTTGTAAAACAAAAGGGTACACTATGAAATTCAGGAGTAGAAAATGAAGTAAGGATTTATCTTATAAGGTAAAGCATATTTGTAAATGTGGAAGTTGTGGAATTTGTACATTTAAAATTGAAATTTAAGTAAAAATTTGATATTAAAGAAAAAATTTAATACGTAGAAATTTTTTTTAATTAATGTAATGATTAAAAAACAAAACTTTTTATAATTTTGACTTTATCATTACACTAATTTTAATCCTTGTATTTTCTTATTTTAATTTTTTTTTCAAAAAATTGGACAAAATTTTTCAAAAACAAAATGTGGAAGTAAGGATTTATCTTATAAGGTAAAGCATATTTGTAAATGTGGAAGTTGTGGAATTTGTGCATTTAAAATTGAAATTTTTCAAAAGTTGTAAAACAAAAGGGTACACTATGAAATTCAGGAGTAGAAAATGAAGTAAGGATTTATCTTATAAGGTAAAGCATATTTGTAAATGTGGAAGTTGTGGAATTTGTACATTTAAAATTGAAATTTAAGTAAAAATTTGATACTTAAAGAAAAAATTTAATACGTAGAAACTTTTTTTAATTAATGTAATGATTAAAAAAAAAAACTTTTTATAATTTTGACTTTATCATTACACCAATTTTAATCCTTGTATTTTCTTATTTTAATTTTTTTATCAAAAAATCGGACAAAATTTTTCAAAAACAAAATGGACTATGATAGTGTTTAAATCAAATTTTAATAGCAAAATTGTATCTTGTTTAAACTAGATGCTTGGGAACTATTTAGTTTTTATTCATTTGTATTTGTTATTGATTATAATTTATATATATTATTATTAAAAAGAAAACTCCATTAAAGAAGACTTTGGTTCTTATCCTAAGTAGTTTAGTTGTTATTTATTTATTATTAATTTATATTTATATTTATTAATTATTTTATTTTAAAGAAGGAGGATTTTGGTATGGCATAATATTATTTTTTATTTAAGTAATGAGGGGTTTTTATAGTGCATTGATGATGATGATGATTAACGTTCACTGAGACCAATTTTTGGTCTATTGGACCTAAAGAAAATAGTTGTTTAATTTGATTTAAGATTTTATTCCTATACTAGAAAAGTTTAGAGAGAAGCCTCCCGAACTCACTATAATTTTGACATCTTAAAAGGCTAGGAAGGTCAGTATTACAACAAAGATTATGAAATTGAGCTCTAAGATTATATTAGATATCATTTTTTAATTAAGTAAGTCATTATTTATTATTATTATTAAATAAATCGATATTATTATTTATAATTTGAAATTTTATTATTATTATTTAAAGTAATTTGATTGTTATTATTTGTTTTTAAAGGTAAAGATAATTTGACCATAAAATGTATTGTTAAGGCACTTTTTTTAATATTGTTGGTTCCTAGTTTATGTGTGTATTGTGTTTAGAGATGTATGATGTGGCTTTTGGACCTGAAGAAAGTAAGAGATTCTTAATGATTTTGACCAAGATTATAATTCAAAATTTAACTATTGCACTAGGGTACTAAGTAGTAAAGTAGGGGAGAGATGTTTTATTATTATTGTATTAATATAGGATAAATGTTGTTATGTTATTATTGCATTGAGAGTAATGAGGTGTTTTAAACCATCCCTAGTGGAATTAAATTGTTCCACTAGGTGTCCAAGTTAGACATTGGGATTGACTTCGAATATATATATTTTATAATGATGATTAACCTTCATTTAAACTGATATAGTTTATCAAACTTTAAAAAGGTAAAAGATTCTTAATGATTTTGACTATGCTTATAATTCAAAATATAATTATTGCACCTATATTGATACATTATTATAGCCTCAATATGGGGTAGATGTTGTTACTTTGTGGTTGAGTGGAGAGTAGTAAAATGTTTTATAACTCAATATGGAGGAGATTTCCTTCATGTTAACTAACATTATATTAAAAAGTAATAATAAATGTTTATATTAAAAAATACATAAATTGGCCCATAGGGCTTAGAATAGATGGTGATGGGTGTGTTGTTAAGTCATTCATGGATGTGAAGGTCACTAGTTCCAAACTCTCCGTGGGAAAAAATCCATCTATGTTAAGGGTTGGTGTGGCATATGTGAGGTCAAGCCTCATGTAATCTGTGGACATCTCAAACAACTTAACAAACAATATATATATGAATTAAAGTAAAAAATATAAACTTTTTTTTTCTAAGTATGACTAATTTATATTATGTATAAAAGTACTGATACAAAACTGCACCAGCGTCAGCTTGGGAAGCCTGAACGCTGGGCTTGATAGTCAAGCAAGGCATGCAAATTCTGGACTGCCCAGAATGGGAAACCAGTCCTTTAAACCATAACGTCTGAACCGCCCATGAGAGGGAAACCGGTTTTAAGTTTACAAAAAACAAAATGGCACCATAGCTTAAAAAAGTGAACTGCCTGTACAGCAAAGCAGTATAACTAAGAAGCTTAGGATTTCTACAAGAGCATAACAGAAAAACCTGAAAGACAAAGCAGCTGCTATCCATGAGTAGGAGAGGGAGACTCTTCGATAATTCTGCAGGTAAACATCTCGCTTCTATCTGCCTGGCTTTCGCTGAGAGCACATCCGCCACCTGCGCGCTCTGTCTCCATGTTGGACCCGTGCTGAGGGACAAAGGAGGCAGGAGCAGCTCGAGGGGAACTGGAGCTGAGAGGGGGAGCTGGCGAAATCGAAGAGCTGGGCGGAGCTATATTAGGGACTTCTTCCCGAAGAGTGACAGTAATAAAAGCTGTAAGAGTGGCATTGCAGGAAGTGCAGTCAAACCTTAGCTCAGCGCGCTGAGAGGTTTGACGTATGGAGGGCCGAAGGGGACGAGGAGCAACGGGAGGAGACTCATGAGTGGAGGGCGGGGGGGCAGAGAAAGCGACGGGAGAGAAGACAGAGCCAACCTCAAACGCAGGAGCAGGAATGGGAGGCGGGCGCTATTGATTAAGATGCCCATGGCTAGAGCCCCTTCTGCTTCTCATGCGCTCGCGGAGGCGAGGCATGGTGACCGATTCAGGGCTGGGCTCAGCAAGACTCACAAGACGGACAGGAGGAGAATGAGAATTATGGGCGCCATTGGGCGGAACAAAAGAAGCAGGAGCAAGACCACTGTGACCACTGAGCAGATCAGCAGAGGAGGAAGCAAGACTACCGGACGGAGCAGAAGAAGCAGGATCAAAAACACGTCGATTACACCACGGACTGTTGGAGAAGTGGCAATTCGGTACCAGCTCGAAACAAGCAACTATCGAACAGCGCTTCCCCGTATTAGTTTTAATATTGGCTTCAATGCTTGCAGGCGAGCAATTCGCGTGCAAAGGAGTAGGAGAGTTGTAGCCGCCCACCCCACCATTCAAACCTCTGCAGATACAATCCATGCCGAGAATGACCGCCATATCCAGGAGCCGAATGAGCCGACCGAGATAATGAAGTCTCACGCAGGGTGGTGAGTAAAGGCTATAGTTAATGTCTGTACCGGGAGCCACATGGGCTACACCGGCGAAGTCCATCGGGAAGTGCACAATGTGCCACGTTCCCAGATGGCCATTAATCACCCGCATCCGGTGGTAAAAAATATAAACTTTAAAAGAAATATAAATTTATATATTTTTTAATTTAAAACTAAAAATAGGCCATATTATGAATTTTATTACATTAAAATAACAATAAATAAATAATTGTTGATTTAATTAAATAAGGAGTTAGACAATATTTCATAAAATAATATTTTCTTTTGTAAATTTGGTAGGAGTATATTTTCATCATGTATATATCACTCTTATTCTTTTATTTGGGGAATTGAACCAATAACTTCACATCAAGAAGTACCTTAACAGAGCACACAATCACCTTTTATCCAAAATCTTATAGATAATATTTCATAAAATAAATTAATATAATTTTATTTTACATTTAAATATATTAAATATTTAGAAAAATCAAATAAAAATAATTTTTTATCTTTTAATAATAATAAAAATATTACTTAGTATAAAATTAATGGACCAAAAAAATTAATACATCTTAAAAAAGTTATTCAATCAATATAAATAAATGTATTTATTAAACATCTAAAACTTACTATAACTCTGAAAGATTTATATTAATTTATATTTTGTATATGTTTAATCATCATTGCGATTCTCAATTTATATTTATTAAACATCTAAAATTTACTATAACCCTGCAAGATTTATATTAATTTATATTTTGCATATGTTTAATCATTGCAATTCTCAAAATCAACACCCTCCAGTAAGGATGAAAAATTAAAAATTATTGGTTTATCAATAGGTTAAAAAGGCAAATCTTACTTGTACAAGTATATGAGTATTTTGTACAACATTTTATTAGGGATAAAGTTAAAAAATGAATCCGTTGTAAAACAAAAGGGTACACTATGAAATTCAGGAGTAGAAAATGAAGTAAGGATTTATCTTATAAGGTAAAGCATATTTGTAAATGTGGAAGTTGTGGAATTTGTATATTTAAAATTGAAATTTAAGTGAAAATTTGATACTTAAAGGAAAAAATTTAATACGTAGAAACTTTTTTTTTAATTAATGTAATGATTAAAAAACAAAACTTTTTATAATTTGGATTTTATTATTACACCAATTTTAATCCTTGTATTTTCTTATTTTAATCTTTTAAAAAATACAAATATATAAAAATTATTATTCCATATAATTATTTATTTTTAGAAAACTAATAAATATTTATATTTGTTAAACTCCACCTCTTATCTTCATTACATCTTATTTAAATATTTATATTGGTTAAACTCCATATCTTATTTTCATTACATCTTACTTTTGTAAAATTAAATGGTTTTTAGGTAAGTGGTTAAGATTGTGGCTTGCCACCTCACTCACCTACCCACATTCAAGTCTTTTTATTTTGTTGATGATCAATACGAGACATCTCTACTCTTGCTTAGTCACTGGGTATTTTCTATTAAAAAATAAATAAATAAATAATAACAAAATGTAAACTAGTAAAACTGTTGTAAAAAAAAATTGTAAATTACAACATTTTGTATTTGTGATCAAAATGAAAGATTACCTCTCTACCATTACCAGAATTCTCAGGGATACAAATAGCCCATAAGACCAATATCACCCATATCAAATAGACATAAGAGCCAAAATATGGTCATTTGTTCAACAATGATCAAAGCTACATACATATGGCAAGCAATCTATACCATAAGAACATAAAACTCTTCTATCTATGCCTTCAAAATGTAGATCTGATTAAGGCAGAAATCCATGATAACTAAAACCACATAACAAACGTGTCCAAGAGTTGTGAATAGGAAAGGAGATGTCTAGCAATAACTTAAAAACACTATCTAGCACTAACTCCAAACAATTGTAATCGACCTTTTCAAAAAACTACCATTACTCCATGAAAATCGAAAAAGAGGCCACCATAAGGAGCATAGAACCATAAGAGAACACAGTGTGTCGTTAAGAACCTGGGAATTGCCACAGTTTTGATGCCAAAAGTAGATGATAAACAACAACAACCTCCAAAACAAAAGCACCATAGATGTACCAATGGCCCATGATATAGAACTACTCAAAGGTCTTGTGAACCATAAGCAACACAAAATGTGCAACAATACACATATACGTGAACAGTAAGAAGAGGATTTGTCACACCAAAAACCACTACATCCATTTCAAAAACAAGAACCATCAACAACATTTTACTGAAAGGCAATGAAACAATTACACCATAATAATAATGACTCCCATAACCACATATCTCTAAACCAGGGATATTGAAAAGAAACCAATTGTAAATGCTTAAGGCCCTCTAGAGAAACACCAAAATAACAACAATACCACTTCACCACAATGATATCTAAAAGAAATGGAGCAAGACATTGAGCAAAAACATGTCAAAGCTATATACTCTAGAATGAAAATAAGATGAGGACCACCCTGTTGAATCTAAACATGAAGGACACATGCAAAAATATATTACAAAATACCTAAAACCACCATTGCTAGTCATTATCAGAGGAAATTAGAGCATGTGTCTCAGCACTATCAGTCGGAGGATCTGTAAGGTCACTAGAGGCGAAATCACTCACGAGGAAGCTTTCTACGTGAGCCAAGCTATAGAATTTTAATGTAGATTCAAAATTGCTCATGTAATTTACTAAAACATAAGACTCAAATCTACTCTACTCATCTGCGGAAGCAATTTCACGATTGAGAACACATCAAAAGCGTGCATCAATATTCAATACACATACAAAGAGATTTATCTAGGGGAAAGCAACTGCTCAAAACCCCTTCCTATTTGTATTGCATTAATCAAAGAATCTGGATGAATACAATATCTTTTCTCAGTCTAAGCACAACCTGCACTTGTATCTCTATCCTTATGCCTGACTAACTTACTTTGGCCAACACTTAGCCAATTTTCAAGCCCTCCAAGCTCTCGTTTCCTTGTGTTTTTCCTCAAGGAATTAACCCCTATTATTTAGGAAATTCCTCGATCTGGATTGATCAATTCCTTTATGCCAATCTCTGACTGCATGCACCACATGTACAACTTGGAATAGTTTACAACTGATAGTACACTTCCCTTGAACTCCAATCTCAACTGGGTAACTCGAATTCTCTGCAGCATGAGTTAATTTAGGTTGATTGATTAGTTAATTAGTTAAACACTGAAGCTACACCCCACTGCTAGACCTTCCACTAGTTCCTCCAACAATTGGAAGTATTTAACTAACCATAGCTCAATTTAACTGAATTAAATTGTTGCTACTGAAATTAACTCAACCTAGGCTGCTAAAATTTAGGATTCATTGTACACAACTCAAGTTCATGCCCCCAACTTGAATTAACTAAGCTAACTAAGTGATAATAACTATATCACCTCAGTTAACTCATTCAAGTTGTCTGTTGGTGTGGAATTTCGAATTTCTCCTAATTTAATCAAGGAAAAATTAAATTAGGAATTTCTTGCTGCATTTTCAACACTCCCTCTCAGCAAGAAAGGGATTATCAGAGACCCCAATCCTGCCTCTATGGAACTCGAAATTTCCTCTTGCCAAATCCTTTGTCAACATATATGCATCTTGTTCCTCTATAGGAATGTATTCCAACAACATGATCTGCCTTTGCAGATAATCTCATAGATGGTGATACTGGATGTCGATATGCTTGGATCGATCATGAAGTGTTGGATTCTCAAAGATTTTGATACAACTTTGATTATCACAGTAGGATCCATCATCTGACTAAATAACCCAATGAGAATCTTCCTCATCCAGATCGTCACACATGTTGCTTGACTGCCAGCCATGTACTTTGCTTCTGCTAAGCTAAGTCTCTCTGTTTCCTCCTATACCAAGAAATTCTTGCTAACCCAAAATTGAAAATTCCTCCTAATGTGCTCTTCCTGCATGATGCTCTCCCTACCCTATCTGTATCTATGAATCCTTGCAGCTTCACTCCCTTTGTCTGTTTGTACCAAAGTCCAAATTGAGTAGTGCCTCTTAGGTATCTCAACACATGATCCAAGTGGATATTGGTGGCCACCTGCCTATTCCACTTGGACCCCCACCATTGTTTCTTTCAGTTTTTTAGTTTCCTTAATTGTAGCACAGTTTAATCTTTTTGGCAGTTTTTTGGGTCCTGAACTTCTGGAGTCGTTTTGAGGCCCTAAACGACGTTTTTTGGGAAAACCAGGACCAACATGGGGCATCATCTAATGTTGGTCACTCGAAATTTGTAGTCCTCGGATAGATATTTCTAACGAAGTATTGTGCGTGTCAAACGAAGATCGTATGTCAAAGTTACGTCCCCGAGAAGTTGATGTACCAATTTACCCAAACGAAGCCCATAGTTTTGGTGCTTCATATCCTACGGTTAGGCTTTTGGATGTTTAGGGTTTTCCAATGTTGTTCAATAATAAAAAGGCCCTTGAGCCTCATTATAACATAGTTCAGAGGTATGTAGCTGCCACATCTCTTCTTAGAGATGAGCTACCATCGCCCGAGCTAGTTTATTTCCATTATGTTTGTAAGCTTATTTCAATTATTTGATATTAATGAAATAAAGTATATTTTTTGCTGCATCTCTGCATTTATGTTTATTTATGTATTTATTGTGTTCCTGCATAAATTCGGATCAACAAATGTTTTGTTGCCTTCCAATACAATTCGGTTGCCTTAATCATTGCTTGACTAAGATGGTTAATTGCATAACACATGTTTGGTCGTGTGTTCACCAAATACATGAGTGAACCCACAAGTTGTCTGTAAATTGCAGCCTCCACTTCCTCACTTGAAATGGCATCCTCCTTCCTCCAACTGCATGCTAGAGAAGTGTCCATTGTAGAAATTCCATTGTAATTTAATAAAAAAAATAGATTTGAATATGGACTACTCATCAGTGGAAACAATTTAAACGATCGCAGAATCACAAAGCATACTTGAGAAAGAATTCAATCAACACATTACAAATTGATTTCTTGGGGAAAGCTGCAACTAAAAACTCGTGTTATCTATATATTGCATTAATCAGAAAATATGAGAATATTACAATGCTTTTCTCAATCCCGAGCAAGCTTTGCACTATCACAATCTATCGTACTACTTCGTAGACTGACTCTGGCCAACACTTAGTGAATTTCCTAGCCTTTAAAGCTCCTACTTCCTTGCATTGTTCAATGAGGAATTAGGCCCCTATTTAATAGGAATTTTCCTCCATTGGATTGTGCAGTTCCTTTAGGCTCTTCCTCTAACTGCATGCACCATCTATACAACCTAGATAATTATACAATTAATAGTACACTGCCCTTGTACTCCAATCTCAATTGGGTAACTCATAGATCACACATGCATGAGTTATTTATGGTTGATTTATCAGATAACTAGTTGATCACTGAGTACACACCCCACTACTTGACCTCCCACTAATTCCTACAATAGTTGGAACTAATTTAACTGATTTTAACTCAGTTTTACTGAATTAATTAATTACAACTCAAAATAAAATCAACCTAAGCTCTTATAAAATAGGAATCACTCTACATGCCTCAAGTGAGACCCTCAACTAGAATTAGTTGAGCCAACTAAGTCAAACTAACTTAGTTAACACATTATTGTTGTCTTGTGATGTGGAATTACAATTTTCTTCTAATTTAATTGAAGAGAAAAATAAATTAGAATCTTTCTTGGTGCCATTTTCAACATTTCTTGTTTCCATTTTCAACACTCTCTCTAAACAAGAAAGGCATTCATATCTAACTTGATCTAGTACCTTTGGAATGTTCTACACGCAACACTTCTCACTGTTTTCATTGCTACTGCAACATATGCAACTGAAAATCATCCAAAAATAAATAAAAAATTGAATCAACTGTGTCTGCAACTGTCTACTAGGAAATTGTGTTGTTGTTGACTATGCTACTAAGCCTTCTGCTCTATTGTCAACACTATTATGCACTCCTCAATATCTGACTGGCACTAATCCTTTTGCTACTAAATAGCGTGGGCCCTCGTAGCAAGGTAATGATCCATGAGATATAAACACCTCAATGGACCCTACCCAAATTTATGCAATTCTTGGGACTATTGCTTCACATTGCCCCACCTCACACCTGGAGGTATGGCTGCATGTGCTTCCTTTGCCCACTTGTCTAGAACTCTCCTCCTACTAGAGGTCTCTGAATTATCATCTTCATCATCATCCTCGTGGTAATCCCAATTTACAACTAGTTGAGGTTTCCTCTTGAGAGCTAAATCATACTCCCTCTCAACCATAACATCTCTAATCACTGTCTTTCTCATCGAGGTTGTGCATGCATATTCCTCTAATGCGTATAGGCTCTCAATCTTGACACCAAATTGCTTGATTTGACATGAAGCAAGATGCTTGAGGGAGGGTTCCCCATCTCTGAATACTACCTCATACCCTTTGTCTTCAATCCTCAATTTCTTCATCAGTTCAAGTGTCTTTGCTTCATTTCTATTACCGAATAACTCATTGAGAGTCTTCCACATAGAAAAGGGAGTCTCTTTACCATGTAGTTTCAAGACAATGTGGTCTCTCACACCCTCGAGGATGATCCTCCTGACTCTTGCTACACACTTCTTCCACACTGCTAGATATTTAGCATCATAGGTTGGAGGATTTGGGATAGCATGATCTATGAATTCCTTCAGCTGATTATCTTCCAACATTTCCTCCAACTTATTCTTTCAAGCAATGTAATTTGAGCTAGCCTCAAGGGCATACTTGACTCTCGGGCCATAGAATGACATCCTGCTAGCTCTGAAGAATGATACTGCAAATTCGATTCACCTGCAAGGACAACTTTGAATTCTTCTCTTCTATAGTGATTTCAACTCTGATACCATCTATAAATTACTTGTAGATTCAAATTGCTAATTGCAATTTACTAAAACAATATACTTGAATATACTATACTCATTAGTGTAAACAATTTAAACGATCGCGAAAACACAAAGCATACATGAGAAAGAATGCAATCAACACATTACACAATGATTTCCCGGGGAAAGACATAAATAAAAACCATTGCTATCTATGTATTGAATTATTCAAAAAATATAAGAAGATTACAATGCTTTTCTCAAGCTCGATCAATCTTTGCACTATCACAATCTATCTCATTGCTTCCTAGACTGACTATGGCCAACACTTAGCCAATTTCCTAGCCTTCTAAGCTCCTACTTCCTTGCATTGTTAAATAAGGAATTAGGCCCCTATTTAATAAGAATTTTCCTCCATTGGATTGCATAGTTCCTTTAGGCTCTTCCTCTGATTGCATACGCCATATGTACAACTTGGATAATTATACAACTTATAGTACACTGCCCTTGAACTCCAATCTCAACTGGGTAACTTGTAGATCACATGCATGAGTTATTTATGGTTGATTTATTAGTTAAATGGCTGATCACTGATTACACACCCACTACTTGACCTCCCACTAGTTCCTCCAACAATTGGAACTAGTTTAACTCAATTTAACTCTGTTTTACTAAATTAATTAATTACAACTCAAAATAAACTCAACCTAGGCTCCTATAAAATAAGAATCACTCTACATGTCTCAAGTTAGGCCCTCAACTCGAATTAACTGATCCAACTAAGTCAAACTAACTTAGTTAACACATTCTTATTGTCTTGTGACGTGGAATTATAATTTTCTTCTAATTTAATTCGAGGGAAAATTAAATTAGAATCTTTCTTAGTGCCGTTTTCAATATTTCTTGTTGTCATTTTCAATATCCATGGGTTTGCTACTCTCCATGCAAAAATTCTTCAATATCTTGTTGGCATACTTTCTTGAGAGACAAACAATTCCCCATCTCCTTTCCATACTTCCAAACCGAGGAAATAATGCATGAGTCCCATGTCCTTCATCTCGTATTCTCTTGCAAGATACTCTTTGCAAGAACTAATCAACTTATCATCACTAGTTAAAATCAAATCATCCACATATATACTATACTTAACAATTTACTTTCAACAAAAATATGGTAAAGGTTCAATTAGGGGAAATTTTAGCCTAAAAGTGGCATTCTAAGGAAAAATAATAAAATAATAGTTATAATAATAAAATAAGAATGGTGAATATTTTAGGGAAAATAAAAAAACTACTTTTTTTAATTGTTTTTTTGGATTATCTCCTTATATGTTTACTCAAATTTCAAGTGTAGACACTCGTTGGATGCAAGATTAAATTCCGCATCCAAAGAGTACCCATCATGCATACTTTTGAGAAGACCCACATTGATAAAAATAGAAGATACATTAAAAAAAAACCTGTTGAAACATGTTTTTTTAATGTATCTTCATTTTTTATCAAAATGGGTCTTCTCAAAAGTATGCATGATGGGTACTCGTTGGATGTAGAATTTAATTCCTCATCCAATGAGTGTCTACACTTGAAATTTGAGTAAACCTATAAGGAGATAAGCCAAAATTACAATTAAAAAAATAGTTTTTCTTCTTTTCCCTCCAAAATATTTACATGTACCTCTTTTTAAATTTAAAGGATTTTGATTGGTTTACATATTATGACATGAAAATTGCATGAAAATTTCATGGGCACTTTTAGACTAAAATTTCCTCTAATGTGCATTCGCTTCACTTTTGGCAAAGCCCAACCCGGTGAGATAGTTGTCGAGCCTGGTGTACTAAGCACGGGGTGCTTGTTTCAATCCATACAACAATCGCTTGAGTCTACAGATATGTGACTCTCTATCGAAGGTCTCAAATCCTTTTGATTGTTCAATGTACACCTCTTCCTCAGTCAATCCATCGAGGAATGCTATCTTCACATCCATATGATGGATCTTCCATCCCATCTGCATTGCAAATGCTATAATTGATCTGATAGAAGAGTACCTTGCTACTGGAGCAAAGGTATCCTCATAGTTAATTCCCTCCACCTCAGAGAACCCCTTGGCCACAAATTTGGCCTTGTCTTTCTTGATTCTTTCGTATGCTCCCGCTTCACCTTTTAGATCCATCTTGAACCCACCACTGATTTGTCCTCTGGTCTTGGGACCAATTCCCAAACAATGTTTATGACAATGGGATTATATTCCTCTACCATGGCATCAACCCATACTATTTTTTGCACTGCTTCCTCGAACGAGGTTGGTTTTATCTCTACTAGCTCACTCATTAGAGCCATGTAGCCAATGTACCGATCCAGTGACCTCCTCTGCCTGCGGTGTGATGTGGGTGCTCCCACATTCTCTTTGGCATCATGCAATAATTTGTCAGCTTCCCTGGTTCACTTCTTTAGATGTCTTTGCTTGAGTGGGTGTCTCCACTCTCTGATCCTCCTATTGTGGTTGCTCCACAAAATCCTAAGGTTCTTACTTTGGATCCAAAAGCTCCCAAACTGAATGCAATTGAAGTTCTCTCTCAAGAGAACACCTCATCGCCGTATCCTCATCAAAATTCACATCTCTACGAACAACTGTCATCCTGAGAGATGGAAAGTACACATGATAGTTGTGAGGTGTTTCCGTGTACCCCACAAATATTCTCGTCTCTGCTGTTGGCTCTATATTTTTTCTTGATTCCTTGGAAACATGACAGTAAATTGATGATCCAAAGATCCTGAAGTGTAGCACATCTGGTTTCTTCCTTGAAAAATCTTCTTATGGCATACTCATCCCAAGAATCTGATGAGGACTCATGTTATACAAATATACCATTGTGTTGCATGATTCAACCCATGAGTGCAATGGTAGGCCTTGGTCATGAAACATTGACCTTGCCGCTCCCACAATACTTGTGTTCTTCCTCTTAACCACCCCATTCTGTTGTGGGTTTTGGGGTGTTGTCAAATCCCGTCGAATGTTTACCTTTGCACAGAAATTTTAAACTCATTCTACACATATTCACCATCATTATCGTTCTTGAGAGCCTTCACTTTCCTACCATTTTCTTTCTCAACAACTGCTTTAAATTCAACAAACTTGGAGAATGTCTAATCTTTCCTCTGCATGAAGAAAATCCAACACTTCCATGAAAAATCATCTACAAATATAACATAATAATTATGCTTGGAAGTGGAGGCTATTGAGAAAGGTCCATAGACATCAGAGTGGATCCTTTCAAGTATTGCATGTGCCTTGTTGTCGCGATCATTAAAGGTGGATTTTGTGTACTTCCCCAAGATACACCCTTTGCATGTATTTTAATGATCTAGTGCTCCTTTGGGGAGGCTTGTGGTGATCTACTGCATGATCTTCAAATCCCCATGGTGCAAATGGCTAATTCTTCTATGTCATAATTTTCTAACATATCGGCTCTACACCTTCTCCGAATTTGTGCTCAAAGAAACACAATCTTCGACATTCAGCTTGTGAGGTTCTTTACCCGAACCCAATCTGTTTCACTTGTCCCGTGGAGATGTGTCTCAAGAATTCATTTCCTTTGTTGAATATCACATCGTAGCCATGACCTTCCAACACCATGATTGAAACCAAATTCTTCTTTAGACTTGGAACAAACACCACATCCTTGAGCCTGAGAGGGGAGCCAGACTCCCTCTGAAAAGTAACTATACCAATACCAGTCACGTTATACCTCCCATAAGCTCCCATCTCGATGTGTATCTGGAGGTCTTTGTTGTCCAAGTCACTGAAAAATTCTCGGTTGCACGTCATATCGAATGAGGCACCACTATCCAGATACCACACACTACCCATCGTTGTGCTTGCCATGCATGCAATGAGGGTGAAGTCTAACTCGAATTGTGAAGCCAAAGCTTCACCTGTCGCTCCTCTTAAGGGCTTCTTTCCCCCTTGACCACATTTTTCTTTGGATTGGGATTTCTTTCCTTCCCCTTTCTTTTCATTTCAAGCCAAGGCACAATTTTCCTCATCCTTGCCCTTGGGTGAAGGCTCATCTTTGTTAGTTCGCATTATTTCTTCTTGTACTAGATAAAACCATAATCGCTCCCAACTTGGCAGTTTCACTCTACCATTTAGCGAATCTTAATAACTATGCCAACTCTTGGGAAGGACCAAGAGGGCTAGAGCTACCAAATCTTCTTCAGGGACATTAACACTGACGCCACGAAGTTCATCACGACATTGTGTAAACTTTCTCTATTACTACGGAATTGTTTCATTCTTTTGCATCTTGATACTCCGAAGCTTGTCCTTGAGTTCCAACTTCTTGTGGTCACTATTTTTCTCGAACAACTCTGTGTTTTCCGCATCGTGAACAAAGTCTCTTTCCCATGGATATTTGTGACAATATGTTTTCATACTCCCTCCAATATGATTCTCCTCACTTTGGCCACATCCTTATTCCACTGAGCGAGACCCTGGACATCTGATTCTTTGGGTTTTTCTACATCTATCTTGATGTATTCTAGAAGCCCACTGTCATCTAGTACTGTCTCGATGTGGATCTTCCATGCCACAACGTCTATGGTTCCTTCCAAAGCATATTCGAGCCTGAGTCCATTGAAAGTCATCTTCTCAGTCCCAGAGAAAACATGTAACGTTGATCTTCAATTCGAACGTCTTACAATGACAACTTCAAAATCTCTTCTCTATTGTGAATCTAGCTCTGCTACCATGTAGAATTGTAATGTATATTGAAAACTGCTCATGCAATTTACTAAAACATAAGACTCAAATCTACTCTACCCATCCGTGGAATAAAATTCACGATCAAGAACACATATAAAAAACATGCATAAAGATTCAACACACATACACAAAGATTTATCTAGGGGAAAGCAACTGCTCAAAACCCCTTCCAATATGTATTTCATTAATCAAAGAATCTAGATGAGTACAATATGCTTTCTCAGTTTGAGCACAACCTACACTTGTATCTTTTATCCTTCTGCCTGGCTGACTGACTTTGGCCAACACTTAGCCATTTTTAAAGCCCTCTTGCAAGCTCTTATTTCCTTGCATTGTTCCTAAAGGAATTAGCCCCTATTATCTAGGAAATTCCTCAATCTGGATTGCGCAATTCTTTTAGGTCAATCTATGACTACATGCACCACGTGTACAACTTAGAATAGTTTACAACTGATAGTACACTGCCCTTGAACTCCAATCTCAACTAGGTAAGTTGAATTATCTGCATGAATGAGTTAATTTAGGTTGATTTATCAGTTAACTGGTTAAACACTGAAGTTACACCCCACTGCTAGACCTTCAACTAGTTCCTCCAACAGTTAGAACTAGTTTAACTGTCCATAACTCAATTTAACTGAATTAAATTGTTACAACTAAAATTAACTCAACCTAGGCTCCTAAAAACTAGGAATAATTGTACACAACTCAAGTTCATGCCCCCAACTCGAATTAACTAAGATAACTAAGTGATAACAATTATATCACCCTAGTTAACTCATTCATGTTGTTTGTTGATGTGGAATTCCAAATTTCTCCTAATTTAATCAAGGCAAAATTAAATTAGGAATTTCTTGCTGCATTTTCAACACAAGCGAGAATCCAAATTATCCAAGCAGAATCTTTGGTTGTGAAGCATACATTTGATGTTCTCTAATGAGGAGAAAATGTTATAATTCTCAACTTGTTTATCTTTACAAATAATACACAACTGAGTATCCATTTGTCGATGTAGAGCCAAAGAATTCATAAAATTGAGTCGTATTTTCCTAAATCTACCACGATCGGGAACCCATTTCATGTCATCCCCGACCAACTCAGAGTTTGAGTGATAAGGTCGATTATCTGCCTCTTTGTTCTCCAACAATAAGATTTCTCTCTTCACTTCCATAGGAATAACATCAAAAAAGGAAGCAACAAAGTCATAAGCAAAAGGATGAACCCTTTTGTGCCCTATGTTACCTCCTCCACCCCTCGTAGTACTCATTCATTACCTGGGAGGCATGAGCACAACTGCAAAGGAACACTATGGACACAGTCTGAAAGAAATTTTGTCTATAAAGCTAGAAAAAGGATGACACATAACCCTGAACTCTAGACTTGAAGATAACTAAATTATCCCCTAATTGCCACAATACAAGAGAAAAACCCAACAAATTCTTGAGATCACCATATCTCAAAAACATGATACAACCTAGAAACAACCAATAGAATTTCTTTATACATAGGCTTGACAAAAGAACTTTATACCAATGCCCAAAATCCCTAATTTTACCAACGAACACAAGAGACATGACACTTTGACCAAATTAATTGACCATATATTCTAATTTAATTGAAAACTTCTTGTATAGTGTGTATTATTTTCATTCATGTGCCTGACGTTTCGGGCGAACACTTCACCCATATTCTCGGACATTAAGCTTAATTTCCATGAAGATGGATGAAGTGTTCACTCGAACGTCGGGCATATCAATGACCATAATGTAGAGTGTACTAGAAATTTAATGTCGCTAGATATGGGTGAAGTGTTCACCCAAAATGTTGGACACATCAATGAACACAAGACACAATATACTAGAAGTTTAATGCAACACCCATATTTAATGATTACTTTGTTAAATGACATTTTTAATTATACATTGAAGTATTTAATTTTAATTAGCATATTAACGAATATGTTAATCAAAAGTTGTGAATCAAAGTTTCTTACTTTTGAAAATTAAGTCTAAATTATGGTACAATGCCATGAATCTGATGGCAAAAGTTTCCAAGACTCCAAAGTAGTTGAATAAAGTAGTTAATGGAAGTTACCTTTCCTCTGGGGAATAAAAAGAAAATCCTAGAGAAGGAAAGGGGTTCTGTACAGGAAAAGAGGAACAACTAGAGGCTGAAGAAAGAGTGCATCCAGAGATGGTGGAAAACCAGTGGAGCTCTACTATCTGATTGGGAGAAGAGACTGGACAGGAGTCCTGAGGTCTACCTCCTTGGATAAATAATCTGTTGAGATTTCCTACTTTGGTGAGGAGAACGGGGGGAGTGGAGGACGTCATCGCCTCACTCAAGGTTGGGTGGAAGCCATCAGAGTTATAGAAAGTGAGATAAGTAAACTTGAATTAAAAAAAATCTTGAATGTTTTTCCATGTGAAATGTATGCTCAAATATAGAAATAGAAATTTTATTTTATGTGATTTTATGGCAAAAGAGCTTACAGAGGAAGAAAGCTCTGTAGGGAATGGATTATGGAAAAGTTTTTGTACTTATGAAATTGACCTTTATATAATTTAAACCCTGGGTGAAAACTGTAAACATAATAGGTTTGACAATCTAAGACTTAGGAAGTAAATCCCAAGAAAAAGACAATATGTCTTGAAGACATAATTTAACTAATACACATACTAAGGGAATAACACCCTTAGAGTGGTTTGGACACTCATCTAGAATAAAGCTAGAAGTAAATGTAAATAGAGTAAATTGTCAAATTATTAAATATCTAAGTACAAACAGTAACTATTGTGTGAAAACAAAGATTATGAAAGAACTGGTCTTTCTTACTCAAACATTATACAATCTTAAATCCAGTGATATTAGTAAAAGAAAATCACGCATTTACAAATATTTTTCATTAACAGACATATGCATTCACGGATAATATGCATCTACAAACATTAAATATTAGTAGAGGAAAAATGAAGCAAGATTAATCATAAACAATATATATATATATATATATATATATATATATATATATATATATATATATATATATATATATATATATATATATATATATATATATATATATATATATCCCTTAAAACATAACTAGAAATTGTATTTAAATGAAGGAACCATGGAGTATTGCAAAGTATTCATTATAGAGGCTTAAGGAAGAAGCCGAAATTATGTATTCTACACGAACAGAAATAATCTAGATAATATAACGAAAAATGTCACTAGAGAAGTCGATAATTCATGCACAGGCCCATTAAGTATTGATAACAGAGAACCAATAATTGTAAAAGTGTAGCTTTGTAAATGGAACCTAGTATATTCATAATACTTTAATTAAGTACAGTGGAACCCCACGGGTTCAGAACCTTCAATTAAAACTTGGGTGGTTTCAATACCAACCCTCTGTAAAAAACATGGGCAATCTAGGACAGTGTTCCGGCGATGCTGTTGGGGATTTATATACAAAAACAAAATAAATGTACATCTAAAGGGATAAATAACAAAATCGATCACATAAACCCTATCAAGGTCCGAGGAGACAACCCTCGACCTCCATAGGAAAGAAAACTAGAGAGAAACCCTTGTAGAGCCGACATGACTGAAAACTCTTGAACTGGAGAAGACGATGCCGAGAGCCAACTAAACAAACAGTGGAGAAATAAAAAATGCACCTGAAAGAAAACGATGATGCCTCAGAATGTATCTGTTGTTGGAGAGGGCAAGAGTGCCAATGGTAAACATGGGTGGAAACCTTACCTGTAGGAGGAGAAAATAATTTCTATTAGTAAGAACTTAAAAACAATGCGTTGTAAACCAAGAAAACCATAGATAACTGGAGGAAAATAATTCTATTACCTTGGGTCTACCAGAGATTGTAAACCCTCGAATTTGCAAAAAACAATTTATAAATTCTTGGGAATGAGACCATATACAGGTACAAAGATTAAATGAAAAGATTCAATTCAAGAGATCGATGGAGGAAAATCATAAGGTTGTTAAGCTAACCAAATGAAGAGGAGTTACCTATAAATTTCGCAGAGAAGCAATGTCATTAACTAATGCCTGCATAGAGAGCTGAACAGTGATCGGTGTGCCATGGTCGCACTACGGTCTAGCCTCTGTCAAGTAACGAAGCACGTTGAAGTCACTATACGACGACATAGAGACCCTGAGCGCTGGGGCTCTTCCAAAACAAAAAGAACAGTAGAGAATCCAGTATAATAGGCTCACCATTTCATGAGTCGTTGTGTTTAAAACCATGCTCAGCAAGAAACCAAGGTTGCAGAGCTCACAGATAGTCTCGGCGGAGGCACAAGAATGAGGTGGTTAGGGTTCAGACGGGGTAAGTTATTACCCTAATGGACCCCGATTTAATCACCACCGTCGATGCTGCAGATAGATCAACGAAGGAGATGGAGCCAAATGGCAATACAAAGGGATTACAATGAGATTCGAGGTGAAGGACTGTTAGCACATAAATTGCATATGAAAACTTAATCTCGTGGAACAAATAATCTATGCCAAGATTGATAATTCGTACCCCACATAGTCACGACCATAATGGCTATTAAATCTGCGTCGAAAATGGGAGCGATAATATTTGTAACCTTTATAATAATTACAAAAAAACAAATGTATGATATAACGAGCTAAAAGGTTAATGTTTGATATGGTGAAGACATTTGACCCACCGTATTATGTTTGCAAAAAGTATTATATCCATGTAACTTTATCTTTATTCAGAGCTTCGTATGTTTCTAGTTTCAAGTGCAATGTATTAAGGTAAGGATTCTTATATTTTTTTCCAACGTTGGTAATTAGGACTGTGTTCCCTAATGTGTCTAGAAAGGCAAGGCATGGTAAAATCATTAAAAAAAAATTTATGAGAGATAGTTTTATATAGATGAACGTTACATTTAATGTCTCTGCAGGTGAGTGAAGTGTTCACTCGAAATGTCGAACACATCAATAAACACAACACACAAAATACAAAAAAATTTCAACTACATCAAGTTGTGGATTGTGGAAATATTCAAATATTCTAATGGCCATAACTTCAAGCGCTAAATTTGTCTAAAACAAAAAACATAAACTCCACGATATCACCCAAACATAAACAATTACTCACATAGACCCAAAATATTTCCTAAAATTAAACTATTAAACCATTAAACTAAGAAATTACCCAAGACCTGGATAAACAAATTAAAAAAGCTGATGGACCAAATTTCTGACCCTGAAACAACGATTGAGAGTGTGAGTCCAAGACAAACAGAATTAAACTCACCAGATCAATGATGAGGAAGCTAGAGTATCCCAAACCAGAGAAGATCTAGTATGCCACCTTTGAAAGTGAAAATCGAAATGAAACCTTTGAATATGATTGTTTCTGTATTCTTTTGCATGTATTATAATGATACAGGGATGCTCAGAGAATTTTGTAGGGTCTGGGATTCTTCCACCCGTAATTGTGCTTGCCATATGCATCGAATATCCTATCATCAGGGTGTTTGTTTTGTATTTGGAATTTGAGAATTCTTGCTATTTATACAGATGTTGAATATGTACTGTTATATTTCTCACTTAATATAAATCATTTTTTTTCTAAAGGAAGAAACAAATAATAGAGGACACGCATCCTATCCATCGCAATAATTGTAGATTAAAAACAACGATCCCACCGCAGATTTACCATACACGTAGTATCTACCCATTGGCACGCTGTCACGAAGAAAAAGTTAAGTGTGAAAATAGCACTCGCTTTTATACATCTCTGACACCCTAGATAACACCCCATTGGGGTCAAATTTTTTTGTAAAATTAAATATATAATAATAATATGAAAATAGTAAAATTAAACCCTATAATGACGATACTATAAAAAAAAAAAAAAAAACCAATAAATCGATATTTAAGTGAATTTGGTTCACAAAGTTGCTTCCAATAAATTTGTTGTTTTATTATATTTTTTTATTTTAAATTTATATTTTTTATTATATTTTTTTATTTTAAATTGATTAATTATTATCACATTTTTAACGCCTTTTAACCAACTCACTAATTTTGAATGAATATTTCGTTGACTATGAGAGACCCTCGAAAAAGGTTTTTATCTTTATTGGTATTTTAATTATCATATAGTATATAATTTTTAATTTTTAATAAATATTTAAAATTTTAATTATATATATATATATATATATATATATATTATAAAAATTATGATCATAAAAATAAATATAAAATTTTATATTACAATAATTATATTTTTGTTTATAATGTATAAAGTAAATTATGCCTTCATGTTTTATTAAGGCATTTTGTGGTATAAAGGGTAGTGGTTAGTAATTTTGTGGGAAATTTTGGCTGCTCAAGCCATATGTTAGTTGCGTCAGTCATTTGAGAACTCACATAAACTAATTAACAAACAAAAAAATAAAAAATTCTCTTTAATACTATTGTCGCTATTCTCAAACAAATGAATAAAAGATTGTAAGATCAAATAAACAAAAATCTTTAAAAATTGAAATAACTAACAAACATAAAATAATTATAAAATAGTTAGAAAAAACAAATATGAACAAAAGATTGATAGTCCAAATAAACAATTATATATATATATATTATAGTTATAAAGACACGGATAACATAAAATCATACACCAAATAGATATAAGATTGTAAAATCAAATAAATAAAAATATTTAAAGATTAAGATAACTAAAAATTATAAAATAAGTGGAGAAGGCAATTATAAATAAACAAAGAAATTTATAAATGAGAGTGGCAAAGGCACAAATAACAAAAGAGACCCATTAATTAAACAAAATTTATAAAATGAATAAGTGAAGGCATTTCTTATTTAAAAAACCATTCAAGGTACAAAATCTGAGGAATAATTAATCTTAAAAGAAAAGTTGATGCACATCTTTAGAACAATTAAATTTTTATTTCTAATCTTCTCGAAAAGTTGAATCGAAACAAAGTTTATATGCTAAGTCACTTTCCAAACTTAGGAAAGACCATGAATATACCTATGAATATTATATGCAAAATAATGGGTTGCCCACTCAGTAAGGTTGACTGAAAACAATATATTAATCACTCTCATGACACTTAAATTCAATGATGCATTTGTTGCCAACATCTAACCTAAATAATGCATTTGTTGCCAACATTTAATCTAAATGATGCATTTGTTGCAGTCTGCCAGCCATGAATATGACCTTTTCATGATCTTCAATTTGGATATTGGATGGCAAATGGGTTTTCACATCATAATATACTACTGTCAATTAATCATGGGCCCTTTTTGTCAAATCATGGCATATGGAATTTGATCGAAGAATGATTCTGTCTTTAAATTAATGTGAGAGTATCATTGTTACTATAATCTATATATATTTATTTTTTTAATAATAATTTAAAGGTTTGTATTTTTTAATATAAAATAAAGAAATAATTAATTAATTACTTTTAAATAAATAAAAAATATAAAAGCTATTTAATTAAAAGATGACATGTTTTTTCATAATATAAAATGAAGTAAGATTATTTTTGAATATATAAATAGATTTAGCAACTTAAATTTTTTAAGGGTATTTAAATGTTGCATATTAAATAATTTAAATTTATAAACTTTAAAAATATTTACAGAAATTTAAATCAAATTGATCTAAAAATATATTAAAAAAATTTGGATTATTGTAAAAATATATATAAATATTTAATTAATTGAATTATTTTAAATAGTTTAGAAAAACTATCTCTATTCAAGTTTTTATTAACTTTATTATACAGTTTGAGTGGGCCTAATATAGTTTGAGTAAGTTTAATGGTTAAGAGCATGTATTTCCTCCTAAAAGGCTACACATTCAAAACCAAAGAGGTAGAGTATGTATGCCTTTCTAAACTTAGCAGTCAAATCCTTGTACGAAAGTGAGTCCTTTGTCTCATAAACAATAAGTCTTATATACCAATTTGGTGTCTAACCATAACCTTAAAATAAATTTATTATTATTATTATAACCTAATATTATATATATAATAAATTTTGAATTATATTATAAAAACGTTATAATAAATCATCTTATTTATTTGTATTAAAATTATGAATACACAATTTGAATTTTTTCCAATTCATGATTAGTAAGAGTTTTTTAAACCAAAAATTATGAAAAATATATTTTTTTTCAATCTTTGCTTTTGGTAATTTTTTAATTGCATCATCGAGAAACCTAACAATAAACCAGGTCAAATATTTATATTGAATTGTGAGCACCTGATTGGAATTTTCTTTGATTAATGAATGGTCAAAGTAGTTCTAAAGCACTGGACAAAGGAACAAGGCCAAGGCATTTGACTAAAATTTTGGGATTTGGGCTATGCATTGAAGAGTTTCATTTGAATTTGTTATGTTAAATATTTATATTGAAATTGTGAATACAATCCAAAAATAATCTATTTTTTTGGTAATTTTTGGATTGTATATATTTTTTTAATAGGGATGTCTGTAAAAATAAAATGTGAGTGAGATAGAATATGATATAAGCTAAATGTAATATGGTTTTCATTGTTGTAATAGAATCTATTAAATTTTTTTCTGTGGTTTTTCTTTAAATGGGTTTTTTTGCCTAAATCTTGTGTCTAAAGTTTGAGTTAAAATTTTCAGTTAATTCTTGTTTCCAATGAATTGAAAATTTTAATTTTCAATTTATTTTGTTTCTTTTGTTTTATTAACGTATGGTATTAGAGTTGTAGGTTGTGTAAGCTATGAAGTATGGAGAATAATATATTAAGCTATATGGAAAAGTTGAATGGGACCAATTTTTCCCTATGGAAATCATAAATGAAGGATATTATGATTACAAAGGACCAATATTTTCCAATTGAAGAGTGGCAAATAAACCCTAAAAAATGATAGATGGAGCTTGGATGTCTTTGGATAGGAAGACTATTGCTACAATACGACAATTCGTAGCAAAGAGTGTCAACTTTAATATTGCAGGTGAGAAGACATCATAAGGGCTATGGAAGAAGTTACATGATTTGTATGAAAAGAGTACAACTTCAAATAAAGTATTCTTGATGAAGAAGTTATATAACCTGGAAATGAAGAAGGGTGCTTCAGTTGCAAAGAATTTGAACAAATTTAATATAATTATTAGTCAACTTTCCTTTGTTAAAATTATTCAAGACGATGAAATAAATATTATCTTACTTATGTGCTCCATGCTAGACAATGGGAGAATCTAATAGTTGCTATCAGCACTAAAACACCTACTGGGACCGTGAAGTTTGATTATTTTAGCAGCAGTTTAATGAATGAGGATATATGCTGTAAATCAATTGTGGAAAACCAGGGAGGAGAATCTATAGCCTTAGTTGATTGTCGAAGGAAAATTGAACACAACAAACATGGACATTCAAAATAAAGAGGCAAATCGAAATCAAGAACATGAAGACTTACATGTTTTCATTGTGGAAAGGAAGGACACAAGAAAAATGATTGTTGGATTTGGAAGAAGGTGTAGAAGGAACAAATATCAATCAACACAAATAAAAAATCAAGCAAAAAATGAAGGTGAGATCACTATTGTAGCTTCTAAAAGTGATGTCTTATTATTGTTTGAGTAGAAGAATATTTTTTATATACTTATCGTAGTAGCATTGATTGGGTACTTCACTCTGGGGAATATCACCATGTGACCCCATGTAAAAATAATTTTTTTGTACATATTCCAAAGCTGATCATGGTAGAGTATATTTAGGAAATAATCATTGATGTAATATTGTTGGAGTGGGAAATGTATGAATCAAGAAAAAGGATGGATAAGGTATCTTGCTGAAATAGGTTAGGCATGTCTTAGAGATGCATGTGAGCTTGATCTCTATGGGAAGATTGGATGATGAAGGCTACTCCACAACCTCTGGGAAATGTGGTTGGAAAATCACTAAAGGGTCATTGGCGTTGGCTAAAGATTTAAGATAGTGTAACAGACTCGAGCAAAAATTCATGTAATAAAAAGTTAATAAAGACAAAATAAGAACATGCTTAAGGGACACTTATTCTAAGTTGAATGTTGGGCAAAGATATCCTAGTGGGAATCACTAGATGTGTTTATGGCTAAGGGAATTTGAAAAAGGAAATGGCTAAGGCATTAAAGAGGAAAAAGTATTTTTGGCACATTTATTTATGAAAATAAAGGAAAATAGGAGAAAAGGAAGGTGAAAGGTCACATATTGCATGTGAGGATGAAAAATGAAGGAAAATAATGGAAAATGAAGAAAAAGAGACCTAATTGATAAAAAGGCTTTTGAGAATCAATTGGTACCCTTTTGTCAGTTCAGTTTTGGAGCTCTTTTATTATTCTCTCTCTCTCTCTCTCTCTCACTCTTAGATACTTAGAGTTTTCCTGGATCATTTAAGCATTGAGCCAAGAAAGAGGAAAGTAAGCAAAGGAAGGAAAATAAAAGAAAAGGAAATCAAAGATCAAGCAAGGAAGAGCATAATCTAATAACTTCAGCATGGATACTTGCAGGTAGCATATTGCATGTGTGATTTCCTAGTTGGTTTGGACATACATGACTTATGCATGTTGGTATTTGGTTCTCTTGTTGTCGGTGGCATGATTTTTCCATGTTTTGACAATGGTTTTCAACCTTGCCTTTCCTTTTTACGGATGCCATGGTGTGTTTGGATTTTGATCTCGAATTTAAGCTTTGGAATTGCCAGATAGATTCCAGAATCTAGGGCAGAGGTGGTCTTAAGGAAAATTCCCAAAGTTCTAGGAATCCCTTGACCGGTTTTGGTAGGATACACGGTAAATCTTGAGGGTGGTGTCTCAGTTTATGGCCTAGTGATCCAGGATTGGATTGTGGCAAAGCCTAAGAGACAGGGAGACGAATAATTCCTCAAGGATAGTGATGGATTTCAGATGACATTCCAAGTTCAGTTTAGTTTTGTGATTAGATCACTAGTTTTGGTGTGGTCACGGTATGGTGAGGGTGGAGGTGGTTTAACCTTTGGATTCCCTTGGTTGTTTTTGGATTGGTTTATCCATGATATCCCATATTAATGCTTGGAATATGACATGGGGGTGATTGGATGAAGAGAGATTTGGCTCAACCATGTCTATGGTCGGGTGGTACGTGGAATTCCCAAACCTGGTCGAATATTGCCTATGTTTAATGGAAGCTAAGTTCTCTTGCTTTTGTACTTATTTATATGTGGATTTAATGGTTGTTATCTCTCTGTTATTTCCATGGTTCTATGTTGGTTATAAGCATGTTTAAATGACTAGATCATGTCAAGGTTATTTCATGTATTTACTTGTAATTGTTAAAATAATGGATGCAAGACCTAATTGATGTCATATCTATTCAAGGAAGAGGGTGGTGATCCTTCTTGCATTGTCTTATAAGAATTTCAGTCATTCATGTTTTGTCTTTTATCCTAGAACTGTAGATTTCGTTCATGTCAAGTGCTTGATAGAATGGTAGTCTTGGTAGGGGATGGTCAGGCCTAGTCCTGGATTTAGTTTTTGGTTATTTGGCATTGTCGTCATATGTTTTATAGATTCTGAAAGCTACAAGAAGTTCTAGTTAGTGTCCGAGATTTTGGGCTTAAACATTTCCTTAAATCCCGCGGACGCAGGCACATGTATGGAAAATTGTTTCCCTGGACGCACACATGCATATGTTGTGAGAGCGTCTAGAGCCTCCCAGACGCACCCTTTCCTATATCAAGGGAGCATCCGAGGGTTTTCTTCAACAAAAGTAAGTGGGACACAGGGAAAAGTCATATTGATGGCTGGGATAACCTGTGGGTGTTCTGTAGCAGGTGCAGGGAGTCTATGGTATGGTTTTCTGCATTGATTCCACTTCCTTAAAGTCACCAAGGAGGTTGAGTCTACTCTTAATTGCCCTCAACTCATGTTTACCCCGATTGGCTGTTACTTGGGTAGATGTGAGGGGAGGTGTCTCTTACAGGTGGTACCATAGCGTGGTTGCGCTCTCCTTGGGAAAAGTATGATGTTGTCAATCTTATTTTCGTTATGCGTTCATGTTGGTCATGCATGTGTTTCTCATGTTGGTGGTCTATGTACTTGTTGCATCCACATGGTGTTTTTCATGGTTGCAGTGAAGTAGATATTTGGTGGGAAGATGTGAAGAATTTCAGGGGTATTTGTGAGGAGGAACTTACTTGGAGTGAGTTCAAGAGGTTGTTTCGGAAGAAGTATCTGTCAGAGAGGTACTATGATGCTAGAGGTAAGGATTTTTATGAGTTACAGATGGGTTCCATGATAGATGATGAGTATGATATTAGGTTTTTGGAGTTGTTGAAATACATGCCTTACCTCAAGGAGGAGAAGGCCAAGGTTCAAATATTCATCGATGGGTTGCCAGTAGCATACAGATACCAGATTGAGTTCGATGAGCCTAGATAATTAGAGGAGGCCATTCGAAAGTTGAAGCATTGTTATGAGAATTTAAAATGAAAATTAGATCCTAAGCGTGATTTAAAGGGAAAGGAGAAAGCTAAAGGAAGATGGCCACCAAAGTGGGAAAGACCACAAGATGTAGGTGAGAAAGAAAGCATGGTTCCTTGTAATAAGTTCAATACAACTAGGAAGGGAACTGGAGAGCAGCATATTAGAGGTGATGGTAGAGCACCATTGCAATGTTGGATATGTGGAAAGGATTATCGTAAGAGGGACTATCCACAGTATTAGGGTGGTAGACCCTAGATCTATAGTGCATAGGAAGTGCAGATAGTTGGGGATGTTGGTCATAACATTCCTCAGATTTATGCAGTTGTGAAAAACAAGCAGGTAGATCATTAAGCTTCTATCATTGAGATGGACGATAAGCTTTGTGATCAAGTTGTTTCTATTTTTTATTTGGACTTATGAAGGAACACAATAAAATACATAAATACACATAAATGTAGAGATGTAGCAGAAATAACACTTTATTTCATTAATATCAAATAACTAAAATATGATTACAAACATAATGGAAATAAACAAGCTAGGGCGCTAGTAGCTTGTCTTTGAGAAGAGATGTAGCATCTACAGTCCTCTGAAATGTCTTACAATGAGGCTCTAGGGAATTTTTATTATTGAACAACATAGGAAAACCCTAAACAACCAAAACCCTAACCCCAGGAGATGAAATGCCAAGAGTTTGTGGGCCCTGTTGGGGTTAGTTGGGCAGCCAACTTCCTGGCATCGTAACTTGGTCATACTACCTTCATTTGGCATATACAATATATCATCGAAAATATCTCCCTAAGTACTACAAGTTTTTCCATAGGTCATTTCCTACAACTAAGAGCCTGTTGTAGACCTCAAAAAACGTCGTTTAGGGGGTCAAAACTGCTTGAGAAATTTAGGACCCAAAAAACTACTAAAAATAGTAAATTCTACTATAAAAAAGGAAACTGATGAAACTGACAGGAGGTCTAGGTGGAATAGGTGGGTGCCACCAATATCCACCTGGATCATTCCTCCCACCTTAGGAAGCAATGTTCCCCATTGCATGCAGAGCCTCCATGAGGTGAGGAAATTTTTGTTGAAACTGGTCCCTAGTGAACCACTTGCCCTGGTGAATGAGGTGGTCTGCTTTGACAACTCGATATTGCTTGATACACTACTGGCATGTGTTCTTGATTTGTGTGTCCATGATCTGATTAGTTGTGGCTTTTTCCATGCAGTCTAGATTTAACTTCGTTGTTGTGAGTTGTTGTGGCATGTCAAATTTGTCCAGTAGAGGTGGAAAATAGGGCCGAAGGCAGTCCACATTGAATAATGGGTGTAGAACAAGGAATGGTGGAGTATTGAGCTCAAAGGAATTGTCCCCCACAACCTTGGTGATGGTGTATGGCCCATATCGAAGCGAGAAAAGCTTGTGGTAGGGTCCAACGAGGCACTCCTTTTGCAAATGTAACCACACTTTGTCGCCCACCTAGAAGTTGTGTGGCACCCAATGTTGATCATCTCGCTACTTGTACTTAGCATTGGCTCTATCCAATATGTCATGAACTTGTTGTCGGATGTGCTGAATGCGCTCAATGGATTTTTTTTCCTTGTTAGCTTCAAACTGGACATAAGCCGAATCTTCCTAAGTAGCCACAAATGGCATGGCTATGTCAATGGGACATAGTGGCTAGAATCCCAAGCCCACCTGAAAGGGGTTGTGGCCGATTGAGTTGCAGAGAGCCCGGTTATAGATGTGTTGTACATAGGGGAGGCTCTCATCCCATGTGTGTGGATGCTTTGAGTTGTACATGCACAAAATGTGTATGATCATCCTGTTGACAACCTCTTTCTGGTCATCAGTTTGCGGATGGAAAGATGTAAAATTAGTGAGCTTGGTGTCCAACATCAACTAGAGGATGGACCAAAATGTACTGAGGAACCTGCTATCCCAATCTGATAAGATAGACTATGAGATCCCAAAGTTTTCCCACACTCATTCAAATAAGAGTTTAGTAGTGGCTTCTATTGTGATATTCTTCTTGTAGGCCACCATAATGGTCATCTTCAAGAATCTGTTGACGACCACAAAAATAAAGTCATTTCTATGCTTAGTAGAAGGAAGGACCAACATGTAATCCGTGGAGATGGATGCCCAAGGTCAACTAGGGGTAGGAAACGGAGTATAGAGGTGTTGGCTTGAGGGGTCCTGACCCAGGTTCAGAGTTGAGGTTAACCAACAAAACCCTCTTACTACTAGCCCTTTTGACAGTGACCTTCTTGTGCAAGTCAAAGTCTCATCCGAAGCAGTATGGGGGGGTGTTGGAACCAGGTTTCCACACCATGAGATAGTATTAAATAATGTGGGTGTCGTTAGATCTAAAAAAATCATGAACAAACCTCCGCAACAGAAGCCCTAACCAAGAAACCCTTAACAGGCATATTCCGGTCAATTATGCAGAATATCTTGCGCTCAGGTTAAAACATAGTCCATAATCCATGTAATAACTCTTAATAGATAGTATTAGAACCCAATAGCACTAGATCCATTCAATAACCATTCATCTAAAGCTAGAAGCAGTTGCACAATTGATCTAAACACAGATAATAAAGGAATAAAAAATAATTCGCAAAAACGATCATAAAGTAAATAAAAAATGCATTTCAGATTCAGATATTAGCAACAATAGTTGTTTATCCATAAACAGTTCAGATGTTCCATACAAAATCTTCAATTCACCCACACACAAATCCAGTAGGGTCCGCACACAGTAGGACTAAGGTCTCCATGCACACAGCCAGCAGGAGCCTTTTAACCCAGAAAAATCCTAGAATATCAAAACACAGTCAGATCCATCATCAATCTTTCACTTATATCTTCGTCGACTTGATCTAGACTCCTATTTATACTTTTAGCCTGCGCTCATGTAAGGTCTGCAAACCATGGTTTGCGGCCCCTAGTACTACCGTTTTGACCCATTACAACTCATGAAGGGCTTTGAATCGCCCCAAATCCCCTTGTATTGTGATGCACACGACTAAAATTACAAAATGTTTAAAAAAATATATCAAAAATGTCTCCAAGTTCGGTCCTAGGGGACCCCGCTCCAACAAGCCCCCAACACAATATTGTGACTCGTCCCAAGTCACAGCTGTAGTGGATTATTCATCTTATTTTGGAGCTCTTCGATGGCAGTAGAAAAGGGTGCCAAGATGCCCACACTCTGATTCGTTGTGCTTTGCGTGGCCTCTACCAGCTTCTGTGAAGTTGACACTCTGCAGGGTCTGATTCAGGGTCTTAACTGCAGCACCCAGACCCTAAGACAACTTCATTTCCTCGTCTGACCATGGCTTCATATGGTCAGTGACAATCTGATTCTTTCGACGGAGGACCTCGACCTCATCTCATAGCACTTGACTGGTCTGAAGGCGAGCCATGCTCTAGGTAGGAATGAACATAGGTAAGGCCTCTTGCAGATCGTCAAATGCTTGCTCCTTGGCGTGCAATTCTAGATTACTCTTCTTAACGAGTGTATCTGTTTGCACAGAGGTCCATAGTTCCATGGCTATTTCCAGTAGCTTTGAGCCCTTGTCGACATTGGATGAAATGCTTGCAGATGCGTCCTTGACCAGGGAGACTCGTTGTGCGTGCACCTCCAGGGGAGTCTCAGGCTACAACTTAGCCTGCAATGCAACAATTTGCTGTTCAAATTCTGCCTTCACCGTCTGCATTTCGGATCTAGAGGCCTTGAGTGCGTCAAACATGCTTTCAATCTTAACTTATAGTGCAGTGGATGCTGGGATGACTACTTCAGGAAGATTATCGCACAACCTGTCTATTACGTTCTCCAATTCCACATGTTGAGCCACAACCGCCTGCTGCGCTTTTTGTGCCTGGAGCAATTCTCCTATTTTGGTGGCTACTGTCTGCTTGGCTTTGCTTAATTTCTGCTGCACGTGCGCCTCCTTGCACTAAAACTCGTCGGAAATAAATATTTAGAGAGTGTGTAGCTTTCGACTTGGTAGCTTTTCTAGATCAATTCCGACCTCAGGGCAGGTTTGCACCTACACGCACAACTTCGGCTGTTCCACTGTCACAGCTACACCCGAGAAGGGGCAGATCTTGCTATCGGCTACTGTGGTGATTATGGATTTCATCAAGCTCGCTTGTATCAGTCTCTCTTGATCCACGCTCGCTTGCAAGTTGTTCGTCTTCAGCTGTAAAACATGTAATCCTAATTGCAAGGCCTCCACCGTGGCCTTGTATTGCTCCTCCATGGCAGTCGATCGATCTTCAGATACAGAAGCAACTGCGTCTGCCATTTTATCCAGGTCCTCTTCTGTTAGAGTGACCTCATCAGTACCTCTAACTTTGGATCCCTTTCGCTTCTTTCTCGGACCCTTAGAAGTTTCTGCACCCCGCTTGGTGCCGTACGGATATTCGACACCATCACTATCTAATCCATCCAGGCCACTAAGGTCTACATCTACCTCACCTTCCTGATCATGTTATGTGCATTTTTCTGTGTCATGCTCCTTCTCACCCTCGTCGTTCTTCTACGTGCCTGTTTCCGCCTCTGTGTTAGTGCACAACTCATCCCCTTTATCTTTTTCTCCTGGGGCCGTCTCTTTCCCTGAAGTTGAGGCTGTGAAGGGCTGAGTAGAGCCGAGCCCCACCTTCCATGCTGCTTGCTAGGTCACAATGACCTGGTCGACCTCCTTCTCTATTACCATAAAAGGTAAATCATGGTAACAGAGGCGGGTCACAGCGTGTCCTAACCTGCACATGGTGCATTGTGACCCGAAAATCGGTGATGCACTTGTATTTTTCATAGACTGTCGGCGATAGTCTTGGACGTGAATGGATTGTAGCAGCTAGCTCACCCTCAAATAGGACCCAAAATTTTTTATTTTCCTTTATGCACTTGGGATCATGGGAGTCCCACAGATTGGCGTAGCACACCCCCTCGCACACGCCAGGCTCCAATTATGGGAGAACTGAATTTGACGGAGTCTCCCATGCTATAAGCGTGATGAGAAACAACAACCAAGAGTATAAAAATGGGTTCCCTAGCTCCTGCGCCTCGTGCACATTCTCCAGAAGCTCTTCAGAGAGGAACTGGGACCAATTGTAGCTAATCCCCTTCTCACACTGTTCTGCTAGCACAATTACGTGTGTCGGGACTGCCTTTGGTCGGAATTTCCTCATCAATTTGCAACCTAGGACCAAGGTTCCTAGGTGCATAGCTGGGTCTGAAATTTTCTGCACCAGGAAGCCTCTCTTTTTTCGCTCGACCTTGAAATATTTCTTAACTTTCGTCGCAACCTTCTACTCGTTTCTTTTCCCATATCCTGCCATAGGATGAGGCCCCTTCTTGGGAAGACCAATGATATAGTGGAGCAACCCGACGTCAATGGGGATGCAACCCTAGATCCATAGGAACCCTTCATGAGATAATTCCAGCTGCTGGCGCACATAGATGGAAGTGATAGGTTACCGACCAAAATATAGCATTCTTAGTAGGTTTAGAATCCTGACGTTGCTTAACCCACGCGCCCATGGCATCACCTCAACGTTCATTACATCATCATAGAGGATCCTTTCCAAGTAATTCCCCGGCGCTAACTCAGGGAATGTTTCTTCATTCGCCAAGTTGTGGTCATCAAACTTGACACTCGGAAGCTTGCCAAACACATATTCAATAAAAGGAACATCTTGTGGATTAGAGGTGTCTGGAGGTAGTCTCTCACTGTGTCAACATTATTTGGGGCACATGTAGAGAGCTTGTGCGGCTTGACATATGACGATCGCCATGAGATGGGCTCGACGTACGCAGCCTCCTCAACAGTGCTCATTAGTCTCTTCGAGGGGTCATCGATGGGCTACCTATCCTTAGTGGCCATACGAGGGGATGTCAGATTCCTCAGGGAGGTTTTGATGGAAATACTGAGAGGGGGGGTGAATTAGTATTCCTTTCAATTAGTATTAGTATTAGTATTTTAGAGCATTAGTTAATCTTCAAATATTATCAGCGTTTGTACAACGATAATAGTAAACAAAAGGAACACAACTGCACACATTTTTTAAGGTGGAAACCCTCTCCGGGACAAAAACCACCTGAATGATTTTCTAATAATTCTTTAATATTCAACTCTAATTGAAAATAAAGCACCAACTTCCTAGAATCTAGAAAAGCATTCTTCTCCAGCTCCCACTGGATGGACGCTCCAACACTTGAGATTCTTCAGTAGTCAACTGAACAGATGCCCCATCACCCAATGAGCTATAGCTCACCCTAGCACCACCCTACCACCCTGAATTTTTCACAAGCTTGAACCTGTTGGTGACTTCATGCACTAGCCTAGCACCATCCTACCACCCTATAGAAAAAAAGAAGAAGAATGGACTCCCGCACCAGGGAAAATGGTCCACTTTACAATGATATAAAATGATGTAGAAGAAGCATACACACTATACCATAACCCCAACTATGACACAACCACCTAATGATAATCCTAGACCTCCTGAAATTTCCTCTTCAAGTCTTGGCAGATAGACACTTGTACAATTTTTACAATGATACATTTACAATGACTTAGTACAATGATACCTTTATAATGACTGTATGCAGTGCTGCCCACTTGAAGACTTCATGTGGTGAACTTCTTGCTGCTGTTCTACACCTTGATTGCTGCTCTTGTCATGCTACCCTCTGATGCACCTTCCTTTGCTTCGCTGCCCTAGAAAGTCTGGTCCTTTGTAGCCCTTGAAAACACATGATCTAGCTTTTTCTTGCCTTCTACGCTCTCGATATTGAATCTGGTGTATCTCTGTTATTTCAGATCCCTAATATGTGATTTTCAGTTCTGTAGTAGTCCTATAAGTCTTCTTTCCAATGCCACAGTTCTAACCCAATTTGGATTCTTCAAGAGAGAGTTATGCCCAATCTCTCACAATGACCTAATTATGGATTGGTTCAATAGAGCGAACTTGTACGGCGTATGACATGTCACTGTTTTTTCATTCGGCTCTGAAATTGATACAACGAAAACTATAGTCTGTGCACTATCTTCCAATTTTTATAGAATTCCAATACGATACTCATAGAGAGAGTTATGATGATTTTCCCAAGGTCACTTCTTTGAGATGAAGTTCAGGAGCCTGCAAAAACACTTACTTCCACAAATCATATCTCCGAAAATATTGCTCACCTTGATCTAAAATTTTTACAAGAGCTTCCTCAAGATTTTGGCTTCGTCTTATAAAAATTTCAGCTTCTGAGCCTTCATAGAAAAAAGGTTAGAGCATAAATTCCACGATGACCTATTTTAGGTAGCGAAATCCCTACATGAGGAGGATATGAGGATCACAATTTATATAAATGCTTAGGTTGAGAGGGTATTCAACAAGTGAACGTGGGAGGGATTTTAGGAGCTTAAAAATTATTAATTATTGACTTTTCAATGACCCATGCCACAACCCCATGGGGTTTTAGCCCACTAACTGGGGTTACAAACTTCAAACATGAATATCTCTCAAACCGTGAAGAATTACATGGTGTGCCATATATCAATGGAAACATCTCAACCAGTAGAAACCATAAAAGATATTCTTGACCCAGAATATATTAATTTGGTAGGTAAAAATTACCATGCAATATTGGGGTAGCCCCTGGTGCTGCTTGGGTTGACATCAATGACAACCACTGATCAACAATCTCCCCCTTTGGCATTGATGGGAACAAAAGTACTCCCCCTGCGATCATGACACCTCTTCCTACAACATTCTCTCCCCCTTTGACATCAATGGAAAAGAGTAACTCCCCTTGACACACAACCATCCTGCGGACCTATACACACTTCGACTCCCCTTGACAGACAACCATCCTGCGGACCTGTACACACTTCCACTCCCCCTTTATATTATGAATAAGGAAAATCTAATGAGAACTTGGGGGAATCCCAAGCTTCTGGCGAAGATATTAAAATGCTTCACAAGTAATCTTATGATCATCAATTCTTCCTGTCCAATCTACATCTATAAAGGCTTGAATAATGAGATTGTTACCCTTGGGATACCACAAGCCATATTATGATGTTCCCTTTAGATATCGAAGAATTATTTTGACGACAATAATATGTGATCCTTTTGGTACTACTTGGAATCTTTCTACTTGTCCAACTACTTGCATAACATCTAGCCGGGAGGCTGTTACATATAGAAGACTACCAATTGTAGATCTGTACAACCTCTGATCCACATCCTTAGATGAGTCGTCTATGCTCAATTTTCAACCTGTTACCATCAGAGTAAGGATGGGTTTGCAATCTTCCATTTTGAATTTCTTGAGCATTTCCTTGATGTACTTGCCTTGACATATAAATATTCCTTTCTCTTGCTGAGATATTTGAATCCCTAAGAAGTATGTCAGCTCACCAGGTAAAGACATCTCAGACTCACGTTGCATCTTTGTAGCAAAGTTCTTACTTAGTTGATCATCATTGCTACCAAATATTATATCATCCTCTTTAGCTATTAGATGTGCTTTAGTTGCTTCATCCAGAACATATATGTCGTTTGGAGCTCGACTTGCTGTAGCCAAAATTTCACCATACCTGCCTTTCTTTATTTCACATTTTGTGGAGTTGAATAGTATTGTGTGTCCTTGATCACACATTTTTCCAACACTGAGCAGATCGTGATTCAGGTTTTCAACCAATAGAACATTCTTAGCTAGAGAATCTTTGCTTTCGAGAATGACTGTACCTGATCCTATAACATTTGAAGATCCATCATTTCCAAGGGACACGGTTCCATCCTTCTTCTCTTTCAGAGATACAAATTTATTTCTATCTCTAGTCATATGCGTTGAGCAACTGCTATCAACATACCACACATCTTTGTTGTTTTGAGCCTTGAGAGCGAGAGCACAATTATCAGTCTTCTTCTCCTTCCATGTTCGTTCGTTCTGTGGCTTCGAAGATTCTTTTGGAGGATTTTCAAGTCTACAGTCTCTGGCTATGTGTCCAAAGTTTCGACATTTGTAACATTCAATATTATTTATTAAATGTTCAAATCTATTGATGTTTCGTTGAGCCCTGGGAGGTTCATATTTGACAGATCTCCTGGAATTGTATTGGTTCCTAGGGTACGTGCGACATTCTACATCTTTATGACTAAATTTTCCACATGAATAACAATAGCCATAAAAATTATGTTGGTACCTAGAAGGAAAACTTCGTCGAGGAATTGTCTTCCAAGGTTGTTCTTGCGAATATTTTCCAATGAAGTTTACATGCATGTCATATCTCATAGGTTCATTGTATTTTGTTGTAGAAGGTCCTGCTTTTTCTTCTTTGTAACTGAGGCCAGTTCTGTCGTTGTAAGATCGTTGATTTTTGATGAGTTCTTCCAATGCCCTTGAGTTGTTGGCATAGTTTTGGACAATTTTTCCCTTCTTCACTTCCTTACGCAGTGAGACTACTTCGGCTTCTAATGCTTCCCTTTCTTGGTTTCTTTCTTCCAACTTCTTTTGAAGTGAATATTCAATACATTTGTGTTCTTCAACTTCAATTTTGAGACCTTGAACTTGTTCTTCAAGAGTATTGGAATAGATCTTCTTAGCCTTGAGCTCTTTCATAAGCTTGATTGCCTCAAAAAATTCTTCTATGGTCAACCCTTATTCTTCGTTGTTTGATACCTCTTATTTAATGTGCTTGGCCATAAACAATACTGTTATAGCATCATTTCTCACCTTGACATGATTCATGATTGCTTTATGGCTTTATGGGCACCCATTCCTACAGAATTGGACAAATTCACTTAAAAACAGTGTAAAATCCCTCATACGCGACTATGCCCGTGTTTTTCCGCGTGTATACGCGAGTTCAGCTAGACTTTTCCGCGTATGCCATTAAAATGATTAAAAAATATATAAAAAATCCCTAATTTCGCGCTGGGTTGATGGTTACTCAGGTAGTTCAACTACCCCAGCCCGTGGCCAACTGTTTCCAACTGCTGAAACTACTTGGAGGGACTATAAAAAGCCCTCATGTATATGGCCTAAGGGAGGGAGAGAAATTATTGATATTATACTCTGTTGGTATTCCCTATCCAAGTCTGATTCCCCGTGCCTCCTGCACTTTCCCAATTCATTGTAGGAAACCCTTGTTTCCTTGAGATACACATCCCTTTATATGTTATCTCGTATGCACCAGTTTGGAAGGAGTCTTAGCGAGGCAAGGGCTGGACGGATCCGGACGACGGTCTGCGAAGGACTTGGAAGGATCAGGTGATCTCTCCACGTGTTACTTTTGTACATGCTATTTATAATACAGAAGTACCATGCTGTTCCCGAAATAAACGTGTTGGTGTATGCTTATATGTATGAGAATATTTGTTATACAAGCATTCATTATGATTTATTTAATGTTTTATATGAATCTCACTAACATTTAGAGTAGATATATGCTGTACAACCTGTCCTTTGTGCTCGTTTCTTCTTGTATTTCAGGTTAAGGAGGAAGGACGGTTGCAGGGGGTTTGGACCCCACGTGGATCTACTTCAACCGTAGGACCTACGGGTAACTCTCTCATTCTGCTCTATTTAGTTTATCTGAACGTGCATGGTTGTGTGAGTCTCTGTTAAATAGTATGCCCTTGCTCTGTGGAGGTTGTATCCCAACCAACCTCTAGGGTGATATTTCCCCGAAACAGAACTGGCGACTCCGCTAGGGATCACATTCTTGTGATTCTCCTGTTGGGTTGTTTCAGCTGTTTGGTAGGTTGCCGGCAGTTTTATCTTTCATTTACAGTCCAGTTTGCTTTCTTGCAGTTAGTCTGAAGTCCTGGTGTTTTTCCCAGGCTTGTCCTTTTTGTTTTTTTCATTATTTTCCTTTGTATAAGCGCTTTTTTCTGCACACAGTCACGTATACACGCAGGTTTGTCTAAAGGAACCCGCGTATACACGAGTTTCCCTTAGCACAGACGCGTATACACGCTGGTTGCATAACTGCTAGGTCGCGTATACCTAGGCTGATTTTGAATTTTTGGGATTATTGACTTTTTGGTCCTTTCTGGCTGTGGAGGCCTGTTTATACAGTGTCTCTGTACTTACTGGAGTGTGTAGGAAGTGGTTTCATGTCTTTTCTCTCTTTCGTTTAAGTGAAAACTAGTCTTTTGGGCTAAGTGTTGTTGCTGGTGCTGGCACTTCTGGATTGAGTTCCAAGATCGCTTTCTGAGCATTCTTGGCTGTTCTGCTTTATCAGAACAGAGAGCTTCTGCTCACTGAATCGCTCCTATCTTTGTGTTGTGCTTTGCATTGCGATTTTTGCTTCGTTTTCGATTGGTTTTCTTGAGTTCCATAGGCTAGGGTTTTGTTGCAATTTTTGAAGGGCTTTTCTTGCTTCTTTGGAATCTTTGTTTGCAACGAGTTTTGCACTATTTGTCTAGACTGAATGGCTGAGTTTTTGGTCTTCTGTTGCTCTTATTGATCTTTCTTTAGTTAGCTTTATAAGGTTTGGGAGCATTGTTGAAGTTTGTGCTTGAAATTCGGTCCCGTTTTGGTTTGGATTTTGATAGTTGTGCTTGGTCTTTTCGAGCTCTTTCTCTATAAAACAAAAAAGCTCAAAAAACATTTGCTTTGCTTTTTGTTTTTGCATTTCAAAGGCTTAAAAAACATTTTGACTTGTTAGTTGCTTTTGTTGTTGCATTTTCATTTTTCGTTTGCTACAACTTTTGAATGTTTTGTGAAGTTTCTTGCTTTAGTTTTAGGCTTGATTTTGAGGAGGAGTTGTCATTTGATTTCTTCTTCTTGTTGTTAAGTGTTTTGGTGTCCTTATTTTAAGAGTTCTTGGTTTCAAGAATTAGCTTATTGGACAACAAAAGAAGAGTTAAAACTGAAGGAGCTTTTTGGGAAATTTCACTCTGTTTTAAGAGAAATTTGCATCTTAGGATTTACATGCTTGTAGTGATTTGCATTAGGTGCATTGAATCATTTAGTTAGCTTCTTAGTTTTTGAGAGTGTGGGTTTGCTTTTTGAAAAGAAAAATACAAATTTTAGTCTCGCAGAACCTGTATAGAGATTACTTTTCATCGAAAGACAAAGAACTGCATGTGCATGTAGTTAAGTTTTTATTAATTTCTTTTGCGTCAAAAACACCATACGTTTCATCTCCATATCCTTGTGACTTAATATAATAGCCCTTAAAATAAGCGATTTAATCTAAAATCAACTAGCAAGTTTTTCTAAGTGTCAATCACCAACTAGCTAGGTTGTAGGGCCTTGGAATAGGTGAGTGGAGAGTTAACTCTCCAAGGCCGCTCAAACAAACATAGAATTTGATTAATTGAGCGAAATCCAACTCCGTGAGGTGGACTGGGAAAGCTCTCATCCGAGAGTCAAGCGCGAGGGAAAGTGAAGGTTGAGAAGAGGGATACCCCCCCTCCTATTAGCTGAATCTGACCTCAAGACCGTTCCGCCCAGCTCCCGATACGGATTGGTGTCCAGAGGTGCAGCCGGGTTCCACACGAGGTATTTCCTTTTCACCCGTGGTACACAGTGACATCGCATCACTATTGATGCCACAGGGGGTGCCCTTGCGAAGCTTGGGTGCTTGAGCCGGCAAAGGCTGTCGTTTGGAGGTCGGCGTAACTGTTTCTGATACCTTCGCTAGTTGTTCTGGGCCCTAATCATCCCAGACTGATTTCGGGAGGTCCTATACTTCGCTTGCTTGTATTTTGGTGTCCGGTCCTCATCACCCGGAGCGGAAATACTTGGAGGCTGTTTGCTTGCTGTTTCTCAGGGATTTTTTATTTTAGTGAGTGCTCTTTTGCTCCTAGCTTGCCTAGCTTTTCAATTTTTTGAGTCTAATTTATAAAATCTATAAAAATGGCTGATCAAGCGCCTCAACATTCGAGGAGAATCCGGGGGTTATCTCCCGAGAGTGCAGAGCCTTCTTCGAGAAGGCGTAGGAGCGATTTAGCAGGTGGTTACCACCCTGTGGAGTCTGACGCTGTGGAGAGATCCTCCACCAAGGTCTGAAGGTTTCGTAGCTGATTCTGGTGTCGGTCCCGAGAGGAGCGTTCCGCTCACCTCGCGAGTTTTGTTTCCTCAAGAAGGAGATTTTCAAATTGAAGACGTACCTGAGCCTCCTGCTACAGGTCCATCTCCTCTTCCTCCTGATCATCCGTTTGTTCTTCATTACATCGGACCGGAGTCGGAGAGACCGCCGGATCTTCCGTATCATTCTTATCTTTCGATGGCCACGACTGGGAACGCGGCTTCTACCGTGAGTGCTGCAGGCATTCAGACTCCTGTTTCTGTTGAAGCAGGGGGCACTATTGCTTCGTCTTCGATTGCTTCTAGTGCTGCTGTGTTTGGCTCTGGGTTCACCCAAGCACATGCTTCCCATTCTGGTCCCTTTTGTTCAGGGATGTCCATTAGTGGAAGTCCCTCTTTTACCTTTTCTGCTGCTTCAGCTGGATCTACGCCCATGTCTAACATGGCTAGTGGATCGGCTTCGTTTCATGGTTTCCCCTTTGGAACTGGGCACATTCCTAGTTCCAATCCTTCTTTAGGGTCGTTTCCGTTTACGTCCCAGACCCAGAGTTTTAACCCTTGGTCTGGGGGGCAAAGTTCGACTACTTTTATGGGATGGAATCCTGTGTTTACTACGGCTGGGGCAGGGAACCAGTTCTTCGCAGGTCATCAAGGGAATGCTTCTTTCCCTTCGTCGAGTGCATATCAGTCCTTTTCTCCTCTGTCTAACGCTTGGAACCCCTATCAGGGGCTCTCCTCTTCAATCAATACTTCAGCGGGGGGAACTGGTCTGGGCTTTGGTAACTCGGCGTGGGGAGGAGGTTCTTCTCCGTTTTCTACGAGTCCTTTCTGGCAGCCTGGTGCCTTATCAAATCCAGGCTATTCTTTTCAGAATGTTGGGAATCCATCCTCGCAAGGATGGAATTCTCAGGCTCCGCCTCGCTTACCATTTCTGGCAACGTTAAACTTGCCAGATTTGTCAAAGTTGACTAATGACCCGATCCGTTATAGTCCGGGGTGGCCTCCGGTCCCAACCAAACTTCCTTCAGACATTCCAAAGTTTGAAGGTAAGAGTGGAGAGGATCCGGCGGACCACATTACCACTTTCCACTTATGGTGCTCTTCGAACTCCCTGATCGATGACTCGATTAGGTTGAGATTATTTCAACGCACCCTAACTGGGAATGCTGCCAAATGGTATATAGAGCTCACTGGGGGTAGTTTCGCCACATTTGGGGAACTGGCTGTCACATTTCTTAACCATTTTCAGTTGCCTGTCAGATATGAGGTTGGGACCGAACTCCTGGCTAATTTTAAGCAGGATGAGGCAACTCACATTTCTGATCACATTCAGGAATGGAGGAGAAGGAAGAGGCTTATCAAAGCCCATATTCCAGGTGAGTTCCTTCTCGAGTGGTTTTTGAAATCACTTCAGTCAGACATTTCAAAGGATGTATCCCTATCTGGGGTATTTTCTGAGGAGCAGGCCATTTTTAGGGCCCAACAGTTAGAACTGATCTATTCTCAGTCTGGGGTACTTTATAAGTATTTTCCCAATGCTCCTCGCTCCAAATTGGATTTGTCGAAACCTAAACCTGGTCCGCATGGTGACGAGCTTGTCGGATCGGTCAATAGTAGTGCAGCCAGCCTGCTTTCTCAACTGCAGCAGTTGTCTTTACAATCTGCTCCTTCTGGTCAGGCTGTGCCTGCTGATTCATCACCTTCCCAGTCTTTGTCCATAAATGTTGTCCAAGCTTCTGATCCCAAAAGAAATCAACAATCCGATGGGAAGAAGAAGGGACGAAATAACAAGAAGAAGGGCAAGAATGGGAAGGGCAATGCAAATAAAACCAACGAGCGTGTTGGTGAGGGTCAAAAGGATAAAAAGAAAGTGAAGTTTCCATGCAAGCTTTGTACTGGAGACCATCTCACACACCTTTGCCCTAAAATTCAGGATGCTCAGCGCCTGTTATCTCAGCAGGGTTCTTCTAGTTCCCAGGCTGTGCTAACAAACCCTTTTCCCCAAGGGCAGCAATTAATTGCTGGCACGAACCAAAATCCTGGGGCTTCCTCTGGAGGTGCTCAGGAAGGGGAAGTTCTATCGACTATCTTTATGATGAGTGCTCACGTGGATGTCGCTACGAGATCTTGTGATTATGGCGGAGAAGAATCTTCGAAAGCTAAGGAAGTTCCTGATGCTACTGAGCTGCTTCATATCACGAAGCCAATTGTTGAGTCTATGCCTCGAACACCGAAGGCATCCTCTAAGCGGTCAACGATTAATCCGAACATGAGGGCTACCCAGAACTACTCGATTGTAGAAGATCTGGCGTAGAGTCCTTGTGCTATGTCAGCTTTAGAGGTACTCCAGTCTTGTCCGGCTCAGCGCAGTGCTTTGCTCACTGCCATTGGGGCTATTGATCCGAAAAATTCTCTTCTAATTACGTTTGATATGACTAATTTTAAAAAGAGACTCCCCCATCACATGGCTTTTCACATTAAATCGTCGTATCGAAAGACCAATATCTTTCGAACGGTGGTCGATGAGGGTGCTTCCACATGCGTGATGTCTCTCACATGTTGGAAAACAATTGGATCTCCCAAAGCTGTTCCATCTAGCACTATTCTTACTGCGTTCGATGGCCATTCTCACAGACCCCATGGTATTGTCCCAGCTTTGCCCATCTGTGTTGGGGGCAAAACTGTCAACATAGAAGTTGAGGTAGTGGATGCAGCCTTGGACTACAACCTTCTGTTGGGGAGGAACTGGATTTATGAGATGGATGCTATTGCATCCTCATTATTTCGAATTGTATGTTTTCCCCACGAAGGGAGGATTGTCACAGTGGATCAACTGGACTGTCCTCCTGTAGACCTGGATGCGCCTTCTGACTCATCTGTTCCTAAGTTGGATAATACTAAGGCGCCTGTTGAGAATCTAGGAGTTGGAATGTATTCTTCCCTGATGGGTTCTTTCGATCTTCCTCCTCCTAAGGTTCATATTAATGCTATTTCATCCTCCAAGCCTCCCCTTCGAAGAGAGTTCTTTCGAACTCATTATTTTTCGGACCCTTGGACCTTACCTTCCCCTACTGCCACATTGGCGGAAGGTCAAGTGGGTGGTATGGCATTTCCGATTTCTGCAGCTGAGATTGCATATCAGTCTATTGTTGACACTGCAGACTCTGATCCAGCTCCTCTTTCACCGGAAGAGTTGGATGGTGATGTGGCTCCGGCTTGGACGCTTACTTCTTCTTCTGCCCAGGATTGTCTAGATACCACTCTTCCATCTGAAGAGGCTATCCTGGAAGCGATGACAGGTATAGATAGACCGTGGGATGATTTTCATCATCGGTCTTACTTCCTACCTGACTTGAGCAAAGTCAAAACAAGTTTTCCAAGTCCTCAGTCTCCTGGTCCTGTTCACCCAGTCTTGAGCCCTTTGGCACCAACACAGGTATATGCTGAAGGGAACATGGCTGTGATCTCTCCTACTATCCTGGTGAACATTTCCAGGGATCCCAACATTATCGAAAATGTCTTCATTGGAGCTGAATGTTCCCGTGAAGAGATTCAAATATATACCGAGCTCTTCAAAGAGTATAGGGATGTTTTTGCTTGGTCTTATGAGGAAATGCCTGGCATAGATCCATCTATTGTCCAGCATGAGATCAAGACGTATGAAAACGCTAAGCCGGTCAGGAAAAAACTTCGTCCGGTTAATCCTAGGAAGGCAGCAGCTATCAAAGCTGAAGTTGAAAAGCTGCTTAAGGCGGGATTCATTTTCCCAGTTCCTCTGACTGAATGGGTTTCAAACCCCGTTCCGGTAGATAAAAAGCAAGGAACGATTCGAGTGTGCATCGATTTCAGAGACCTGAATAAGGCGTGTCCTAAAGATAATTACCCCACACCTTTCATCGATCAGATTATTGATGAGTGTGCCGGTAACGAGATTTTCTCCTTCATGGACGGTTTCTCTGGTTATAATCAAATTACTATCCGTCCAGAAGATCAACATAAGACAGCATTTATTTGTCCCTGGGGTACGTTTGCATATAAGAAAATGCCTTTTGGTCTTAAAAATGCTGGAGCTACTTTTCAGCGGGCCATGTCTTACGCCTTCCACGACATCAAGAAAATTATCGAGGCATACTTAGATGATCTAGCTGCTCATTCTCGAAAGAGGATGGATCATCCTGGTCACCTCCGGAAAATATTTGAAAGGTGTCGTTTTTATAAAATTCGTTTGAATCCGAACAAGTGCGTTTTCGCGGTAACATCCGGTCGGCTGTTGGGATTTATTGTGTCTAGGGAAGGGATAAGGGTAGATCCCTTCAAGGTTGAGGCAATACTTCGGTTGCCTCCCCCGTCTTCAATCCGTCGGCTTCAAAGTCTCCAAGGGAAGTCTAATTTTCTTCGGAGGTTTATCGTCAATTATGCTGAGATTACAAAGGGATATATGAGACTGTTGAAGAAAGGAGTTCCTTTTCTTTGGGACGACTACGCTCAACGCTCATTCAATGCCTTGAAGAAGGCATTGACCTCTGCTCCTTTACTGAGTCCACCTGATTATAGCAGAGATTTTCTTTTGTATCTGGCTACAGCAGAATCTACCATTGGTATGGTTCTGGTTCAGGAGGATGATGCTCTTGCTGAGCATGTTATTTACTACCTTAGTCGAGGACTGGTAGGACCTGAACTGCGATACACTCCGATAGAAAAGTTAGCCTTAGCAGCAGTTCATGCTGTGCAGCGACTCCGGCATTACATTATTCTTCGCAAAACTTATGTCTTGGCAGCTGCTAATCCATTTCAGTTTGTCCTCAGTAGGCGAGTGATTGGGGGAAAATATAATAGATGGATTGTGATTTTATAAGAATTTGAACAATCCGCAGTTTCAGAGGATATTTTGTGCTGCGCGATCCTTCATGACCTCTTGGTCTATTGCGCTGTGCTCACGTTCCCTCCATGAGATGGTCATCCTGAGAAATTTCATCAAAATTTGCATTAGAAACGCTTTTTAAGTTTCGGACCTGCGCATACGCGACTTTCCCTGTGCACAGTCGCGTGTATACGCGACTTGCCTTCATTAAACCCGCGTATGCGCAGATACGCAATTTTTAGCAAGGGTTTTAAAGCAAAAAATCACTTAATTTTAATTTCCAAACGAACAAAATGAATAAACAGGATGATTAAGGAGCCTACCTGAAGTTTCGTTGAGTTCCGACGGTCGGTTGTTCCTGATTTGACGAAACAAGTTTTTAGCTCCAGAGCACTTTTTCCAAATCAGCTATGCAATAATGAACCAATTGAGAGGTAATTTGTGTATTTATGGCTAAAAAATTGAAAATTTTCGCAAAATTTCTTTATGCCTATTTTTTAGATCTATTTTATGCTGTATAACTCGATTGCTTGGAAGTGCCCAGTTTGGTATGTTTCAGGTACATTTTGACGATTTTGAGATTTTTCCCGATTTTTGATCCATGATTTCCGACTCTTCACGGCAGGTATATGATCTTCACTGGCATATAGGTTAGGGAATCACTTTCCGTTGCATCTTGCATTCTAGCCTCCATACTGATCACTTGCCTTAGGGTCGATCCCGTCAGGTCATGAGTATTATACCCATTTCACTCGCCGATTTTTAAATCATGACTTGATGGTAGAGCCTTCCTTTACATGGGCTTCCTAGTTAGTTCCTCGCTATCACTTGTTGCCCATGCTGCTTTTATGTAGGCTCGGGAGTCCTCTTTAGTCTCGCCATGTCTTTTGTGTTGGAGCTTCATTCTTCTCCTTCATCACTTATCATTTTTCTGGCTTATACCCTAGAGGCTCCCTGGTGTCGTTAAGTTGTATTACTGCATTGCATATTGGCTACTTGTTTATCCTGGCCTTTAGCCGGCTTCATTTGGACTCGATGTTTAAGCCAACTTTTGACCTTTACTTTCTGTACAAGTTAACCATTGCATGCACTTAGCTATCACGACTTGACACCTTTATACCCATGGATGGAACGTTCCTCTGAGTATCACTGACCAGTTTTCGCCACCTTGCATTGAGCATAGGATTGTTCCAATCCTAGGAACTAGTGCATCTGCTTTCTTGATACTCGTTCTATCCATTGTATCATAGCATTCTTTTATTCTTTTTCAAGCTTATTATGAAAAAGACAAAAAAATCAAATATAACAAAAAGAGCGGGAACGGGATGTATCTTCGTTATTTTGATGGCAGTACAGAGTCAGTTTGTCGCCCTTGAACAAAGCACATATACTTATATATATTTCCTTCATTTGGGATGGTTTTAGTTTTGACCTAGGTTCAGCCTTTACCATGTTTCACTTGTCGGTTCTCCCCCGGTTGGTTATCTCTTCCAATCATATGGAGATTTTGTTGTGCCTCCTGCATAACAGACTTATACAGTGTCACTTTTTGCTGCCATGGTCATCACAGAGTCGTGCTTTTGTTCAAGGGAAGTCTAGCCTGAGTCGGCCATTCTGCGGTGTCTCTTGACTCATTATTCATTCGGCCTTCCCGGTCTTGTCAGTATCATGCTCTATCACATCAGATGTTTTGATCTTCCGCTCGTGCTGGTTTGAGAGGGTCCCCATTGACTTCTTGCCGGCGGGTTTGTCTCTTATCGACTACGACACATTGCTCTGAGAGCAAACCTAGAGCCGCACCTTGGGCCTATTTCCATCATTGATAGGTGACCTCGTGCTCGGCATTTGATCATCATCATGGGTCTTTGACTGAGTGGTTTCCCCTGTGTTCGACGTCAGCACACATTATCACACTTGGGATTCGTGCAGTACCTTGATTTCCATTTGACCCTATCGGTGGATTTCTCGCCTCTGTGTCGGCTTTCATTATTGGTTGGTTCAGAGGGTTTCTTCCGTGCGCTAGCTTCATCTTGTGCACGTCGGAAACGTACTTCGGTTTTGGTTCCATCACTCTACTTCGTTCGATTCCTTCCAAATCTTGGCCTGCGGGTTACACTCGCGCTGGACTGATGTGGGATGCCTTAATGCCTTCCTTCCAGCAGATATTTTCCCATCGACTGCGACTCATTGCTCTGGGAATAAGGTCTAGAGTCTTTTTGTCAGTACCTTAGGGTTTGCAGTCATCAGTGGCAGACTCTTCGCTATCGACAGTGGGGATTCATCATTGCCTCTTGATTGGTAGATTCTTTCAAGTGTTCGACTTCAACTCATTCATTCGCACTTGTTAGATTGTACTGGGGCACCTTGACACTCATTATCATTATCGGTGGGTTGTCTCGCGTTGGTTAACGGGATACATCATTGCCTGGTAATCCAACGATTTCTCACATGGTCGACTTCAGCTCATTTATTCCCATTGTGTAGAATTGTGCCATAGTGATCGGTGAAGACCTCGGGTTGCATCAGTATTTTTGGTTCACTTGTGACAGTCCTTTCAGTTTCTGCCAGTGATGCCGTCCACCCTTATATGTTGCAGTTCAGTACAGCAGCATTCTATATGTTGGCCCCCGAGTTGCGTGATTGTACCGTTTGATCCACCTCTTATGATCCGGTACTTGGAGATTCAGTTACTTATTTGATCAGACATCCAGTTGCACCATCTTTGATCAGCTTTCTATATGTGATACTTGGACATTAATTCAGACTTGTATTTCTGCGCCATGCTCAGATGATTCATTGTGTACTTACAGTTCAGATATACTTGTATACATGTTGGATCTATTTCAGTACTTTCCATATGATGTATTTTTGACTGAGCATGGGTATGCCCGCCTCAGCATGAGTTGACTCTCTGGTTTCTTTCATTGGTTTTGGCAGGCTGAAATCTGGTGAAGTCCTCTCTTGTCCTTGCGAAGTTCTTTCTATGTGCATAATACATTTCGACCATCATGTACCCCTTCTGACCTCATATATTAGGGGGCATCTGTTATAGCATCATTTCTCACCTTGACATGATTCATGATTGCTTTATGGCTTTATGGGCACCCATTCCTACAGACTTGGACAAATTCACTTAAAAAAAGTGTAAAATCCCTCATACGCGACTATGCCCGTGTTTTTCCACGTGTATACGCGAGTTCAGCTAGAATTTTCCGCGTATGCCATTAAAATGATTAAAAAATATATAAAAAATCCCTAATTTCGCGCTGGGTTGATGGTTACTCAGGTAGTTCAACCACCCCAGCCCGTGGCCAACTGTTTCCAACTGCTGAAACTGCTTGGAGGGACTATAAAAAGCCCTCATGTGTATGGCCTAAGGGAGAGAGAGAAAGTATTGATATTATACTCTGTTGGTATTCCCTATCCAAGTCTGATTCCCCGTGCCTCCTGCACTTTCCCATTTCATTGTAGGAAACCCTTGTTTCCTTGAGATACACATCCCTTTATATGTTATCTCGTATGCACCAGTTTGGAAGGAGTCTTAGCGAGGCAAGGGCTGGACGGATCCGGACGACGGTCTGCGAAGGCCTTGGAAGGATCAGGTGATCTCTCCACTCGTACTTTTGTACATGCTATTTATAATACAGAAGTACCATGTTGTTCCTGAAATAAACGTGTTAGTGTATGCTTATATGTATGAGAATATTTGTTATACAAGCATTCATTATGATTTATTTAATGTTTTATATGAATCTCACTAACATTTAGAGTAGATATATGCTGTACAGCTTGTCCTTTGTGCTGGTTTCTTCTTGTATTTCAGGTTACGGAGGAAGGACGGTTGCAGAGGGTTTGGACCCCACGTGGATCTACTTCAACCGTAGGACCTACGGGTAACTCTCTCATTCTGCTCTATTTAGTTTATCTGAACGTGCATGGTTGTGTGAGTCTCTGTTAAATAGTATGCCCTTGCTCTGTGGAGGTTGTATCCCAACCAACCTCTAGGGTGATATTTCCCCGAAACAAATACTCTCTCCTTGGCTTCTTCTTCACTGTCATTGTCTTCATCAAATGATGAGCTATCTTCTTTAGAGAGAAATTTCCTTTTGAATCCTTTATTTTTTATTTACTTGTTGAATTTCTTAAAGCCTTTCTTTTCTTTTGAGTTACCATCACTTCTGTTTAGACATTTTTCTGCGAAAGGCCCAACCTCACCACAGGCGAAACATATCAATGGAATTTTACCCTTGAATTTTCCCTTACCAATTTTTAGTTTTCTTGTAAAGTAAGCATATTCTCCATCTGAATGACCTTCTTCATCATCTTCCTTTTCTTCACACTTGCAGGTGCAGGTCTGTGCCTTTGAAGGTTGTTTCTCCTTATTGGTTTTCTTATATGCATCAAACACAGTTTCTAGTTGCAAAGTACCCTCTTTCATCAAGTCTCATTTCATATGCTATGAGAACTCCATGTAATTCCTCTTTGCTGAGTTTGTCCAAATTTGCACTATATTCTAAGACTAATACTTTTGGGTTGAATCTCCTTGGTAACGTTCTAAGAATCTTTCGTATAATAGTCTTCTCGTCAACAAGATCTCCCAATCCTTCTAGAGTGTTGGTTATTTCATCAACATGTTGGAAGTATGCAGCAATGTTGTTATCTTCTTTCATTCTGAGTTGCTCAAATTTTGCTCTGTAGATTTGAAGCTTTGCTTCTTTGACATTTGAGTCACCTGCATATATATTCTCAAGCTTGTCCCATACATTTTTGGTGGTTTGACAACCCAACACCTTATCATAAGCAGATTCAATAAGTCCACCGATAATAATATTCTTTGATTTTGCATCATTTACCAAATTATTCTTACCTTTTTCATCCGCGGTTGATGTAAATCCATTTTGAACAGTGTCCCATACTTTGTAACCTTGCGCCAAGAGATAGGCCTCGATTATTCATTTCCAAAGTGCATAATTATTTTCATTGAACAGAGGTACACCATTCTTGGTATGCTCCATGACCTCCTTCCAGTTGTTAAACTGCTATTGAAGAAACAAAGCTCTGATACCAATTTTTGGAAATACTGAGAGGGGGGGGGGGTGAATCAATATTCCTTTCAATTAGTATTATTATTAATCTTTCATAGCATTAGTTAACCTTAAATTATTATCAGTGTTTGTACAATGATAATAGTAAACAAAAGGAACACAACCGCACACAGTTTTTAAGGTGGAAACCCTCTCTGGGACAAAAACCACCTGAATGCTTTTCTAATAATTCTTTAATATTCAACTCCAATTGAAAATAAAGCTCCAAATTCCTAGAATCTAGAAAATCATTCTTCTCTAGCTCCCATTGGATGGACGCTCCAACGCCCGAGATTCTTCAGTAGTCAACTGAACGGATGCCCCAACACCCAATGAGCTACAACACACCCTAGCACCACCCTACCACCCTGAATTTTTCATAGGATTGAACCTGTTGGGGACTTCATGCTCCAGCCTAGCACCACCCTACTACCCTATAGAAGAAAAAAAGAAGAATGGACTCCCATACAAGGGAAAATGATCAACTTTACAATGATATAGAATGATGTAGAAGAAGAATACACACTAGACCATAACCCCAACTATGAGACAACCACCTAATGATGATCCTAGACCTCCCAACATTGCCTCTTCAAATCCTGGCAGATAGAAACTTGTACAATTTTTACAATGATACATTTTCTATGACTTAGTACAATGATACCTTTATAATGACTGTATGCAATGCTGCCCACTTGAAGACTTCATGTGGTGAAATTCTTACTGCTGTTATGCATCTTAATTGCTTCTCTTGTCATGCTACCCTTTTTTGCACCTTGCTTTTCTTTTCTTCCCTAGAAAGTCTGGTCCTTTGCAGCCTTTGACAACACATGATCTAGATTTTTCTTGCCTTCTAGGATCTCGATATTGAATTTGGTGTATCTTTGTTATTTCAGATCCCCAATATGTTATTTTTGGTTATGTAGTATTCCTCTGAGTCTTCTTTCCAATGCCACAGGTCTGACCCAATTTGGATTCTTCAAGAGAGAGTTATTCCCAATCTCTCACAATGACCTAATTATGGACTGGTTTAGTAGAGCGAACTTGTACGGTGTGCCACATATCACTGTTTCTTCATTCAGATCTGAAATTGATACAGAGAAAACTAAATTCTATGCACTATCTGCCACTTTTTATAGAATTCCAATCCGATACTCAGAGAGAGAGTTATGATGGTTTTCCCAAGGTCACTTCTTTGAGATGAAGTTCAGGAGCCTGCAAAAACAATGACTTCCACAGATCATATCTCCAAAAATATTGTGCACCTTGATCTAAATTTTTTATAGGAGCTTCATCAATATTTCGGCTTCGTCTCATAAAAATTTCTGCTTTTGAACCACTGTAGAAAAAAAGTTAAAGCGCAAATTCCACGATTACCTGTTCAGGTAGCGAAATCCCTACATGAGGAGGATATGAGGATCACAATTTATATAAATGCTTAGGTTGAGAGGGTCTTAAACAAGTGAACGTGGGAGGGATTTTAGGAGCTTAAAAACTATTAATTATTGAATTTTCAATGACCCATGCCACAACCCCATGGGGTTTTAGACCACTAAATGGGGTTGCAAACTACAAACATGAATATCTCTCAAAATGTGAAGAGTTACATGGCATGCCATATATCAACGGAAACATCTTGACAAGTAGAAACCATCAAAAATATTCTTGACCCAAAATAAAGTAATTTTGTAGGTCAAAATTACCATGCAAGATCGGGGTAGCCCGTGATGCTGCTTGGGTTGACATCAACGAAAACCACTGATCAACAGGTTTGTGGCTTCGAAGTGGACCACTTCGATATCTTTGCTTTGCCTCTAGCTAGCATGGACATGAATTCTTCAATTTTGGGGATTAATTCATGGACATCGTTTGAGCCCAGCTCAGTTGATGCTATGAGAGCTACAGTGTACTACTCAACAGGTGTGCTCTTCGGATTAGTGGCCGTCATTCTTGGGAAAAAGATAAACTCAGAATTTCTCACGTCAGATGGGGTCTCTAGGCTAGACATACAGTACTTACAGGCATATGTATAGCACAAATCACGGATAATATCAGGGCACAAAGTATTCAAAAAGAAAAGGAACCAATTGTGACCCATGCCCTTCCTATTATAAGAAATCCAAGGTAAAAATGGTCGGATCTTCATTAAATGAAACTTACCTTCGTAAAAACGGTAAAAAATCCCGTAAGATCGCCTTATTAAATGCATAAAACCTGCCCCATACAACGGTAAAATTATTTTTTCACCCAATTTCACTGTTCCAATGGCTAGTTTCTTCTCCTACGCATCACCCTTGCACTTTTTTTGCACCTATCTGTGCCATGCGTAGACCCTTTGATTCTTATGCTCTGACCATATAGTCATTTGGTCATCACCAGATTGTCCCTATATGGCTTAAGACGACTCCCATTGAAATACCCGGGAAGATTCTCACTGCACAATGTGGCCAAGCGTACCGCACCGTCATTAGTGATTTCCTTCACAATATATGGCCCCAACCAATGTTTCTTGAACTTCCCTGGGTGGTGAGTAAACTGACTGTCGTATAACAAGACCAAATCTTCCTCCTTACATACTTTTTGTCTGATGTGTCTATCATGCCAGGCCTTTTCGCACGCCTTCTGCACTTGCTGATGGAATTTAGCGATGAAATGATCTTCTTCCAAGGAAAATAATTGCGCCAAGCATTCCACCTTAATGTCAGGCTCACCAATATTAGTGAAAGCTACGATGCGCAGGCTTGGGACAATATATTCCATTGGCATGATTTCTTCCTGCCCATAAACCATCCTGAAAGGTGTTTTCCTTGTCAAATTATTGCATGTGGTCCTATAAGCCCACAACACAGAAGGTATGCGCACGTCCTAGTCATTCTGATTGGCATTATAGATATTTTTTAGCGCATTCTCCAAGATTTTGTTGAAAGCTTCTACCACGCCATTTGCTTGTGGGTGATAAGGGGTACTCCTATGGTGGTGGATGTGGAATTCCTTTTTCAGAGCTTCAATGGTTTCATTAACGTAGTGCGTACCTCTATCACTCATCAATATCTTCGGGCATCCGAATTTGGTCAAAATATGTTCCAAAATGAAGTGCGCAACAATATCTGCAGTGCATTCCTTAACTGCCTTAGCTTCTTCCCATCTGGTTACATAATCAGTGGCAATGATGATATAGCGCGCTCATGCCTTCTTCCTTGGAGGGTTGATTGGTCCAAAAAAATCTACAGCCCATTTATTAAAGGCCTGCAAGGTCATCTGTGGTTGCAGGGGAATTTCATCTCTGCGCGAGGGCTTCCCTGTTCTCTGACATGCATCACAAGCTCGGTAGTATGTATGTGCATCACTGTGCAGTGTGGGCCACCATAACCCAGCCCACAACACCTTCTGCACAGTGGCTTTTCCAACATATTAGCCTCCTGCTACCCCCCCATGAGCCTCAGCCAAGATATCCTGCTGAACAGAACTGGATCATGGACCTAAGTGATAGCTCAAAATTCAAAGTGTTTAGAAGTGTGCCAAACCTGAGCGACTAGAGAGATCTCGTCTTCCTGATTCTGGTGCCGCAAACAGTTCGAAAAACCAACACCATATGAAGAAGTTATCGCAGTTTGAAAAGTCTAGTAAACAACAAAATTTGGACTTTGACCGAGTTTGACTTGGAATTTTGGGAAATTAAAAAAAAAATATTCTAGGGAATATTCCTCAAAATATTCCTTGGAATATTCCATATGGACCAATCGACGATTGCCAAGTGGCAAATTGTCATTGGGCTATTGGTTGACTTTTCGAGTTTTGAGCCAATAGGGGCTGCCACGTGGCAAGCATGGAGGCCGCCACATGGCCCAATTTTGTGCAGTAAATTTTTTTATGGAGTCCCTGGGATTGAACTCGAGACTTGATTCCTCACACATGCCTGTATTACCAACTTTCCTATGGTGTTTCTTAACCATATATGGGTCACGATCATATATAAAGTTTAATGGTTTGATAATCAGCGGTTTGGTCGGGCCAACCCCTCCCATATGTCCAAGACTCCACGAATGTGGGCTTAGCCATAACCGCTGGCATGTGAACAATTTTTAACTGGTCACATGGTTTAAGTTACAACAACAATGTTTGTTGTTTGGACCGACGGTTATTAAACCGCAACACCCGGTGGACGCTAACCCAAACCTGTCACATGTATTAAACACTGAAAGTTATGTGACGCGGTTTTATTGCAACAGTTTACGATAACCGCCCATGTAGACTGTGGAGTCTGGGGGGCATGTGCCCACACTACGGTTAAAATTAATGCCAACGGTTATCCTAGCGGTATATTTGGAGCGCCCATCAGTTTTGGCGGATTTGGCCAAACTTAACTAGAGTTAATTAGTCCAGTTCTCCACAATTAGTGGAGATTTTTTGGGTGTCATTAGGAAAAATGAGTTTAGGGTCTATCTTGAGCTAGATTCACCCAATTTTGGAGTGAATCAATAGTCTATTATGACTATTTTTGGCATTTTGAATCCAACGAAGGGATTTGCAGAGCCACTTGAAGACTTCTAGATCTTGAGAAGCTACAGGGAAGTTTTGGGCAGCCCAGGGAAAACTGTGGAGGAAGGCCTAGTTTGGGGATGCAGTGCTCATTTTGAGGAAATGATCAGTCCATTTTGGAGGTCTGATATGTGCTGGAGACAGTAGGTGATGTTTCAGAGACGGAAAAATAATTCTAAAGGAGTTAGTGACATGGAGAAGCTCAGGGTAGCTTAGAGCACCGACAAAAGGAATCAAGTCTAAGGGAGCATAAATCTGTTTACAGAGTGATGAAAGCCATGACAAGGATATAGATGGTATTCTAAGCCCTTTGGTTTAGTTCAGTAACCATTGGAGTTAAGTGTGGAACTTGTAAAAGAAACTTTGCCATAATCCCAAAGAGCCTAGTCAAGATGACAAAAGCTCAAGGAGACATAGCCCATGATATTCGGGTGAACTCCTAGATTAATTTTGCTGTTATGTGTGAATTTTTATTTGCTGCATTATATTGTTGTTATACATGTTTAATTTCAGCAAAAACAAATGGACTTAAGATACTTAAACTGTTAAAAATCATACACCTCTTTCAAGTACAAAATTCCGCAAATGTCAAGTATAAGCTAGAACTTTTATTTGTTTAACTGAATCGGAGGTTCTTGAAAAGCATAACAAGTTAATCCAACCCATTTTCAGATTAGGTTGGTATCAAAGCACTTGGTTGCTTGATTGATAGAGCAATAGCTTGCTTGTTTGACTTGAAAGGTGTTTAAACAGTGCAAGGAATTTGACTGTTTGCAAACTGACTATTGATTTAGTTTGCTAGAGGTCAAGGGAAAGATACTGATAGCTAAGTCCAGGAGAGGAAAAGAAGGAATAAATGGCTGAAGGCATATTCCTTACCCAATAGACCTCAAGGCAACCCTTGAAGCACAAAAGGGTTTGTTTGCAAAAAGGCTGCTTGAATAAGAGCTTGTCTCTACAGCCATTTTGTTCAAAAGCTTTGTCATTTGTTTTGAAAGCTTTGGAATTGTTGAGTGAAGTTCTTTGTTCATTGACATAAGATGAAAACTTCATCAAGTGAGGTTTCAAAATCCTCCTCCACAAGATTCTTTGATGAAGATATGAGGCGTGACTTCTACATCTTGAAGGACATGGTGCAAATTTTGTTTGAAGATAGAAGAGAAAGCACTGAACTTCGTGAGCAATTTTTTGTGATGAAGCAAGAGAAGGAAGAAATTCTCCAAAGATTGCATGATATGGAGATGTAGATCCATCAAGCCCAAGAGGCTTTAACCAAGAACATGCGTGAATAAGAGGTAATTCACTCTAATTTGTCTTCAGTTTCCTCATCAGAAAGATGTGTTGGTTCATTTGAAAAGCACACTAGAGGTATAGAGTCCAAGTTAATGTTTAAAATGGGATATGAAGGCAAGGGTTTAGGTAAGAATGCACAAGGCATGGTTGAACCTATTCTGGTTGAGGAACGACCTAAGAAATATGGTCTTGGTTATGTGAAATCTAATGGCGAAGACTCCAAAGCCCTGAAGGCATGTGAGACAACTTCAAAGATAACTTTTGTCGCAAGTTCTAAGTCAAAAACATGTCAAGATTGTTTTCAAGTTGATTGCCATTGTTTAAAGCCTATGTTGCATTAAGAGGATTGTAGACATGCAGCTTGTGGAGAGAATGCGAGTTTGGACAGTTTTCAAGATAAGAACGATGATGTTAGTCTTCAAGAGAAGCTGGAACCTCTACTAGTTCATCTCCTCAAGAAGGAAAAAAATATGGACATACAAAGCAACATTTGAGGTATAACTCTTCCCATATTCAAGTTGATTATGTTTCTACAAGGCATGACAATTCTGCATGCTTAAATGGAAGAAAGAGTTGCTGTGCATATTGTGGTATGTTTAACCATGATGTTTCGAGATGCTAGAAGAGGATGAAGGCATACAAGAAGCAGTTGAGGCAAAGGCAACTTGCAAAGAAGGTGCATAAGACTTGCACATATTGCCAGAAGAGGGGACCTGTTGTTTCCCAATGTTGGACATTGCATCCAACTAATCGTCCCAAGAATTTGAGGCAAGAGGACATAAAGACTGGCGAAAGTGGAACCGAGGATTCCATCACTGATGTGTGAACAAATGTTTCACATGAAGAATATTTTCAACAGCGAAAGTCGCCGTGGAAGTGGCTTGGTAAGAAGTGGTTTGACTTCTTGACACAGTAAGACATACACTCATTTGTACATATGAAAATTTTAGTTATGTATGCATGTTTTCTGTTGTAATCTAATGTTTGTTTTATCCACCTTGGATCGATGGTCAAGGAAGCGATGTTTTGCTATCTTATGAAAATTTCTCGCCAGAAATTTCTGAGTGAGTTGAGGAAAGAAAGTTCTTGATAGGAGGACAAGCGCATTCAGGAAGGGAAGTGTTGACTACCTTCGAGTTGTGGTTCAAAGGCACTAGCTATGCAAGGCAAGTGTATGGAGGCTGAAAAGAAGAGGGCGTTGTACTCTCATCTACTCTACATACCAGTATATCAGTCTTTTGGGGTCCAAAAGATTCCTAATGGGGAGGTGTGATCAGAACTAGATCATGGACCTAAGTGATAGCTCCAGATTCAAAGTGTGCCAAACCTAAGCGACTGGATAGATCTTGTCTTCCAGATTCCGGTGCCGCAAATGGTTCGAGAAACCGACACCGTATGAAGAAGTTATCGCAGTTTGAAAAGTCCAGTGAATTGTAAAATTTGGACTTTGACCAAGTTTGACTTGGAATTTTGGGAAATTAAAAAAAGAATATTCCAAGAATATTCCTCGAAATATTCCCTAGAATATTCTATATGGACCAATCAACGATTTCCAAGTGGCAGATTGTCATTGGGCTATTAGTTGACTTTTCGAGTTTTGAGCCAATAGGAGGTTGCCACATGGCAGGCCTGGAGGCTGCCATGTGGCCCAATTTTGTGCAGTAAATTTTTTTAATGAAGTCCCAGGGATCGAACCCAAGACCTGATGTCGCACACGCGCCCGTCTTACCGACTTCCCTATGGTGTTTCTTAACCATATATGGGTCGCGGTCATATATAAAGTTTAATGGTTTGATAATCAGTGGTTTGGAGGGGCTAGCCCAGAGGGCCAACCCTTCCCATATGTCCAAGACCCCACGACTGTGGGCTTAGCCCTAATCGCCGACGTATAAACAATTTTTAATTGGTCACATGGTTTAAGTTACAACAACAATGTTTGTTTTTTGGACCAACATTTATTAAACCGTAACACCCGGTGGATGCTAACCCAAACTTGACACATGCATTAAACGCCGAAGGTTATGTGACGTGGTTTTATTGCAACGGTTTACGATAACAGCCCACGTAGATTGTGGAGTCCGGGGTGCATGTGCCCATATGATGGTTAAAATTAATGCCAGCGGTTATCCTGGTGGTATATTTGGAGCACCCATCAGTTTTGGTGGATTTGGCCAAAATTAACTGGAGTTAAGTCTAGTTCTCCACAATTAGTGGAGCTTTTTTGGGTGTCACTGGGCAAAATGAGTTCAGGCTCTATCTTGAGCTAGATTCACTCAATTTTGGAGTTCCAATAGTCAATTTTGACTATCTCAAACATTCCAGACTCAATGGAGTGGGTTCCAAATCCATTAGAGGACTTTTGAGCAGGTTTATGCTTTAGTGAAGTTCAAGGGGCGACTAGGGCCACCAGGAGGCAACAACAGTTTGAGGCCTAGCCAGTGGAGCTAGAGGCCTTTTTTAGAAATACAATAGTCAATTTTGGATGTTTAAAATGTTTTGGAACTTATTTTATGGTTTTAAAAGCATATAGAGGACTTTTGAAGGCAGATATGCTTCAGTGAAGTTCCAGGGGCCATCATTGCCAGCTTTTTCCAGCAGCAGTTCAGGGCTAGCCAGGGCAGCTAGAGGCCTTATGTAGCGAACTAATAGTCATTTCTGACTTTAATGAGAATTCTTAATCCAATGGAGGAGTTTTAAAAATATTTTGAGGAATTCTAGAGGTCGATAACCCATAAGAGAAGTTTTCAGTGACCCTAGTGCCATGGGGTGCCGACAGGTGTTGGAGGCGAAACCAGAGTAGCCGAAGGCCATTTTAGGTGAATCAATAGTCTATTATAACTATTTTTGGAATTATAAATCCAATTAAGGGATTATAAGAAACATTTTAATAATTCTAGAGCTTGAGAAGCTATATGGAAGTTTTGGGTAGCCTAGGGCAAACCGTCGAGGAAGGCCTAGTTTGGGGATGCAGTGCTCGTTTTGAGAAAATGATCAGTCCGTTTTGGAGGTCTGATATGTGTTGAAGACAATAGCTGATTTTTTAGAGACAGAAAAATAATTCTGAAGGAGTTATTTCCATGGAGAAGCTCAGGGTAGCTTAGAGCACCGACAGATGGAATCAAGTCTAAGGGAGCATAGATCTATTTACAGAGTGATGACAACCATGACAGGGATATAGATGGTATTCGAAGCCCTTTGGTTCACTTCAATAACCATTGGAGTTAAGTGTGGAACTTGTAAAATAAACTTTTCCATAATCCCAAAGAGCCAAGTCAAGATGATAAAATCTCAAGGAGATGTAGCCCACGATATTCGGGTGAACTCCTAGATTAATTTTGCTGTTATGTGTGGATGTTTATTTGCCGCATTATATTTCTGTTATACATGTTTAATTTCAACAAAAAAAAATGGACTTAAGACACTTAAACAATTAAAAATCATACACATCTTTCAAGTACAAAATTTCGCAAAGGTCAAGTATAAGTTAGATCTTTTATTTGTTTAACTGCATGGGAGGTTTTTGAAAATCATAACAAGTTATCCATCCCATTTTCAGATCACCTTCATTTCATGTTACAACACATATCTCCTCAACACTTCATCTTCTCCCAGATTATACAATTGACCCGCAATCAAGGTAAAATTAGTTGTGTGCGCAACCAACTCCTTCTTTTGTTGTACTGAATATTCAACAAGCTCGCTTCTAGTAGTCAGGAAGTGAATAATATCAGAAAAGTGCTCATCAAACACATTGATAGAAAAGAGATGTGCATTGGGTAACCCCTCCTCCAGACTGGTTGGTTCTTACCCATTTTCGATCCATGACAAATGATCAAGTCCGACATTTATTCTTCCAGGCATCACAATAATTTCAGAGTCATACTCCTGAAAGAGCAACAACCATCTGTAGATATTCTCCCCACCCCCCCCAACACAGGCTTATTGACCAGGTATTTTGAAGCAGAATGGTCAGTGAACATTTTGAAGTGCCCTCCTAGCAATAAGTGCTTGTATTTTTGCAGAGCATACACCATGGACAATCCTTCCCACTCCATGGTTGATTAGTTGCACTCTACACTGGAGAGCTTCATACTGGCAAAATAAACAGGGTGATCAATGTCTCCTTCTCCTGGCTGCGCTAAAACAACCCCAAGTGCTATACCAGATGCATCCACATGTACATGAAAAACCTTAGACCAGTCTGGGAATATCAATATAAGTGCAGTGACTATTTTCTCCTTCAATAGCTCAAAGCTCTTCTGACATTCATCATCCCAGAAAAATGACACATCCTTCTTTAACAAATTTTCCATCGGCACAGTGATCAGAGCATACCCCTTAATGAATTCCCTGTAATAAATGGTGTGTCCTAGGATGGAGCGCAACGATTTCTCATTAGTAGGAACTTCTAGGTTGATGACAACTACTATCTTGGTTGGGTTTACCATCAATCCTTGCTGGCATACTATATGCCCTAACAAAATTCCAAAAGGCACGCAGAATATACATTTCTTCAGGTTAAGAGAAATCTGGTGCTTTCTACAAGTGTTAAGCATCATGCGTAGGTTTGACACATGTTTCTTCACCAATCCAAACATTTTCCAGTCATCAAAATATACCTCCAAGAACTTATGCATGAATTCTTTGAATACGACCACGACCACGCATGAGAGGATCGTAGGTGCATTTCTCAATCCAAAAGGCATGACAGTGTACTGGAAAGACCCCCATTTTGTTGTGAAGGTGGTCTTGCTGCGGTCTTGAGGCGCAATTATGATATGATGATACCCTGAAAATCCATCAGTAAATGAATGAGCTTCTCGTCCTCCCACATTATCCAGGATTTCATTAGAAAACAGAGTAGGGAAGGGGTCATGCACATAGGAATCATTCAGCTGGCGCATATCTACACAAATCCTTATCTCTCCTTTGGTATTCTTCTCCTGAACCACCATTGGGCTTACCCAATCAGGCTGTTCTACAGACTCAATGATTCCTGTAGCCACCATATATTCTAGTTCCTCTTTTACTTTCTACTTATATTTAGGATTGGTATGGTAGTTGCTTGAGAGGGCGCACATATGGTTTCAATGTGATCTTCATAACACGTAGGTCTCCCACAATTCCCTTGAGTTCATAGAACTTCGTAGCAAACAGATCCCGATACTCTCAATAGTCCACAACCTTCCTTATTGTACCATCATCCCAAGAATCCCCAATTTTGGCCAACTTGGGTTGCTTTTGTCCCAATGTTGACTTCCTTAAATTTAGAGGTTTAGTTCCATCCACCATCCCTAATGAGGGCCCCAGAATCGCGCTCCCCTTCAGATTCCAGGATGTTGACATTTCTTGGATCATCTTCATTATCCTCTATTGACAAGTTCCTGCAGTTGACAATGTCTTGCATCTACACATCCCAGGCTAGTGCAACATATTCCTTTCAAGGTTGATATTCATCAAATACAAGGGCATCTATGCCCTATAGGGCTTCATCCAATATTTACGATCCCCCAACCAAGTCGAAAGTTGATATAAAATCATCAGTCATTGTAATCCAATGGTGAGTTCCTTAGTGCAACTCTGTTTCCAGGTACCACGTGGTAGGTACCGGACCTAACGAGTGAATAAACATGTAAACCCACTCATCCCAAGTCCTTTCCTTCCACACTTTAATCCATGTGGAAAGGTGTTTGCGCGGGTCTCCCTGACCATAAAATATCTCTGTTGGTGGTGTAGCGGGAGGTTCAAATTGCAACTTCATCATTTGGATACATTCCTCCCAATCCTTAAGCACACCCTTGTGCGTATCCCACCAATGTGCCGGGGTTGTGCGCATAGCCAAATCCACTTCCCAGAACCTTTGTTCCTTTGGGATGACCTTTTCCAATGCTTCCAGAAATACTTTGACACTACTAGAACCATCAAAACAGGGCAGTTCTCTTACCTTTGAGGAGATGCACTGGAAGTTCTTCGTGATCTTGAGGCAAGGCAAACACATCATCACTTTTCCCTTCTCCATCTCCTATTTGATCTGAAACACATTGATCCTTCTCCATAAATTTGTAAATATTGTCGACATCATCTCCTTCGCGTACAGGTTCTATATATCGTTCCCCTTCTACTGGATCCAGTGGAACTATCACCCACGTACCATCATTATCAAACACTACAAGGAAAAGAGCCTCTAGCGGCAGTTATAAAGGATGTTTTTAGTGTTATAAAATTGGCCAAAATTGTCAATTTGTTTTTCTACAACATCCGTTTACTAACATGAGGTTTTGGCAGAGATTTTAACCATTTCAACACAACTGAGCGGGCGAAAAGATTATTACGAATGTTTTTTCATCTTGCGCTACTAAGGTGTGCACGGTGCGTGTTATCTAGAAGGTGGCCCGAGGCCGAAGATGCATGCAAGCCATCAAGGTCTAAAACCGCACTAGGCGCAAGTTGTGATACAACGCACGAGGCCGTTCTAATTGGTCTTGGGGTTTGGCAAGGCCCATAGGTCCTCTCAAATGCACATAGAATTATAGAAAATCATGCAATATCGAAAAATGCACCAATTTTTCTAATTCGTATTGGTATTTGTGCGTGCCCAAAATGCTAGTCTCACATAAAAGGACTAGTGCAGATCATCGCACCCGAGATTTATAATTGGTATTGATGTTTGTGCGTGCCCATAGGTCGTACAAATGCACCGATGCGTAGTCTCACATAAATGCACTGCGTAACAAATGCGAGATTTATATTTGGTATTGGAATTTGTGCGGTGCCCATAGGTCGTAGAAATGCATTGATGCACTGTATCATACAAATGCACTGGTGTACAATAACTAACATGCACCGATGTTCATTTTGTATTTTTTAGAAACATGGACCTGTGACAGTGCAATTATTGTGATTTTTAAAAATTCATTATTCATCAAAAGTCGACACATCTTATTATAGTATTCATATTAATTAAATTTTTATTAATGAATTTGAATGCGATGTTTGGATTAATTTGTTATATCATATCATAATTATTATGAGTTTTTTAAATTCATTATTCATCAAAAGACGACACATATCTTATAACAGTATTCATATCAATCAAATTTTTATTAGTGCATTTGAATGCGATGTTTGGATTGATTTATTATATCATATCATCAAATTTCACATCTCTTCATTATAATATTTAATCATCCATAAATTTAATCAGTGGTGTTACATTTCACAACGACAATGGAGAACGCAATAGAATAAATTATAACATATTTTATTATATATATATATGAATAAGATAGTCTTTTTCATACAAAATGGGACAGTTATTGGTATCCCTTTGTCTTTCAATTGGGACACTATGTCAATTACATTAAACAAAATGTCTGATTTCATAGACAAATATTTAAAAAAATACAACGCCTTGCTTTGATATCCAAACATAATAATCATCATTCTTCGCTTGAACTGCTGTCACTGCTAGAGCTACTTCCATGACTTGGGTTGTTTTCAGGAATGTTTTGTTCACGATGTTGATTGTTTTCTTTTTCTTCACCTTCCATCTACAAACATAAAAATAAATTGTAATTAGTATATATACATTGGTGAGAATACTGAAAATTGCAATATTAAATAATATACATCAATGTAAATCGAAAAGAAATGATGTACCATAGCAACAATTGACTCATGAACTATAAACATTCTTTCAAAACCATGTAGTATCACATCTTTCAAGATTTCATCTGTTGGCATAGCTCCATACTTTGTTTCCTGCAATTTTTATACCCCATATCAAATCATATATTTAATATAAAATATTTTTTTGTTCTACTAATTATAGACGGAGCTAAGTAAAACAAGATCGATAGATGCTTACAAATTCCACAATTAATTTCTAATATGCTAACATATACTCACAACCCATATTTAACCCAATGTCAATCAATTTGTCTGATGGTTCTTCTTTCTATGTTAGCACATGTTTGAAGACATTCAATGATGATTTTTGTAAAATCTAGTTAAGTTGTTATAAGAAAGTAACAATTACTCACAAACTTAGATATCAACCATTTTCTTCCTTGTTGTCCTATTTTATGTGCTGAATGGGTTCCATTTTCTTGTCTTTTCTACAAGAAAATACTTGAAAATTAATATTTAATGCTAAATTGTTTATTTATTGTACCTAATGATCGAAAAATTCAATGATTACATATTACATTTGAAGCACGTTGTTTTTGAGATGGTTCCTCCCGCGAGCAATTTTGTCCATTTCTTTGACCATCTCCATGTACATCTTTTTGGACATTCCTACCGGCATATTTATGATATCAGCTCGTTCATCTCTTGAGATTTTCATAATCTTCCTGAAAATGTAACATGACAATAAACTATTCAATTTTTATATTGATATATGAAAAGTAAATATAACAAAAGTAATATTTATAAATAATTCTAGACAAACATTTAAAGGAATATTACTTTTTCATTCATTCTTTTTTGTTGTTGTACGTTTTTTTCTATTAAAAGTTTGACATGTCTCATTGACCAATTCTCTTGAAACTCTTCCTGTAGTTTAGATAAAATTTGTTTCTTGGAATTATTGGATTGATTTTTGTATTGTAAGTGGAAAGAACTTCTATACATTCCTTCCACTAGATCCCTCAAACTTTTGTAAAAGTTTTTCCCCCTTTTGATAACCTCCAGCACCACTCCAAATGAGCTAAGGAGCAATTCATTTTCATTTGCATGTTCTACTTTTTTCTTTTCTCAGAACAATATTCCTTTTCTGAGTTGTTGGTCCCTGTAGAACATTAAACTGATGTGAATTAATAGATTGTTTGACACATGTTATCTAATAATTTTAAGTATATTATTAATGAAAATAAAAAAAAGAAACTCATATTGGATCGATAGTATTTTTTCATTAACATGACTCATCCTTTTGAAAATTTTCCATCAAGATTTTACGCTCTTCTAGTCCAAGACCAGAAATAATCTTATCGAGCTTCGTCATTTTGTGGCTATGCATTATACACAATAAACAATACATATTAGTTAAACTTACATATAGTTCAAAAATAATATTTTTTGTAAATAATTTACAAAGAACTTGCCTTTTTTGTTTTTCTTGATGTGTTATTAGTATTTTTGTTACTTGATCTCTTGTCAGCCATCTCTTTATCAATATGAAACCTGTACCACATCATTCATTAATATATTTTATAAATAAATTGTCAACTTTTCAGGTCAAAAAAATATATCAAGACACTGGTGTGCCATTCATGGTGTACACACCGACGTTGGTGCATGGTGGTATTATAAATGTACCGCCCAAACAGTATAATACACCTTACGGTTCTCTATGTCAACAAGGAGCACCGATGTGTTACATGTTAACCACCGCATCAATTAACACAGACAAAATAATAAAAATTGTCTAGTGTTAATTTTTGTAGCATAAACACCTCGCGCAAACAAGGGACCACCATACGGTGCTCTCTATCAACTAGGAGACCCATTGCAGTGCGTTATATGTTACATGGTGCACCAATTAACACAATATATATATATATATATATATATATATATATATATATATATATATATATATATATATATATATATATATATATATATATATATATATATATATATATATATTGTGAAACAGCACGAGCGCGATGCGCCATAATGAAATAGCGCACTGGTGCCCTATTTTACATATGGCGCACTGATTAAAAAAAATTGTTTTTAATTTTTTTATCACACAGTACTTGCACGGTGCGTTGGGATAATCTAGCACACCAGTGCACTAGGCCGGGCGCACCAATAAAAAAATTCTGTTTTTAAAAGATTGATGCAAGGGTCGACATGGATTGGGATCCGACTATGCAAGTCGTCCCGTGGGTTGGATGTCATAGGCCTATATATAGCAATACAAACCCTATAAATCTAAAATGAAAAGCCCTAATTCTGAAATCATAGAAACATGGAGAAGAAAGTGCAGAAACAAAAAGAATGAAGGGTTTAGGGTAAAAATGGATTTTGTTTTTTTTTTTTTGTTTTTTTTTTTAAAATTTTTTTTTTTTAATGAAAATGAAAAAAAAATTGAAATTTTTTTCTTACTGCGTAAAAAAACTGTAGAAAAAGTAAAAAAACAATAAAATTTAATCACAAGATCGTTTGAAATTTTATGCTACAGGGTTTGAATCACTAGAGGTTTGGAATTCTGATTGTCTGAATACTTATGTTTGAATGTATTTCGCTGCTCCACAGTGCTCTCATGCTCTCTTGCTCCAGGTATGTCCCTTGCAAATCTCTAGCTGATTATTTTTGCAAAAATAGTGAAATAATGAAAATTATTTAGTATTTAAAGAATTGTTTTTTGAAATTAGATTTTCAAAAATATTTTGCCGCCAATTTTTCAATTTACCATTTTTTTTTTTACTTAAAGAAAATAGAGTTGCTCTTTTTTTATTTGTGGTTATTCGTCACCGCTGCGTCCATTGATAACATGACACTGGTGCGTGATAACTAAAATGCACCGGTGCGGTTATCTGTTCATTAGCACTGATAACAAGAATTCCATTTTTAAGGCATCGAAATTACTTTTAGGTGTGCACACCAAAATTTATTGTTGATTTTTCTCAAATGCAAGGATAAAATATCATAATTATATCGAATGGAAAATTCTTCAAAATCCAGCTCGTTCCATAATATTTCTTAAAGACCATCGCGGAGTTCTCCCTATCCATCTCGAGAAGAAATATTTACCTTAGATTTTATTTATATTTTCATTATCTAATTGAATTTATGTTTTTTTTATCCATGTTAATCTTGCACAACTTAATTAAATTTAAAATGTATACAAATTTGCAAGTTCATGCAAATTTAGAATCGAGTTGAGATGCACAAAATATTCAAACAACTCCAAAACATCGGAAGCTCTTATCAGGAGCAGCATACCGCAAGGCGCATTTGGTAGATGAAAATGGAAAACCACTTCACCATGCCAATTGTAACAATATTGCATCTTCTAGCCATAATCCTCGGATAATGATGGTAATAATTATAATTGTTTGGTATATTGATTAATGTAATTATTTCAACGTCAAACCAATTAATCATGCAATATAATTGTCAATGTGCTTACTAATTGATATCATATATTTTGTACTAATCATGTTCAAATATATATATATATATATATATATATTTTTAAATTATTAGGATTCTAGTGATGATGAGCGACCTACCTACCATCTTCCGTTGCACCCCATGACAATGTCGAATCGAGAGAAGAATGAATTAAGAGAAAAAATCGGAGAGTAACGATACCAAGAATGGTTGAATCAACCAACGATTCAATTCCCGCTACGTCCAGATTCACCAATTAGTAATGACTACAAAAATAGTAGTTCTTCACAAGCTGGAAATGGAGGCAATCAAATCGAGGTTGGTATGAATGATTACTTAAGGGATACGACTGCCATGGAGACAATGTTGTTAGATGCATTCCAAAACGATGATCAGCTAGGGGATGATGCTCATATCGCTGACACTTTTTTCGAAAGCCTTAAATTTTCTTCCACCACCCCTCTCTTTGGACTTGGCGGTCAATCAAAGTCTACCTAGTTTGGGACAACGATGTTACTGTACAACTTGAAAGCAAAGTTTGGCTTGTCGAATGCATGTTTCTCGGAAATTTTGAGGTAAGTTACCATAAAGTCCTCCCTTATATAAATTTGAGAAATATAATGAGTACACAATGAACATTACAAATGGTCAATTTTATGAACGTTAATAATTATACTTGCATTAATGTACATTTATTAATATTTTCAATGATCACCAACTATAGGTTATTCAAAGATAAGGCTCTTTCGAGTGATAATGTCCTGCCCGGTAGCTGCAAAGAGGAAAATATCTTGTTGAAAATGTTGGGTGTTGAGTAAATATCATATCATGCATATCCAAATGATTGTATTCTATATAGAGGAGAATATGCAAACAAAGATATATGTCTGAAATGTGGGCATGACAGGTATGATAAATAAAAAAGGAAGGGTAAATCACATATTGGTCCTCCTTTTAAGATATTGAGGCACATGCCTATAATCCCAAGCATTCAAAGGCTCTTCATTGCAAAGAATTAGCTATGTTGTAGGGATGGCATGCCTCACACATAAGTGAGGTTGGAGTTATGCGAATCCCAACTGATTCAATAGACATGAAGCATATAGAGGATACATGGCCTGAAAAATTCAAGGATGAAGTACAAAGTCTACGACTCAGCATAGCCATGGATGGCGTCAACCCATATTTGCTCCAGAACACAAACAATTCTTTTTGGCCTGTAGTAGTGATAAATAACAATATCCCCCCATGGTTTTCTGTGAAGAATGAACATCTTATGTTGGTTCTCATAGTCTCTGGTAGAATAAAAGTGAAGAATATGAATGTCTACTTACAACCACTGGTAGATGAATTGAAGGAATTATGGGATGGGATAAATATATAGGATGCATCAAGACCCATTGCATCAAAGAGGAGTTTTACGTTGTATGGCATATGTGCTTACACGACACATGATTATCCAGGCTTAGGAGTTTGCTCTGGTAAATTACATGTTTAATTTATTGATTTGTTTATATACGTAACAATATTCTTTCACATATTAGTTATTTAATTCGTTGTAACTGTTCTGATATTCATGATATTCTTTAATGTGCCATGCATATTAATTATATACAATAATCTTGCAGGTCTTGTAACAAAAGGGTATTTTAGATGTAAATGTTGTGGACCTTCTCTGAAAGCTAGATGATCCAAGGACCTATGAAAGCTAGTGTATGACTTCTCGAGGGTATTCCTCCGTGAAGAATACCCTTACAGAAGAGCAGCATCCACTTTTAATGGTAAATGAGAGAGAACCCAAAGGCCTCCAATAATGACATTAGCTGAATGGCTTAGAGCATATGAGAGAGAGAAGGAGAAGGAGTTCATAGAAATGTTCGATTCAAATGCAGAGCCTATGTTCGATGATCTAGAATTATTCGACACTTATGTTGAGAAATTGCCCATTGGGATGAAAAGGAAATCTATCTTTTATAACCTCCCATAGTGGGAGCATCTTAATATTACCCACTTATTAGATCCCATGCATATATTTAAAAATGTTTCATCTTATTTATGGAGGAACATATCATCGAAACAAAGTGATACTTGGCTGTTATGAAAGATCTTATTACTTAAAAAACTAAAAAGAAACATTGGCCAAGATGATTAGAAAGTACATGATCAGAGGCAGGCGTTGGTCCCTCTAATTCATGGTATTTCAAAGAAGGTGATGTCCCATGGATTTAAAAAAAAGATGATCTTTCTTTGGCAAAGGAAGTTATAATGGGTGTGATGGTGCCATCGTCATACGGGTCTTCACTACGGTGCTGCTTCACCGTGGATGACCATTTGTCAAAGTTGAAATCACATAACCATTTGAATCTTCTAAGAGTACTTATAATGTCAAAAGCATGATTTTATTATTTCTTATATTAATACATTTTATCCCATGCAGGGATCATAAAACATAACTAATTTTGTATATTGCACGTGTTTATAACTTTGCAGTGTCATTATCCTTTGTTCGTGCGTGGGTGTGTGAAACATGAATTCCCTCAAGACCTAGGACGTGCCATATCTAAAATATCTGCATTTGTACGTCAGATCACATCAAAGGAGATTCATGTGGCTAGCATTCCATGGTGGCGTCAAGAGATAGTTGAGATTGTTTGTATGTTTGAGAAGGAATTGCCGACGAGTTTCATGGACTTGCAGGTTCATCTTATAATCCACCTAGTAGATGAGGTTGAATTAGTTGGGGTGGTTTCTTGTCATTGGATGTTCTTCTTAGAGAGGTACATGAAGAAATTGAAAGGTTTTGTTCGACAAAGCGAAAAACCTGAGGGGTCTATGGCAAAGGGGTACATATCGTATGAGTCTTTCTATTATGCCAGTGAGTACATCAAGTAGATCAAAAACAGACTAGGTGCAGTGATTTGGGAAGATGAAAGGGATGAAGGCAAAAGAGAAGGGGATTTGCTCCAAATGAGTGGAAAAAAGCGCTTGATCAAGAGTAAGCGACTTATAATTTTTCAAATTTACACAAAGTAAATATTCATGTTGAACTTTGATATAATGTATATTTTGATCTCTATGTACTATATAATGTTGGTTTGATTTCATCAGCGAATGCGAAAATTGAAGCAATCAATAAATTCATTCTTTACAATTCCTAAGCCACAGAACTGTGGGTCGCATTATACGAACAAAAGAGGATGAAATGGGATAGTGACACGAAAGAATTCATACGGTTGAATGGTAGAAGTGTGCCTTATCCCGATCATTTAAAAGAAAATATGCCAAAAATATGCCCTAACAGTTGGGTTGCTGACCAAGTCAGAGAGAAATACGATGCAATCGGTTGTTACACGCGTGCTAAAGAGGATGCACTAAACATAGGGATTGGGTGCAGCAACTCGGTAATAATATATTTAATTTATATGTACATTTGAAACTTAATACATAAATTCACCTTTCAAATGTAATTACATCTATATTTAATATTTTAAATGTTGGGTTATTATAAGACACATGACACTATGATTTTTTAACTTTTTTTATAATAGGTGTATTTATTCCCATCTATGTTGGCATATGAACACCATTTTCAATCAGAAAATGCCGATGTTGGAAACATCACACAAGATTGTGGAGTGGAAGTTGAGTTCGATCAATCTAGTTGATCTAGCCACCGTGATCAAAACCTAATACGAGGGACGTTAGGTTACATCGAAAAGATACAAGAGATCATTGAAGTGGATTTCTCTTCTTTCCAATGTGTTATTTTTAGGTGCAAGTGGTGGGACACCTTTGATCGCAATAATGTAAAGGAAGATCGGGATAGTAGGCTGATATGTATCAACTCTAGAAAGATGTGGGGTGAAGATAAGGAGCCTTATGTTTTCCCCAAACACTGCAACTAGGTGTTTTTTTTTACCCAGATGTGTTGGATAGGGATTGGTGGTTTGTATTGAGACATGACCCTAGATCAAAACATATTTTTGAGAACAATAGTGTTATCATGCCATGCAAGCTGGAAGATAATGAGAGTGATCATGAGAACCGAGAGTGATATGGTACATGTGTTATTTCATCAATATTTATACTTTTTAAGATGGATTTTTTGAGACATTATGTAAATAAGTATTTTGAATTAATTGGTAATTTGCGTTGTGTTAATGTTAAAATCAATATTTCACTTGATAATTTGCAATTATGTTGATCTCAAAAACAATGACGTATTGTATATATATTTTTTTGTATGTAAGATCATAATAAAATAATGTTAATTCTAAAGTGCATGAATTTATTTGCATTATTTTCTAAACTTTATTATGTTACAAAAATTCATCTTATTCTAGATTTATTATTTTACAATTATTTAAAATTTTAGAAATTTACAAATTTGAATTTTTTAATAAAATCATTTCACATTAATACAATTAAAATTTTCACATTAATGCAATTAAAATTTTACAAATATTTTACATACAATTACAATTAAAATTACAATTACAATTAGAATTAGAATTACAATTTTAAAATTTCACATACAATTACAATTAAATTTACAATTACAATTACAATTACAATTTTAGAATTTTACATAAAATTTGCAATTTTACAAATTTACATATATACCATTACAATTACAATTTTAGAATTTTACATACAATTAGAATTACAATTTTAGAATTTTACATACAATTAGAATTACAATTACAATTTTATAATATCATGATCATTTAATATTAAATTAATTAATAAACATCACAATCATGATAACCATCATACAAACATCATATTTGACTAAAAAACACATTCAAATTTGCTAACATCATCGTGATCATGATCATCTAACAAAACACAATTAGCATTGTATAACATCATCACAACACAAATATCAAATATACATCTCAATATGTCAAATAACTCATGTTATCACATATACACATCTATCTGCAAGCTAAACATTAAATGAACATATCTAACATGACCTAACAATATGCGCCACATCATGATGATCACCAACATGAAAATTAAGTACAATTGCAACTTGAACATAAAATACATGGACCATATATATATATATATATATATAGCGAATAATAACAGAAATACACAGCTAATAATATATAATTTCATATATCGGGCGGTGGTATCATCAATAACAGGTACTGGTGGGCCACAGCCACAGTGATGGTGCGGCCTCGGCGACGAGCTCGAATACATCTTTGATCATCACAGTGCTGCGATGCGGTATTGGTGCCTCATCTTGTCGAGGATCAGGTGTGAAACATCCATCGTGATGACTCGACATGATCGATGGTCAGCCTACTCATGATCATGACTTGTTGAGATCTTCTTGCCAGTGACGACTCGGCGTGGCCAATAAAGTGCAGCACTGCTCCATGTTGTTGTAATTGAGTGCTGATGGAGGCTACTCATCCACAGCGTGGCGCAGGTGGCGATGATCACTCCTAGTCAGTGATCATTAGATGATGCGTGTCATTGCTACGTGAATTTGTCGATCCGTCAGCTATAACGTCTAGAGCCACGCCTGCGTACAAGGTCCCTCCTCATCTGCGTAACTAAGGTCGTAGGTCCTACGACGTGCCGCATCAGGCTGTACATGTTACACGGCATGCCTCTCCACACATGTACCAACCTACCATCAGCCTATATGTCTCTCATAGTAGCGGGCATGAATCTCGCCTCAATAAACAATGCATAGATTTGGTCGCCCAACTCCATCCTCAATCTACTATCAAGCCTACTACGCCTAGAAAAAGGTGGTACCAGCGCAACAACAGGAGCAGGTCTGTTTGCACCGGCCTCATGATCCTCGGCATCTAGCATATCCTGATCGCCATCAGGATCCACACCTAGATCATTTGGTGGCACTAGCATGTCCTCAACATTAAAAGACCCAATATTTGCAAAATATATACAAGTACACAACAATAATTAGACAATTTCATTACACAATTTAATAAAAACAAGTTAAAGAATGTTGGCGGCTCATCAGCTGTGAAGAGGATGTTGGCACACCCTCGCCAATCCAAACTAACATAAGGACAGGGGACCATAATGAAGGGATTCTCGTCAACACTGGTTCACCTGTTGTTGCTGTTGTTCCCTCTCTTCTCTCCTTTCACGTCTATGAATTATCGACATATTAAATACGTCTTTGAATTTTTTTTATGCTTGCAGGTAATATGAGAACATAGGGAACTGATCTTTGGTGTGGTCAGCACCCTTGCAGTGTATGCACCAGACATCTGCGCCAACTTCTTTACTCCAGTCTCTATGTAAATTTTGAATTTCTAAGTGCATAGCTTCCAGTTGGATTTGAATTTGCAGCGCTCTGAATTGAGCATCTTCTCTAGGCGCAACGTCTAATTTCATAGCAACTTCCAGGGCTTCAGCCTGAGAATCAATATTCTGCTGACCCATAGGCCCGCGCAGATGTGGAAAGAGCATGTCAATGAACCATTCCTTATGTTGCTTATCATCGTAAACAAATCCTATGTCACTGATGGTTTTCTTTAGCCGTTGGTTGGCTTCCAAAACCGATTCCTTCTACCCCCGCTTAATATCTTTTAGTTCTATTACGCACTATGAATAAGACTTCGACTACCTGAACTGCTGCTTCAGGGCATCCTTAATCTGTGCAACAGTGGGATCTACATTTTGAGCAAGGTATCCCATGAACCAATCTAAAGCAAGACCTTCAAATTCCATATCCAACTGCGCTCTCTTGACAACATTAGTATTAACATTTTGCGCAGTCCATACCACATTAGCCACAAACCAAAATTGATCCATATCCTCATCCCCGCACCCTTAAAGGTGTGTAGATTCAGATGCATGGCCATATCTTCCACAGATGGGGTTGGTGGTGGGGTAGGAGATGTATTACCCTTGCACGAGTTCAGAGGTGGCTTAGCATGAGAGCTACCTTCAGCATGCGTAGCCTCTCTACCTTCTATATCGGGTGAGTTTCTCAAAGGGCCGTATACAGATCTGTCCCCTCTCTGATTGATCTGAAAATATTTTCCACTTCGCATAGTGCTTTCAATATTATCAGGGGTCATTCACTCAGTGTGGCTGCACAAAACACCGTTTTCACAAAATAACATCTTAATAAATAGAGGAAAAGTTCGTAAGAATTTACCTCTCAATCCCTTGAAAAATCTCCTTTCAGCTTCAGAATACATCACAAACTGATCTACTGCAAATTCTATCACAAACCCATCCAAGATGCTGTCAACCCAATGATCTACAGTCCGGGTGATGGAATTATCAGTCTTTTCCAATTTTTGGATCAATTCAGGGGTCCACTGCGCGACCTTATCATCCTTCCAACAGGTTTGGAATTCTGCTAATCTTGACAACCACTCCTGCAATTCGTGCACAAAGGTCTCGAAGAAGATCTCGTGCACGTCTATGAAAGTATACTTGTTCTTCCACTCTTCAGTAGACAAATTCTTACCTTTGTTTCATTTTAGGGAAAATTCCTGAATCTTTTTTTCAAACCAAACCTCTAATTCTGGCTTTAATGGCTACCACTAACCTTTCCACATCACCCAACCTCTCTCAAAATGATCCCGGTCCCGACAACGAAACCGTTTTTTGGCTTGAGGGGTCCTGACCTAGGTTTGAAGTTGAGGTTAACCAACAAAACCCTCTTACTACTGACCCTTTCGGCAGTGACCTACTTGCGCAAGTCAAAGTCTCACCCGAAGCAGTATGGGGGGGTGCTAGAACCAGGTTTCTACACCCTGTGAGAGAATTAAATGATGTGGGTGCCCTTAGATCTAAAAAAATCATGAACAGACCTTCACAACAGAAGCCCTAACCAAGAAACCCTTAACAGACAAATTCAGGTCAATTATGCAGAATATCTTATGCGCAGGTTAAAAAAGGGTCCATAATCCATGTAATAACTCTTAACAGATATTATTAGAACCCAATAGCACAATATCCATTCAATAACCATTCATCTAAAGCCAGAAGTAGTTGCACAATTGATCAAAACACATATAACATAAGAATCAAAAATAACACGCAGAAATGATCATAAAGTAAATAACAGATGCATTCCGGATTCAGATATCAACAACACTAGTTCTTTATTCGTAACAATTCATATCTTCCTTACAAAACCTTCAATTCACCCGCGCACACAGCCATCGGGGTTCGCACACAACAGGGCTAAGGTCTTTGCGCACACAACCAACATGAGCCTTTTAACCTAGAAAAATCTGCTAGAATATCAAAACACAGTTAGATCTATCATCAATCATTCACTTCTATCTCCTATCGACTCGATCTAGACTCCTATTTATAATTTTAGCCTACTCTCATCTAAGGTCTGCAAACCATGGTTTGCGGCCCCTAGTTCTACCCTTTTGACCCATTACAACTCATGAGGGGTTGTGACCCGCCCCAAAGCCCTTTGACTTGTGATGCACATGAATAAAGTTACAAAATATTTACAAAAATATATCAAAAATTTCTCCAAGTTCAGTCCTAGGGGACCCCGCTACAACAAGAGTCCTTACTTCTTGATGGTCAGTTTGGAAATGACGCAGACGATTCAGGACCTGATGTACTTCCCAAAAAATTTTCTAAGGTTCGATCAATAGAAATACTTTTGCAGTACTGCCAGTATTTTCTCGACCCTGAAATTCCCAACAAATTGATTGTAGTGCACTTACCAAATCATATTGAAACACTCACTTGAAGGAACACAAAGGTGTCCTATGTGACATAACAGTGCATCCTAGAGGTGAAAATCTGGAACTTGCTTACCCTCCAAGAGAATCTTGTATGTGTGGCCTAATTATGGATCGGTTTTGTAGAGAATTGGCCAATTGGAAGTCTTGTGCCCACAAGAGTTGAGCACGGTGATTAGCACCACGATCGGTGGTCAGCTGAGGCAGTCTACAACATTATTGGTGTTTTCCTTCTTGTACTTGATGTTAAAATGAAACAGTTTCAGGTATGTGGATCAGTTCTGATGGCAATCGTTCTGTAACTTCCCTTGTGTTTGTATGAACTGCAGGGGCTCAGTGGTCTGTGTGGATGATTGTTTCCTTTCCCAAAATGTAATGCTTCCATTGCCGGAAATCCTGCACAATCAAATACATCTCTTTTTCATAAGTGGGATACTTCCGGACTGTGTTGGAAAGTGTCTCATTGTGATATGCCACTGGATTCCCCTGTTGAGTAAGAACTTCTCTAATAGCATAGTCAAAGTCATATGCCTCAATCTCAAATGGTTTTTGCATGTCTAGTAATGTGAGCACTGGTGCAAAGTAGAGGTGATGTTTCAACTCTAGAAATTCCTTATGTTGAAATTCAGACCAAAATAATTTTGCTTTCGCTCCTCCCTTGGTGACTTGACTCATGGGCCAAGTGATATGAATGAATCCCAACACAAACATGCAGTAGAATTTGGCAAGACTAAAAAATATACGAAGCTCTGTTAGAGTGGTTGGGGCTGGCCAATCTCGAATGACTTGGATCTTGGCTAGATCCACATGGACCCCCCGCTTATCAATAATGTATCCCAAATACTGAACCTGGGTCATGCCAAAAGTGCACTTCTCCAAATTGGCACACAACTTGTGTTTCCGTAGTGTTTGGAAGACTTGTCGGATGTGGTGGAGGTTCTCTTCCTAAGTATGGATGAAAATTAGGATATCATCCAAGTACACCACTACAAATGAGTTGGTGAACGACCGCAAGATGTCTTTCGTCAACCTCATGAAGGTTGTGGGAGAATTTTTCAACCCGAAAGGCATGACCAACCATTCGAAAAGGTCTTCCTTATATTTGAATGCAGAATTCCACACATCGGAGGGTTCGATTAGTACCTGGTGATACCCAAACTTCAAGTCAATCTTGCTGAAATATTCCCCCCCCTTGAGTTGGTCCATAAGGTCATCAATTGGTGGGATTAGGTACCTATTCCAGACAATGATCTTGTTCAACACCTGATAGTCAATACAAAGTCTCGAAGTCCCATCCTTCTTCTACACCAACATGATCGGGCTCCCACAGGGAGATGAAATCGAATGGATGTGACCTTTCTGCAGTAGCTTCTAAATCTGCCTCTTGATTTTGTTGCTCTCTAGAATAGATCGCCGATAGATTGGTCCATTGGGAAGCGATGCACCTAGGGTGATATCGATGGAGTGCTTGACCTGAAAATGCAAAGGAACCCCTGCGGGTGAGGTGAAGATGTTCTCATACCCCTCCATGACCTTGTACACCTATTTTTTTCATGTGGAGGAGCCCTGTGTGGAGGTTGCAGCCATAGGCTTATTCTTACCCCTAGGGCGAATTATCAAGAAAACAAATTTATTGGTTTTGGAAATGAGTTTACTACATTGTTTTGCAGTAACAAAAGATATTTTGGTAGGCGGTGCTACCTCTGGTATCTTGTACAACTTATTTCCCAAAATAACAATAACAATAGGAAGCCTGGACTCATACATAGCATGTTGCTTCCACAAGTATGGTTGGTCTAATAATACATCATAAACATCAAGAGGAGCAATGTCACATAATACCTAATCCATGAAGGGATTGATGTTGTGGGAAAGCCAACACTGCTGGTTGATGCAGATATCCCGTCCTTGGTGAAGCCACCCAATGGTGTACGACTGTGGGTATGATATGGTCGAAAAGCCCAACCTCTTCATGACCTCTCCTGAAATTAGGTTCTTTTGGCTACTGTTGTTGACAATGAACTGTAGCTGGAACCCTTTACCCACATATGGGAATGGAAGAGGCGCTCCCCCTCCTCTGGATCTTCTGGTTCCTCCTTCTGGATCTTCGTGGTGGCAACAATGGCATTGGGCTCCGCATTGATAATCTACTTCCCTTTGTCATTCTCGTTGCTGGGTTTTGATTCAGAGTCAGAGTATGCATCCGATTAAGAAGCTTTCAGCTTAGCCACCATTGACTACTTGGCCTGACACCCACTTGTGTTGTGAGTGGAGCTATTATGGAACTCACACCACTTTCTCGCGTCCTTCTTTGGCTTCACGATGTTTTTCTTTGCTTGCAGCTTTGGCGGGTTGTCCTGGGCTGTGTTGGCCATCAATTTTGGTCATTTTTGCATATCATAAATCCACCTATTTACCACAATATTCCATCTTATATAATCCAAATATGCCTCATTTTAGTCTTATTATGCATATTCAAGTAATTAAATTAAGTTTTTCAAATTTTAGAAATTTTTGTAAAAATTGGGTTTTAAGAGTACTTTTAGACTGCACTAAAAATTCCCGTAATAGCTTCATTGAAGTCATATGTGGAAGACACTTGGGTGGGATTTTTTGGAAATATTGGGAACCACGGATGGAAAAACACATATTGGTTAAGTCAAATTGAGCTAAAACAGGCTCGGTCAACACTGCTCAAAATTGACCTACCATTCAGAAATCCCTAGGAAAAAGGGCATAATTACTATTTTGTGGGATTTTTCCTGATTTTGTGAACCAGAATGGATGAGTTCGACCTATATGGATGGGATTATGATTGATAGGAATTTTAGAGACATTATAGCTTATTTTTTTTATTATTTGTCTATTTAATTCAAGTTTATGGACCATTCAAGCATGTAGAATTTATGCAATTTTATATTGATACTTTAGGAGACTTTGAGACAATTTGAAGAACCAGTTATACTATTCTATTTTATATTCATGCTATGGATGATTGATTAATTTTTCTGTAGCTGAAGAGTTCTTCAAGTGTGCAAGGCAAGGGTGGAGGGCCCCCATACCAAGCTAAGTACACTTTGGTTAAATTAACATAGTTTTAATGCAATAGTTATTGCTTCAGATTTATGATTCAGTCATTTAAATGTGTTATGATTTCTTATGATTGCTGGATTATTATTGGTTTAAATATAATTTGCATATGAAAGGAAAAACAAGAATTTAAGTTAAATTCACTTTCTATCAAATCATGAACAACAACTAAAATTCATCCTCTTTACATTTCTTAAATTTCCAGTTTTAATGCAATGGTAATAATGTTGGAATAGAACTATAAAGAAGGAAAACTAGGACCTCCTAAGTTAGGAGGCTCTTCTCTTACTTTCTACACATCATAAACTATTGCTCTTGAGTTTCTCTTCTTGAAGATAGTACTATGGGGAAGGACAACCAGGATCTCCTAAGTTAGGAGCCTCTTCCTTCACTTACTACATCTTGAATCATAAAATTTTTAGTTAGATTTTATATTTTTAATACGCATTTCCATTAATATTAAAATTTATAATATATTTGTAATATGCATTTCTTTCAATTTCTAAACAATTTCTTCTAAAATTGACTTGACCTGAAATCCATATATTTTGGACATGCTTCCAAGTCTACAAACCCAGATTGACAAATAAAACACCTGTGTTAGTTTACTTAGTGAATTGACCCAATAGGCCACCCTGCCTTGGCTTTGTCCTTTGTTCTGTGTTTTGGGAGCACCTTTCTCTTACTTTTGATTCACAGATCCAAAGTCTTGCTTCTTTTGTTTGAACTTCTGCTCAATCTTGGCAGCATACTGGTATGTTGCACCAAGCGAGGTGATTTCGAGGAAATCCATTTCCTACTAAGTGTATCTATGTAGTTAAATGTTTCTCCAAATATTTGATACCCAACTTTGTGTGCAAGGTATGGAATAAATTCGTCATCTCATGCACATCTTAATCCCTTTTCTGCTGATCATAGGCTCAATATTTAGCTAAAAAATTAAAGTGCTCAGAAATTCTCCAAACTAGAATGAACATATAGAGCTCATCACCAGGATTTCAATGCAACTCGTTTCATCAAAATCCGAGTTCGTATGAGTAAGTTATGGTCCGCTGTTCGTTTTCTCAAACATGTAAAAATTGTGCAGAACAGTGACAAACTGATGAATTGGCAGTTCAGTCAGCACCTCATGAATCTTCAGAGAATATTCTCCATATTTCAGCCAGTGATAATGTGACAAGTGTCATCACCAGATTCGCCAATGTTTATTGGGGAAGTTGAATTTAAACTCCTAATCCTAAGTTTGAAATTTTATCTATGGTGGCTTATTATTTATATGGTGAATTTTAGGCCAATGGAGAAGGGCCACGTGGCGCAGCCAGAGGCTGCCACGTTCCCTCCCCTATGGCATGTTATGGTTCACATATTTCGAATTTCAAAGTGGTGAATTAACTATATTTGGAGGCTAGCTTCTAAACTGGCGGATAGGGTCAAAGTGGCAGACAATGGCTAAACTAGCAACAGAGGAACATATACATATATCCAAAGTTTTAAAATATGGATAGGTGATATTATATATATCAACAAAATATTATGGCGGGGGTTGGGGTCTAACCCATGACCACCTGCACCATAGTCCGACGCTCTACCGTTATACCAACTGCCATAGTCCTTACCCCATAAGGACTTCACCACCATTTAAATTAATATGAAGCTGGAGTTGGGGGTCCGGAGGGGCCAGCCTCGCGGGCCATCCCCCTCCCACATCTCCATGCATCAGAACCAAAGGCCAAAGCACATACTCTGGTGGGAGTTTAAACACAGGATTAAACCATAATCATTAACGTTAGTTCGTGGTTAGGCCACATAAAACCGTGTTTAGCACTGAAACATGGTTTGCGTTAAACGTGCCACTAAGCACACTTAAATATACGCTTATCCACTTAAACTCATGCTTATCGATTAATTAATTATGGTTTAACTTAGCGACGGGTTTGGTGGAACCACCAGATGCGGCAGAATCTCCACATTTAGCGGAGTTAACTAAAGACTTCCAGAATTAGTAGAGAAAAACTAGGAAACATTGGTTTTGCCATAATTGAGGCAATTTTCGACCAATTCTGGCTCAAGAAGAGCCATTATTGGTAGATTTCGATGTTTTGGAGCCATTGGAGCAGGTTGTAGGGCAACAAGAGACTATAAACAACACTTTTGCACAATTGAAGCTAATACAAAGGCCCACACTATGAATCTGGACCAAAGAGATGTAGCCCAAGAGGGGTGAACTGCTTCTTCAAAATCTTGTGTATACTTCTCTGTTATTTGTGTTTGGTGTGTTTTTATATGCTTCTATTCAACATTGAGTTTCCATGATTTTAAGTTCATGAAATACACTTAATCTCATCAAGTTTAATGAATTGTCAATCATAAACACACGTATAAACCCTTGCATAAGAATAAAACCAAAGCACTTACATGTTAATTCTGAAACCGATATTAGCACAACATTAACTAACAATCAATTTTAGATCAAGTTGGCATTAGAGCAAGAGGTTGCTTAAGGTTATTTTCTTTCTTTGCTTGAGATTGTGCAAGAAGGGTTTTAATAGTCACAATTTTGTGATGCTTACAAGGTTGAAGTTGCAGAGAGGAGAAGGGAAGATATTGGTTGTTAGTCCTGATATTAGAACAAGAAGAAAGAGAGCTGAGAGAGCATCATCTTCATCCAAATTTCCACTAAAAGCTGCACTTTAAGCACCTCAAGTTCCATCTCGAGCAGTTGAGATTGAAGAGTTACAAATTGCACAAGAAGCTAAAGTGATTGAAGAGGTACACACATTAGAGGTTGAGCTTGAATCCTTAGCCATTATGTCAGGTGTTGGAGAGACTCATGTACATTCAGAATAAGAGTATGTCAAGAGAGACTTCAAAGACATTCAAAGAATGGTTAAAATCATGTTTGATGCATTCACTACAAAGAGAGTAGGAGAAGGTTCTAAGCCTCCACATGGAGAAGGATATTCAAACATTTGTAAGAAGGATGAAGAGAAGAGTTTGAAAGGCAGTGGAGGAAATCCATCTCCATCTCCACCATCCTCATCTTCATCATATTCATTAGCATCTACATCTTCCACTTCCACCACAAAAACCACCCACACTCATTCAAGAATCCCAAAAGGAAAAACTCCATTACTCAAGTTGGACATCAAGTTTGAACTTCCCATGTACAATGGTGAGGTAAATGCAGAGAAGTTAGACAATTGGATCCGTCAATTAGAAGTATAATACAGAATTCAGAATCTACAAGAGGACAACATAAAGATTCAGTTGGCTTCATTAGGGGTAGATGGAGCAACACTAGTTTGGTGGGAGGCAAAGACTAAAGAGGAAATGTGAATTCATGGTAAGATATCCATTTCTTGGGTTGAATTCATTTCTTCCATTAAAAGAAAATTTTATCCATTAGCCTATATGTAAAAATAAATAATGAGTTGGCAAAACTTTAGGCAACATAAAGGCCAAATTGTTTAAGAGTACACACATGATTTTAGAAAGAGGGCTTTGTTGTTAGGAGTAAACTTGAATTCACAAGACACACTCTTGAAATACATTGGGGGTTTACATTACTACTTGAAACATACTATCCTTATGTTTAACCCAAACAAATTAGATTAAGTATGTGTGCAAGCCACACATCTTGAAGTAAGAGGAAAGAACATTCAGGAAGAGGGTAGTAAGAAGAAGTCATTCAAGGGTAATGGAAAAGAGAAGGGAGGAAAATGGAAGCGAAAGAAGAATGAAAGCATCAAGAAAGAAGGGGAGAAAACTACATGCAAATATCGTTCCAAAGAGGAGCATGATGAAGCCCACTGTTGGAAACTACATCCCGAACTAAGGCCAAAGAAACCAAATAACAAAGGGAAACAAAAGATGACTTCCACCACACAACAAGATCTTGGATCCGATTCAGGAGATGAGACCAAGATTGTAGCCATGGTTAAAAAAGGAAAGGAAGCCATAGCAAGTACTAGTTCCTAAAATAGTCACAACAACACTCCAAATGAAGACACAAGGATATAATTGTTCCATGTTAGAGTGATTTCAAATCATACAAAGATTGATGCATTATTTGATAATGGGTCACAAGAAAACTTGATTTCAGAAGACTTGGTCAAAAAGATTAACCTTAAAACCGTACCACATCATAAACCATACCCTTTGGGTTGGATGGTTAAGAATTCCAATTTACAAGCTATAAGGAAATGCATATTTCAGTTTTCTATTACTGCAAACGTTTTTTATGAAGTTGAGTTAGATGTGGTTCCACTTGACATTTCCAGGATTATCCTGGGAAGTCCATATTTGTATGAACGGAAAGCGGTGTTTTATCACCATGAGAAAAAATATCATTTTCTCAAGGATGGGGTGGAGTATATTGTGAGAGCTCATCGCAAAAAACTGAATATTTCTTTAGTTAATGCAGGGAAAATGAAGAGGCTAGTTAGTGCAAGTAAAAATTTTGTGCTTCTCATGATCAAGAAAAAGGACGATGTTGATTATGAATCTTTTGAAGGATGTGATGAAAAATTAAAATATGATTTCTTTGATGTGGTAAGTCAACATGGAAAGATGTTTCAATAACCAAATGGGTTACCTCCCAAGAAGGGAATTAAACATGAGATTCAGTTGCAGCAGGATGTTCCAGTTCCAAACATTGGTATGTATCACATGTCAATTATGGCAAATTTGGAAATAAAGAAGCAAATTCAAGAATTTTTGAACAAAGGTATCATACACCCATCTAATTCACCATGTGGTTCACCCATTGTTTTGGTACCAAATAAGGACGGGACTTGGCGCATGTGCATAGATTTCTATGCACTGAATAAAATCACGGTAAAGAATTGCTACCCACTCCCACACATTGAAGATTTTATAGATCAGTTAAAGTATGAAATATATTTCACTAAGTTAGACTTGCGGAGTGGTTATCATCAAGTTAGAATAGCTGAAGAGAATATTTGGAAAATTACTTTTAAAACTAGACAAGGATTGTTTGAGTGGCTAGTTATGCCATTTGGTCTAACAAATGATCCAGCTAATTTCATGAGAGTCATGAATGATGTACTTATACCATTTATATATGATTTTGTCATTTTTTACTTAGATGGCATACTTACATTCAGAAAATCAAGAGAAGAACATGTCATGCATGTGAACAAGGTACTTGATGTCTTGAAAAAAGAGAAATTATTTTTAAAGATGTCAAAGTGCGAGTTTGGTAAGAATTATTTGGTGTATTTGGGACACATTGTTGGAGGAGGTGAGTTGAATATAGAACCTTACAAAGTAGAGGTCATTCTGAATTGGCCCAAGCCCAATACAGTTACAGAGGTAAGAAGCTTTCTTGGGGTAGCATAGTATTGGAGAAAATTCATTTCTAATTTTTCTTCCATTGCAACTACGTTACATTCATTGACAAGTGTCAAGAAAGTCTTCCATTGGGGAGATATGTAGAAAATATAATTTGATGCTTTAAAGGAAAATATAAGTTCAACACCGGTATCAGCTCTTCTGGATCTTAGACAACCATTTGAGATCTAAACAAATGCAAGTGATTATGCTATGGGATAAGTTCTCATGCATCATGGCAAGCTTATTTCGTTTCATTCTGAAATTTTTGAAGGAGTTGTGACTAACTATCCCACCTATGAAAAGGAGTTATATGCATTGGTACAAAGTGTAAAGAAATGGAAGAACTATTTGATGGGAAAAGAGACCATTATCCATACCGACCATCAACCATTGCAGTACTTACAAGCATAGTCAAAGTTGCAGCAATCAAGACATTTCAGATGGATGGGATTTTTACAACAATTTCATTTGGTTATAAGGTAAAAAAAGTGAATCTACAATAAGGTAGCTGATATTCTCTCTAGGCCTATTTTAAATTCATCTATTATACTCAAGCACAATTCAGTTATGCATGAAAGTTACATTGAACAATATGCATATGATAGTGATTTGCAATATGTGTATGAAAGCTTGAGTCAAGAAAACCAAAATGAAGAGTTAGATTACCATGTGCATAACAGTTTGTTGTATCACTTGGGCAAGTTATGTATACCATAGGGAGAAATAAACAATATCATAAGGGAGGCGCACACATCATTGATTGCTGGAAATTTCGGTGTAGGCAAGACAATAGCGAATCTCCAAAGGTATTTTTATTGGCCACACATGATTGATAGTGTATCTCGTTTTATTAGAGGATATTCTTTATGTGTAATAAGTAAGCCTAGTAATAGGAAACTTGGATTGTACACTCCACTTCCAGTTCCTTCACATCCTTGGGAAAGTATCTCAATGGATTTTGTAGGTGGTCTTCCTATGTCAAGGAAATGTCATGATTACTTGTATGTTGTGGTAGATAGGTTCAACAAAATGTGTCTTTTGATGCCATGCAAGAAAACAATTACAGCTAAAAAACCCACTAATATTTTCTTTCAAAATGTATGGGTTCATTTTGGTCTTCCTACTTCTATTGTAAGTGATTGAGATTCCCGGTTTGTTGGGAATTTTTGGTCAAAATTATGGGACATGATGGACACAAAGTTGAAGAAGAGTACAACATTTCATCCACAAATAGATGGTTAGACGGAGGTGGTAAACAGGAAAATCATTCATCTTCTTAGAAGCTATTGCAGCAAGCATCCCAAGTTGTGGGATGAACAGTTGCATCACATTCATCACGTATACAACAGGGCAAAGCATTCTTCCACAAACACATCTCCATTTGAGGCATGTCTTGGGTATTTTCCAAGATCGCCTTTGGACTTCATCTTTGAAAAATATGTCGCTATAGATGGTCATAGTGACATGGATAAGGCAAGGAAGTTCATTGAGCGAATTCAGTTGGTACATCACACAATGTAAGAACAACTTGAAAAGAGTCAAAGTAGCTACAAGGCAAGGCATGATAAATACCGTGTTGATCACAAATTATAGGTTGGAGATGAAGTTTGGTTGTATATCAACAAAGAAATATTGCAAGGGGAAGGTAAAAATCTCAAGCCAATCCATTATGGTCGATTTAAAATTCTGTAAAAGATTGGTACTAATATATTTAAGCTAGATTTGCCTCCTTAATCGCAAATATATTCTGTCGTTAATGTTGAGAATTTGAGAATGTTTGAGCCTCCTTTGGTTGATGATCAAGGAGATCATGTTCAGTTGCAATCAATAGATGATTTCTCACCAGAATATCTTGTTGAAATTCAACAAGATCTCATACTTGACAGAAGAATCAGAACTTCAAGAAGAGGAAATTTCGAATACCTTAGAGTGGGACTCAAGGGACAAAACCCTTCAAAGGCCAAATGGATGGAAAGTGAAAGGGTGAGGGAGCTATACCCTCACCTGCTGAACAATTGATAGTATCGTTTGGGGTCCAAAAGGCTTTTAGTGGGGAGGAATGATCAAAGGCTCAGTATTTAGCTAAAAAATGAAAGTGCTCAGAAATTCTCCAAACTAGAACGAACAGATAGAGCTCGTCACCAGGATTCCAACGCTGGGGAAGTTGATTTTTTCCTCCTTATCCTAATTTTGAAATTTTATCTATGGTGGCTTATTATTTATATGGTGAATTTTAGGCCAATGGAGAAGGGCCACATGGCGCAGCCAGAGGCTGCCACGTGCCCTCCCCCATGGCATGTTATGGTTCACCTATTTCGAATTTCAAAGTGGTGACTTAACTATATTTGGAGGCTAGCTTCTAAACTGGTGGCAGGGTAAAAGTGGCGGACAATGGCTAAACTAGCAGCGGAGGCACTTATACGTATATCCAAAGTTTTAAACTATGGATAGGGGCTATTATATATATCAAAAAAATATTATGGCGGGGGTTGGGGTCGAACCCACGACCATCTGCACCATGGTCCGACTCTCTACCGTTATACCAACCACCGTAGTCCTTACCCCATAAGGACTTCACCACCATTTAAATTAATATGAAGTAGGAGATGGGGGTTCGGAGCAGACCAACACCCTCCCACATGTCCACACGTTAGAACCGAAGGCCAAATCACATATTCTGGCAATAGTTTAAACATAGGATTAAACCATAATCATAAAGTTAATTCGTGGTTAGGCCACATAAAACCGTGTTTAGCGCTAAAACTTGGTTTGCGTTAAACACGCCACTAACCATGCTTAACTATCTGCTTATCCACTTAAACTCATGCTTATCGATTAATTAAGTGCGTTTTAACTTAGTGGCAAGTTTGGAGAAACCGCCAGATGCGGTAGAATCTCCACATTTAGTGGAGTTAACTGGCAAACTTCCAAAATTAGTGGAGAAAAACTAGGAAAAATTGGTTTTTCCACAAATGAGGCAATTTTCGACCAATTTTGGCTCAGGAAGAGTCATTCGTGGTAGATTTTGATGTTTTGGAGCCATTAGAGCAGGTTGCATAGGCATGAGGAGACTGTAAACATCACTTTTTTACAATTTAATCTAATACAAAGGCCCAGATTATGAAGTTGGACCATGGAGATGTAGCCCAGGAGGGGTGAACTCCCTCATCAAAAACTTCTGTATTTGTCTCTGTTATTTGTGCTTGCTATGTTTTTATATGTTGTTGTTCAGCGTTGAGTTTCCATGCTTTTAAATTCATGAAATACACTTAATCTCATCAAGTTTAATGAATTGTAAATCATAAGCACACGTATAAAACCTTGTATAAGAAGAAATCCAAAGCACTTACATGTTAATTATAAAACTGATATTAGCACAACAATAACTAAAAATCAATTTCAGATCAGCTGCCACAGCGTAGTCCATTGTATGTACTTGTCCTCATAGCTCCCCATGGGATAATATTATTCCTTGATGGCGTCTCGGAAAGGATCCCAAGTGGGTGCGACCGAGAATAGAGAGGGTTCCCTCTCGTCCTATTGCTCAAAGTAGTTTTCCCACCAGTCCTTGACATGGGGGGTGACTTTGAGGAGTGCAAAAGTAATATTTTCCATGTTGGAAAAGTCATGAACTAAGAAATATCCTTCTAATAGATTCAACCATATATCTATAATGTCTGCATCTATTTTGCCCTCAAATATGGGAGTGTAAAAGTTTACTTGTACCTTAAAAGGAGTGGTGCCTCTAAAGTGACTGTTGGATGCAGATGGTTCGTTGGTGGGAAGTTGTTGAAGGATCTAGGAAAATTTATCCATAATCTCATTTCTTTGTTTCTCGAGGGCCTCCTCGAGGAATATTTTGATAGGATCTCCTGCTCCCTCATCTTTCTTTTCTTCCCCCATGGGCGGCCATCAGGGTTTTCTTGGTTGATCTTGAAAAGGTTCAACCAGATCGAGCCTTAACTCCTTATACCCCGACCTCGTTGGGGACATGAAAAGCAGGTTTGAGAAAGAGCAGACCACTCTGATACCAGTGATCCAGACTTATGCATGACGCAATAAAATACAGAAATACACACAAACACAAAGATGCATAAGAAATAACACTTTATTTCATTAATATCAAATAACTGAAATATGCTTACAAACATAATGGAAATAAACTAGTTAGGGCGTTGGTAGCTTATCTATGCGAAGAGATGTGGTAGCTATAGGCCTCTAAAATGTGCTATAATGAGGCTCAATGGAATTTTTATTATTAAAAAACATAGGAAAACCATAAACAACCAAAACCCTAACCCCAAGAGATGAAACACCAAGATTTTGTGGGCCCCGTTGGGGTTAGTTGGGTAGCTAACTTCTGAGGGTCGTAACTTGGTCATACATCTCAGTTTGGCGCGTACGATATATCATTAGAAATTTCTCTTCGAGTACTATATGTTTTTCCGCAAGCCCCTACTTATGGTCATGGTCCTGTTGTAGACCTAAAAAAATGGCGTTTAGGGGGTCAAAACTGCTTCAAAATTTTAGGACCTGAAAGACTGCTAAAAATAGTAAATGTTTCTATAAAAAATGAAACAGATGAAATTGGTTGGCCGTCTAGGTGGAATAGGAGGGTGGCCACCAATATCCACCTAGATCAATTTTGATTGGTCATATATCTAATTATAGTTATATTAATCCTGAACTGGTGGATAAGTGTGGTTTGAGAAGAGAAATGCATGCAGAATCTTGGTTAGTGTAGTTGGATATAGGTACAAAGAAAATATTTCATCATTGGGGAAGAGCTTGTGCAATTTAATTTAATGACATGTCTACATCACCACAGTTGAACATTCCCCGAATGTGGGTGACAGAACTGACACGCTTGACAATCATATCTCACACATCCCAGAGGACGGAGATCTTTTGCACAGAGCCTCACCTGCTGCGGATCCTAAAACCATTAGCCATCTGCACGAGACTCATAGATTCAGGAATGATGACGAGACAATGGGAACTGTGTCACCCTATCCAGGGCATCCCTTCGCATCTATCACCATAAATGATCATCATTATTAACCCGTATTGCAGCCATCCCTCTTCCCTTGAGCGTGCTCATGTGATCGATCATGGCACACAGCTACGTGCAAGGCTTACTAATTTCTATCCTCCTCGCACACATCCTAGCCCTTTTAAAAATATGAGCTCTCAACCCCTTTCAATCCACAGTTTTGTATCTCTGCCTTTTGCCTCTTTACCTCTGCTCTGGAATCTCCCTGACTTTAGAAGGCTGCGAAGCCCTATTCTCAGCATTGCGCTGCGCAGTCCCTTTTGGGCTGCTGCATCCCTTCCTGTGCACCTCTCCCCCTGCTATTCTGACCCCCTGAGCCCCAACACTACTTGCCGTTCTGTGTATCCCTCCTTGAACACCTCCCCCCTGCCTCTTTGTGCAATGGCCCCCAAAATTCGCGAGAGAACTATCCGAGGCGGACAGAGAGGGGCTCTCCCTGGCTGCTATCATCGTGGTGAGGACAATCGACTAGAGTCGATGGAAGGCTCCTCCTCTGGCACTTTTGCTTTTCAGAGCCCCGATCCCGAGCAAGAAGAAGCATCCCCTGGGTAGGCTGTGAAGAGAGGAAGGCACGACCCGTGGAAGTCCACCATCACTCTCCAGAAACACCCCCAGTACCGCAAAACTGTCTCGTTTCCATTTCAGGAGAAGGAAGATGACGATTCAGACATCTGGGTGATGGATTCCGATGGAAATTGGACGCGTGTCCCCAATGGCGTAGATCCGGACTCCCCCATCCTTTGCGCATTGGTCCAAAAACCCAGGCATATAGTGGTAGATTCAGAGGAAGCCGTTGCGCAGGCATCTACTTGCTCCATTGAGGAGGAGGTCCCCAACATCGATGATGAAGACGAATAGTGAGGCCTGTAAAACTGCACAACTCTTCCATGTTTTTTGTCAAGTTTTCCATCAGTGCTTTTTTTCTACCACATATTTTTTTCTACTTAGATACACCAATGCTACTGCGCATAATGTAATTTTCTATTTTAAGTTTTATTTGGGCTGGTTTCCTCCTCTGAGGCAGCCTCGAAACCGTGTAAGGCTGGGATTGGCTAAGCACAACTTGCCAATCTAGCCTGCAGCATATGTAACTTCTCTGTTTTCGAATTAATAAAATAGCCTAACTTACCAAAAAAAAAAAAAAACACTTGAACATTATGTCATTGGGATCATATAGCATGCTATTGGGTATGGACTAGTGATCTAGGGTAAATTATTTATACCCTTAACCAAGACCTTTTACTTCGGTTGATAAATTAGAATTGCATCTAATTAAAGCGTTAATGAACATAAATGAAGAACTACATGATACAAAGAAGAGGACATAACATGTCAAGATCAACAATCATAAGAACACGTCATTTGATAAAGGAGTTCATCCAAGAGGGACTACATCTTTGGGCCTCAGTGTCAAGATGGTGTAAGCCACTGCATTAAGTGCTATAAGGAGTGAAGATGTACATGGATAGTGTTTTCTCTGTCGTACAAGGAAAATGCCCTCATGCAAGAGTGGCTGGACCTCTCTATGAGATGTTCCACTATGGAACTCTCATTCATAGAAAGGACTCCTATCAGTATGACAATAGCTCACACATAAAGACTATGATTATCCCGCTAACATGGCAAAAAAATGGATCTCAAACAAATACATGTGACAATGAGTATCATGCCAACATGGCATCAAAGGGATCTCAAAAATAATACAAATCCATAATAGAAAGTACATCTCACGTAAAAAACAAAACAAGATCCCACATCAAACATCAAGAGGGATATGTATAGCACAATGCATCTCCGAGACAAAAGACAAATAAGTACGTGAAATCAACAGATCATATACCTCATGCTGAAGATAACTGAAGAATGAGCTGCTTTGATGCTGGACCTGAAATCACCATCACAATCATGGCGTCGAAAGGTGTGAAAATGACTGCTCACTTGCTGAATGCTGACACCTGCAACTCCACTTTGAAAAGTGGCCGAAAAATATAAAGCTCAGATGGAAAATATGAATGCGCCATCAGATTCGTGACGTCAAATAATGCAAAATTGACTGTCCATTTTTTGAATTCTGACAAAGTGAAGATCTGGGGATTTTTTTTTTAGATTCCCCCTAGTTTCCTCAAAGATGTTGCTACATGGGTGGAATGGAAATTTGCAACTTAAAAGGCGAATCTGACCTCACCATTGCATTCCCTGCGAACAATCGTGAAAAATTAATGTAAAATTGACTATATTCTGGCATGAAGAAAAATTACCTCCCCGAGAAAATTTCAAGGCTCATAGTTCCACTCCCTGTTTATGGCCCTGCTCATGGCTCCACCTGTCCTACAATAAAAAATAATATTCCTCGAACTACGTGCATGCTCTGCTCCTCCATGGCCTGGTCGCACTTCTGAATTGAAGGTTTATATCACTGAAGGTGGGCGGACTCCCCAAGGAAGTCCGCTTTGCGTGGTGGTTGAGATCCCAAATATGAGGGAGGGGGTTGGGTGATCAAACCCTGTCCCGTCCATATAAAGGCGGAATCGTTTGAATTAACCGGTGACAATCCTTTTTAAAACCCCACATTTAAAATTAGTACCTAGGGGGGGGTGGGGGGGCGGGGGGCCCTCCCCTTAACTCTGCCTGCACCATCTTAACACGTGGAGTGTGGGCTGTGGGTTGGGTGGTGGGGTTAACAACCCCCGCCCACCCATATATAACATATGGTTGTAGCAGTTTTATGTTGGCCGCTGTATAGGGTGGCAGGTTGTTGTTATCTTGAAGTGTGGGGTATGACCACGGGTGAGCAAGGGGTCCGGCGGGGGCATGGCTTCCAGTCCCATTTTAATATCTTTTTTATGTTTGACATGCAGAGGGGTTGGCGGGGTTTGGCCACCTGTCGACCCCATTTTTAATATTTTTTTTTTTGTTTTGTTTTTTTTTTAATAAAACTAATAGTCATTTTAAAATTTCTCTAAAATAGGCCTTAGGAGAAAACTTAAGAAGGCCAAAATTTTTCCCGGAATCTGGCCTGAGCTTTCCAGAATCTGGTGGTTGGGAAAGGTCGAATTTGTGCCTTTCTTAAGGCTTCCTAGTCACCAAGTCAACCCAAAACTTTGACTGCTCCTAACTTCTCCATACGAACTCAGAATTGAGTGTAGTATGCACCGTTGGAATCAGAAAGACGATATATTCAACCTGAACCTAGTTCGAGAGCAATCCGAACACTTTGATTTTTGAGCTTCCCTCAACCCTCTTTGTCTTGTGTGTATCTCTAGAGCCACCTGGATCAATCCTCCCCACTGAGGATATTTTGGTCCTCCAAAAGCATCCAAAAACATTTGCACTTGTTGTGTACTATGTCTGCACCACGAGTGTCCTGAAAGGTCACCATTCCTTCTCCTTCACCTGCGTCCATCAGAGCCATAAGTGATGAACTGACACCTGCACCTTCTGCAAACCTGTAGTACAATCCCCTGCAAATTACATGTTCAAATTGACCAACTATGACCCAAATATTCCCACACTTGCCACGAGTTTATAACATGTACTCGATGGGCAAGTTTACATCGAATGGAAATCAAACCCCAACTATCATTACAAGGTAAGACATAATTGTTGCATTTCGAAGTGATGGAAAACACATCATCACTTTTACTTGAAAGAAATGCATCACATGACTCATAAAACAAGGCCAAAATATCATTTTTGCTTAAACAAGTGATGGAAAAACACATCATCACTTTTACAGTGTAACATGCAACAAATGATTTACAAAAATAAGGCCATCACAAGCTAACACCTCTAGAAAAACCCCTATTTAGCAAAGTGAATGGGCCATCCCTCTGTGGGGAATTTGCTTGTCGATCAACTCTTTTGACTAGTTCATGCATCAGTGCTTTGTCTTTAAGGCACTGCTCTGGATGGAGTCTCCAACATGTGGCTCTTTGATGGCCACTTCGGTTGCAATGAGTGCAAAAGGTATTTCTCCTCCAAACCCACTTTTTCTGCTGTGGAAAAGGATTTCCATGCCTCATCCTCGTTTGTGCTGCCATACTTTTCCAACACTTAGAAAACACATGGTTATGTAGACCACAAAAATGACACGTTTTTCGATGCCATGATTTATGACCATGATTATCAACATCCTCATAATCAAAATGCACTCTGGAATAATGAGACTTATTATACCTTCTCTGGTGCTCTTTGGTGCGATCATGGTGATAAGATCTTGCCTCAGCTCTTTCACTGCAACATACATCACCATGGAACGACGACGAAGTGTCCCCATCATTCCTCTTCCTTGGAGAGTTCATCAATTTATTTTTTCCCTTGATGTCCTTCCAACATCCTTCTTCAATGTACCCCAAACTAGCATAGCGAGGTATCTGCACAACCTCCAGTGGTTTGGTTATCCCTTGTCCGCGAACGCCAAATCCTCCTCCTTTGTACCCCATCTTTGTGAGGAGTCTCATGCCGGTCCCTGTAATGGGTATCTGATCCACACTTCCAACCGAAATGATATCATGTGAAGAAACTGAAGATAAATCAACACTGTTTACCTTAGCTATTGATTGCGAAACATGTGAAGGAGGCTTCTGTAAGTCTTCATTGCACTTCACTTCCTCCAAGGCCTCTTTCGCGGCCTATAGATGAAGCTACAATCGCTGCTTCTCCTCCTTCTCTTCCTGTAGGAGTGCCTTCAATGCATCATGATATGCTTGAAGAATTTCATTGTCCTACACCTTGTTGTGGCTTGCAACTGAAGCTGCAACCGAAATTTGTCCTCGTTTTCTTCCTGTAGTAGTGTCTTCAATTCATCGTTCTCTGCTGCTTGTTTTTCATAAGCCTCGTACAACATGTCCGATTTCTTGGACACCTTGAGGATGGTCTCGTACATGTCCTTGACATTATCCATGGCTCAACTCAGTGAACATTTAATAGTTCACGCCTACAATCCAATCAACAAGAAGATCTGCTCCGATATCACTTGATCCAGGGTAAATTCTTAATACCCTTAACCAAGACCTTATACTTCGGTTGATAAATTAGAATTGCATTTAATTAAAGCATCAATGAACATAAATGAACAAGCGGCATGCTGTAAAAAAGAGGAACATAACATGTCAATATCACCAATCATAAGAACACGTCGTTTGATAATGGAGTTCGTCCAGGACGGACTACATCTCTAGGCCTTGGTGTCAAGATGGTGTAAGCCGCTGCATTAAGTGATGTAAGGAGTGAATATGTACATGGATCGTGTTTTCTCTATCGTACAAGGAAAATTCCCTCATGCAGGAGTGGCTGGACCTCTCTACGATATGTTCCACTGTGGAACTCTCATTCATAAAAATGACTCCTATCAGTATGACAATAGCTCACACATAAAGAATATGATTATCTCGCCAACATGGCAAACAAAGGGATCTAAAAAAAATACACGTGACAATGAGTATCCTGCCAACATGGCATCAAAGGGATCTAAAAAATAATATGAATCCATGATATAAAGTACATCTCACGTCAAAAACAAAACAATATCCCACATCAAACATCAACAGGGATCTGTACAACATAAGGCATCTCCGAGACAAAATACAAAGAAGTACATGAAATCAACGCATCATATAGCTCACGCTAAATATGACTGAAGAATGAGTTGCTCTGCTGCTGGATCTGAAATCACCATCAAAATCGTGGCATCGAAAGGTGTGAAAATGACTTCTCACTTACTGAATGCTGACACCTACAACTCCACTTTGAAAAGTGGCTGAAAAATATAAAGCTCAGATGGAAAATCTGAATGCGCCATCAGATTCGTGACTTCAAAGAGTGAAAAATCGACTATCCATTTTCTGAATTCTAACAAAGTGAAGATCAGGGGAATTTTTTTAAAGATCCCCCTAGACTCCTCAAAGATGCTGCTACATGGGTGGAATGGAAATCTACAACTCAAAAGGCAAATCCGAGCTCACCATTACGTTCCCTACGAAAAACCGTGAAAAATGATTGTAAACTTGACTATATTCCGACATGGAGAAAAATTACCTCCCTGGGAAAATTTCAAGGCTCATGGTTCTGCTCCCTATTTTTGGGCCTGTTCATGGTTCCACCTATCCTACAATAAAAAATAATATTCCTCGAACTACGTGCATGCTCTGCTTCTCCATGGCCTGGGCACACTTCTGAATTGAAGGTTTATATCACTGAAGGTGGGCGAACTTCTGAATTGAAGGTTTATATCACTGAAGGTGGGCGAACTACTCAAGCAAGTCCGCTCGGCGTGGTGGTTGAGATCCCAAATATGAGGGAGGGAGTCAGGTGATCAAATCCTGCCCCCTCCATATAAAGGCAGAATCGTTTGAATTAACCGACGATATTCCTTTTTAAAACCCCACATTTAAAATTAGTACCTAGACTAGTACTTTGGGGTTGGGGGGGGGGGGGGTGGCGCCCCTTAACTCCGCCTGCACTGTCTTAACACGTGGAGTGTGGCCTGTGGGTTGGGTGGTGGGGTTAACAACCCCTGCCCACCCATATATAACATATGGTTTCCGCAGTTTTATGTTGGCCGCCGTATAGGGTGGCAGGTTGTGGTTACCGTGAAGTGTGTGGTATGGCCACGGGTGAGCGAGGGGTCCGGCGAGGTCATGGCCGCCGGTCCAATTGTAATATTTTTTTTTATGTTTGACATGCAGAGGGGTCAGCAGGGTTTGGCCACCAGTCGACCCCATTTTTAATATATATATATATATATATATATTTTGTTTTAATAAAACTAATAGTCATTTTAAAATTTATCGAAAATATGCCGTAGGAGAAAAATTAAGGAGGCCACAAATTTTCCCAGAATCTGGCTTGAGCTTACCGGATTCTGGTGGCTGGGAAAGGTCGAATTTGCGCCTTCCTTAAGGCTATCAAGTCACCAAGTTAACCCAAAAATTTACTTCTCTTAACCTCTCCATACGGACTCAAAATTGAGTGTCATTTGCGCCGTTGGAATAAAAAAGACGAGATCTTCAACCTAAACCTAGTTCAAGAGCAATCTAAACACTTTGATTTTTGAGCTTCCCTTAGCCCTCTTTGTCTTGTGTGTGTCTCTGGAGCCACCTGGATAAACTGGTTATACCTTTATAGGAATAGTACAAGGAAAAGACCCTCTAGCAGATGTTTTTGAGGAACCCCTTATAAAAACAACCCAGATATCTGTTTGTAGTGGAGGTCTCTAGAGGAGGTTGGCAGGTGGAGGTTTTTGCAGATGTTTTTTTTTTTTTTTTTCTCTGTTGCGTTTCTCATCCTAAACTGCACCGGTAGGTTTAATTCACAATGCACTGGTGTGTACTAAAAATTGGCACAACGAGACACCTTTCTCTCCGTACAAAACCGCTCGGTGCGTCTAATTACTATAGTGCACCGGTGCACTATGAATAAACAGGCCTAGTGCATCTCAAAAACTCACGCATCGCCCAGTGCATCTCAAAAACCCACACACTAAAATAGGGTTAAATAAAAAAAAATTGCCAGCTGAAAAAACCTCATTTTCACTTCTTCAGTGCTCCAGACCTCTCAAGCACTGCTGTGAATTTCTCTTGTGTGAGGTGCCCTACCATCAGTGCTCCCATTGCACACACTGCTACCATCCATTTCCAACCTTGTGGAGTTCAAATTTTCAAAAACGGTGGTCAAATTTGGTTTCTCCAATTCCTCAGCAAATATGCCTCCTCGACACACAAATTTATAGGTATTTTACTTATTTCTCAATAACCAAACGTTTTAGCGGATTATATTCGTAAAAAAACCTTAAAAGTTACCATTTTATTTTGTGCGGTGCGCTTGAGCCATTTGGCTCGCACCGTTCGATGCTAATGGAAATCAGACTGGGTTCCAGTACGGTACCGAAAAACATGCACCGTGTTTTTTTTTATAAAAATTGCATGACGGTGTGGTCGTTTAAACAACCACATCATTGTCTATGTACCAGTGTCCGGAGGGCAATGCGTTGACTAAACTATGCGCCCCGAGGCAGATAGTTAGGTCAGCACAATTCCCTCCTGACATTAGTATATTGTCAATGGTGCGGTCGTTTACAAGACTGCACCGTTGACCATGTACTGATGTCAGGAGGGCCGTGCGCGGACCTAACTATCCACCCTGGGGTGCATAGTTTGGCCAACACACCACCCTCCCGACACTGGTACATAGTCAACGGTGCAGTCATTTACAGGACCGCACCATTGACAATGAATTATTGTTGGGCGGTGCGTTAAGCTAACTATCCAACCAGGGGCAGATAGTTTTGTCAATGCACCACAAAAAAATTACATTTTATGTCTTGCGGTGCAAGAACAATTTCCATGCGCACCGAGAGCGATGCGCGATAAAACCATATGGACTGGTACTAGTGCGTGACTGTTTATTTCAACGCACTGATTGTTTTTTTCTTTCAAAATGTATATATATAATTTTTAAATACATGTCTTATTTAATAAAAAAAATGTATTTAATATGTGAATCATTCAACGACGTCAACGGAGAGAACAAAGGGACCATCAAGAACATATGGAGGACTAGTATAACGTGATTCATCTGTGGAAGGTACGAGAGAGGGAGAGACTTAAGTACCCTCGCCCTATTATGACAGCCACCAAGTTTCTCCTAAGGGAGGTAGGCCTCCTCAAGTTCTATGAGGAGGCTACGTCCCTGAAGGGCCATAGTGGGTTATTGGGACAACTCATCTTCAGGTGGAATTCCCACCGACATATTTTCTGGGTTGGTCCTGACCAGTGGTACGCGCCCACTGAGGAGGATGTATATTTTATTACTGGCATATCTAGGAGAGGGTAGGATTTTCCCCAGTTGCCAGATGTCCCCGTCGGCTATGCAACAAGGAGTCTGTTGGTATACTCCCAGAGATACATTAGGGATGATATAGTTTCTCCTGTAGATTTTTAGGTGTTCAGTGGTCAGTTACGTATTTCTTTGTTTGGTGAAGAAGAGGTGAGGTGCCTCTCACTACTGTTGACGACCATTGCACACTATACCAGTGACGGGCAACGCATTAGTTGACCGCTTTTATTTTATGTTGATTCTTTATTCCAGGTGCCATGAATTCTGAGATGGTCTGCGATTTTTTTTGCGGTAGTTTTGTACAACATTAGATAGATGTCGTTCTCAGGCACATGGGAGGTTGACCTTCCATTTTGCTTCAGAGTTATTTTGATTATTTTTTTGGAGGTTTCCAGAGACGAGGCCTACTTTTGTTCTGTAGCCTCGTAGGCCGATGCTGCATGTACGTATGCAGATGTGGGGCTAGATGATGCCCAAGAGGGGCCAATCTGACTTTCCGACAAGGGTATCTCCTGATGCACTCATCAGGGGAATTTTGAGGTCTAAAATGGGCCTTCTAAGGAAAATGTACAATCAAAATTCACTTTATGAGAACCAATCACATTATAGGGGGTGACATCGTCCCTAATAGTTGAGGTGGCATTGCTTGAGTTAAAGGTACTTACTTGTCACATTCTCAATGGTAGATAAAAGCTCACGGTTAACCATGGTAGTGTTCTAATTACTTTTAAAGTCATAAAGTAAAGTACTCATAAAAAATGTCATTTCCACTTTTTGAATAAAAAATTATTTTTGTCATTTCATATTTTTTTTGAAAGAAACAATGCATATCCCTACACAATCTCATGTATTTACACACTTTTCAATAAATATTATATTTGTATATTTTGAAATATTTATTTTAAAATTATATATTCACCTCATTTTATTTAATATTACAATTTCAAATTAATTATAATTTAATATCTATAAATATATATTATACATATTAAATCAAAATAAATAAAAATGTAACCTTGTAATTTTCGGATAAATCAAATCTATAAATAATATCATTATTATATTAATAACAATACAAACATATTAAAATTAAAGGAAAAAAAATAAAAAATTAGTTTTTTAGTTTTGTAGGATGAAAAAAGGTGTATTAGCTTTCTATGCTGAGAAAAGATATATTAAATTCAAGAGAGTTTGAGGCAAAAAAATACTAAATTTCAATGTATATAAATCTTATATTATACTTCTAAATATATATTAAATTTATTTCAATATTTTTTTTCTTTAATTTTAAATAAAACTCTATTTATTTCATTATGATTATATTAATATTATATATACTAATATATAATATTATGAAAAATAATAAAAATGTTATATAATATATATTATATTCATTTTTATATTATATATTATTTCTTCTTATGTTATAAATCAAGTCAATTCAACATGTAATATAAAACTAGTAATATTTTATATATATTATATTATTTTTATATGGTATATTAATTACATGTTATTATATAATTTAAATAATATAAATTTTAATTAATGGTATATTCTATAACTAAGAATTTATGAATTTATATTTATATTTTATTTTAAGTTATTTAAGTATAAAGGACAAATGCATTAGTTGTGCGATGATAATGATTTTTTCTTGAAAAGCTCATTCTTATTTATAGTCACATCTATACAATTATTTTATTAATTTGATTTTGGTACAACTTTTGAATTGGATTTAACCATGATTACATGGATTTTGGTGCACAAAGTGAATTGCAAATTCATAAATATTATTTTATTGGTTTAGCTATTATTGTATTATTCCCTTAGGAGGGCCATTTCAGACCTAAAAATTCCCATAATGGGAGCTGCTATCTAGTGTTGATGATCACTCCGTTGTTCTGGTGCCATGTTCGAATGCCAGTTTGGATTGGCAAGGGTGTAACAATATCCTCTTCACACAGGATGAGACGCTAGACACGATAGGTAGTATTAGTGTTTTTTTTTTTAAATTAATATAGTTTCATTTTATTTTCTTAATTAATTAATTAGAATTATCAAATTTATATTAACACATTCTTTAACTTGTTTTATTAAATTGTTTAATGAAAATGTCTAATTAATATTGTTGTGTACTATATATTTTGTAGATATTGGGACATTCATTGGGGATGAGATTCCACGCCCTCGAAATGATCCAGGTGTAGATATTGATGAGGAGATGGAAGAGGCAGAGGATCAAGGTGACAAACCTGATCCTGATCGGGTGCAGATATTTGCAGGGTTGAGGCGTAGGCCAGACACCAGATTTAGGATGGAGTTGGGTGACCAACTCTATCGACTGCTAGTTGATGATGGAGTCTTCCTAGTTATGATAAGAGATATTTAGGCTGACTGTAGGCTCACATGACTTTGGTGAGGAATGCCCCGCAATATGTTGACCCTCATGCATCATATCGTTGGAGCTTCCAGAGCACTAGAGCGGGCTAGGAGGGGCAGACATCGTGGAGATGCATGACAGAGAAGCGCCTCATCTGATGATCATGATCATTAGGGTAGTGATAATCATTCTAGTACTCCACCTCCTCCCCCTTCACCTCACGGCGGAGATCATGATGAGCAGCGAGCATCCAGTCCTGATCAACGAGTTTCGTCTGAGTAGTCTGCACCATCTCAGCAGACACCTAGTCCTGAGCAGACACCTGATCCTGAGCAGGCGGGTCCATCTGAGGAGACAAGTCCATCATCACAGGCCGCACCATCCACGTCTGAGAAGGTTGCTCCATCGACGAGTCATCAGTAGGCAGTTCCTGAGAAGAATGCACCATCGACTGATCAGAAGGCACCTCCGGAGCAGGCACGCTGTCTATCTGAGCACGAGGCTGCACCATCGACAGAGCATGCCTTGATTTGTACTAGTATTGATGTACCACCAGATATTTGACAAAAGTTATATATATATGTGTGTGTGTGGTCCATGTATTTTGTGTTCATGTTCATGTACTTAATTTACATGTTGGCGTTCATCTTGATGTGTATATTATTAGGTCATGTTAGATAGGTTCATTTAATGTGTTTGCAGATAGATGTGTATGTGATAGAAGTTATTTGACATGAGATGTATATTTGATGTTTGTGTTGTGATGATGTTATATAATGCTTGTGTTTTGTTAGATGATCATGATCACGATGATTAGATGATGTTAGCAAATTTGAATGTGTATTTTAGTCAAATATGATGTTTGTACGATGGTTATCATGATCGTGATGTTTATTTTTAATATTAAATCATGATATTTATTAAAAATAATGTCGGGATTGTAATTGAAATTTTAATTTTCATTGTATGTAAAATTGTAAAATTGTAATTGTAATTGTATGTGAAATTGTAAAATTGTAATTGTAATTGTAATTCTAAAAATTCTAATTGTAATTGTTTATAAATCATTTGTAAAATTGTAATTGTAATTGTATTGTGAAATTGTGAAATTGTAATTGTAATTATATGAATTGTCATCATTCAATTTTATTAAAAATTTTAAATTTGTAAAATTGTAAATTAATTGTTAATTTTGAACCATAATTACTACCGTAAGTAAAATTTATATTGCAAATATTGTTAAATTACCATAATTGAAAATTAGTTTTTTTGTTTTTTCGCTGCTAGATAACCTCGGCGTAGGTGCAGGCGCCCTGTCCCCTACCTCAGCAACTTCTGCTGCTTGAATTCGGCTGCATGGCCCCTCCGAAGGACATCCGGAGGCAGCCTCCCCTCTTGATCATGCTTCGGCCTTCTCGGCGCTGATTAGCTCGTTGAACCCGCCTCGAACAAGGGCTGCAATTTCTAAGTTTTTTAAAACACTGGATGGGATTCAGGAAGTCTCTCTGCCTCCCGCGATCCTTCAAATGGAAGGCCTCTCTCTTGCTGAGAAAGTCCTCATTGGAAAATTTACTGGCCTTTGGCCCTCGCCGAAGACAATCCAGAAATGGGTAGAACGCGACTGGATGGACAAGATCAATGGGAAAATTTCTATCAGATTCTATGGCAGGGGATTTTATACATTCCACTTTGAGACAAAAGAAGACAAAGATCTCATATTCAGGAATGGGCCATATTTCATGGATACTAGAGGGCTTTATCTAAACAAATGGACTCCAGATTTCGATCTGGAACTTGACGCTCCAAATGCTGTCCTTGTTTGGGTTCGTCTTCCTCATCTTCCCCTTCATTGCTAGGGAGATGATTCGGTAAGAGCAATTGGTAATGCCGTAGGAAAGTTTATTGACAGAAGCGAGCCAAAGGACAACATGCAAGCTTGTGCAAGAATCTGCGTTGAGGTTGATCTGGGAAAATGCCGAAGGCGATCAAGCTAAAGGTGGACAACTGGACGCATATTCAGCAACTGGACTACGAAAATATCCCGTTAAAGTGTAAGGTATGAAATGAATACCGTCATTTCGCTAATAGATGTACAAAAGTTATTGAGGTTGAAAATAGAGATCCTTAAGAAAAATGGGAAGTCATAAAAAAGAAAAAGACAATGTCAAACTCTAGAAACATCGGTGCTCCATATGCCCATCAACCCTCTCACTTTGCCTTCCCCCATAATCACTCTCACCCGGAACCTTCCTTAACCTCTCTCAAAATCCCTGATCCCCCCCTTAACCCTCTCCCAAACCCCAATCCTCCATTGTAATCTACCAACCCCTTCTCCACCCTTTCCTCCTCTAAAGAGGATCCTCCTCAACCATCCATCCCCTCCCCACATACATATTCCATCCTTCAACCATCACCTTCCAAGTCATGTCCTCCATCCTCCTCAACTGAGCCCTCATAAGCCCGGATTGTCACCAGGAACGTAGCTAAAGAGCAGGGGGCTATTTTGGAAACCCTTAAAAGAACAGGCCCTGGAAGAAAATCATCCAAACACCACCGAGATGAAGCAACACAGAAGGATATTTCACTTGGAATGCAACACCCAATAGAAACCTTCATTGGAGGGCTTATAAAAAAAGAAGCTAATCAATAAGAACCAGGAGGGAAGACAGGGCCACAACCTACATTCCTGAAATAATGAAAGTTCTCACTTGGAATTGCAGGGGATTAGGGCACTCCTATAAATTTTTTTCCCTAAGAGACCTTTTCAATCAAGAAAAGCCAGATATAGTCCTCCTTCAAGAAACCAAACAAGGAGAGATAGACATGGGGAATACCATAAACAAAATTAGGAATTACAAGGGCACCTTGGTTGAATCTAGAGGGGCCTTAGGAGGAATAGCCACAATATGGAACCAGAACACTTGGAAACAGATGGAAGTTGCGAAGAATCATGACTAGATTAAAGTCAAACTTCAGAACTTGTAAGAGGATGTTATGATAACTGTTTACAATATTTATGGGCCAAACCATTATAGAGACAAAGAAGTTTGTTGGAGTACTATGAAAGTTGACATAGACAGTGAGGACAATCCTAATGTCATCATTGGAGGGGATCTAAATTTGATCTTGCATGCCAATAAAAAAAGAGGAGGCAACTTTAACCATGATCCTTCAAGAGAGCAGTGGGAAACCAATGATTCAAGATCACAACCTTGTGGATATCATCCCCAAAAATCGAAAATTTACTTGGAGAATTCGTAGAATTGGGGCTGGAAACATAATGGAAAGGCTTGATCTTTTTCTTGTTGATGTTTCCCTCATTTCTCATTTTTCTGTTGCTTCCTCTTCCATCTTGTCATGTTCTGCCTTTGATCATTACCCCATCTCCCTTACCTTAGGTGATCAGTCCTCCTTGGGGCCTCTCCCCTTTCAATTTAATTCACTCTGGAGTGAATTTTTAGATGCTAGAAACATGGTGAGAAACACTTGGCAACAACATGAAGAAGGTTCCCTAATGCATATTTGGAAAATGAAGTTGAAGTTGGTGCATATTGCTCTCAAAGAGTGGGCCAATCTCCATTATAGTGAACCAGACAAAGTCAGAAATGACACCAAGAGAATGCTTGAAATTATCCAAATAGACATCGACACCCAAGGAGTGAGCAAAGCGAAGCAGGAATAGGAAAAATAGCTCTACTGGAACTTGTAAGAAGCTAGCAGAAAATAAGAGGAAAAATGGAGGCTCAAATCGAGAAATCGATGGTTGTAGGCTGGGGATAAAAATACCTCATTTTTCCACAAACAAGCCACTGTCAGGCAGTCAAGAAAAAATATCACTGTGATAACAGATGAAGAGGGAAATATGCACACAGATCAGGAGGCTATTAAATTGGCAACTTATAGCCATTATAAAAATATCCTAACTGAAATCACAGAGCTGGAGGATTACAATGATTTCTTGACACATACACCCAATATGATTACATATGAAATCAATTCATCTCTCACCAAGGAAATTGAGGAGGCTGAAATTATTAATGCAATATGGACTCTCGACCCCGACAATTCTCCAGGCCTGGATGGTTTCACCATAAGTTTTTTCTGGACCTTCTGGGATGTCATTAAAAAATACCTTTACAAAATGATCCTTTGGTTCAAAGAAAAAATAATATCGGGGGATTCACCAAATCAACCTTCCTTGCCCTCATTCCCAAAGAGAACCACCCCTCCTCCTTCTCTAGATTCATGCCTATTTCCCTTTGCAACTCTTCGTACAAAATCATAACCAAAATCCTTGCCACCCGCTTCAAAGCCCAGCTCCCAAACCTCATCTCTGATAATCAAGGAGGATTCATCTCCCAAAGACAAATCACTGACTCCATTCTTTTGGTCCAAGAAGCCATTCATTCTAGCATGATGAGATCTGAGAAATGATTTATCCTGAAACTTGATCTAGCGAACACGTTTGATAGAGTGAGACACTCCTTCCTCCTCTCGCTTCTCTAGAAAATGGGATTTGAAGCAGACTTCATATCACTCATCCATGCCTGCATATCCAGTCCTTGGATCCCCCTTAGTCAATGAAAGACCTGGGAAATAATTTCAATCTTCCCTAGGCCTCAGGCAAGGCTGCCCCTTATCTCCCTTCCTCTTCATTCTTATGGTAGAGTCTTTCAGAAGTGCCTTGGATCATAAACTCAGGTTCGGGCTAATCACATGTATTAAATTTATCAACGACGTCAATAATACAAATCACTCTTAGTTTGCTAATGATACCCTCTTAATGGGTGGGGCCTCCAACATTATTGCCCAGAGATTTTAATTTCTTCTTGACAAATTTATGCATTATTCTGGAGGGCAGATAAACTACCATACAAGTTGTATCTATGGGTGGAATGAAACTATCAACACCATCCACAATATAGCTCAAATATTTGGGGTCTCATACCAGTGGAATTGGACTCACTTTAATTGTCTTGGGATGCCAGTCAGTGCAGGACAGTGGAAGACAGAGGTCTAGAATCTCACCATCGACAAAATGAAAAAGAGAGTTAAGAAATGGGGGTCCTCTTGGCTCAACTCAACTGGGCACATAATCCTCCTAAAAGTCATCCTCTTTGCCTTGCCTCTGCATCAATTTTACCTACTTTAGGCTCCCACCAGCATTCAGCACAAATTGAAGCAATTTTAAGACAATTCTTATGGCAAGGAGGGAAAAATGGGAAGAAGAAATTTAATTTGGTTAAATGGAGATAGGTAACTCAAAATCATGAAAATGGTGGACTTTCAATCCACATTCCTAAGCTGTTGAAAATTTATTTTGGGGGAAAAATAGTATGGCACCTTATAACAGGACAACAAAATTGGTTGAAGTAAGTGCTGGAGTCAAAATACCTCTCCATAACAAGAAAAAATCTTTTACATCATGTTGTTCCCAACAGACCTTGCACCATAATCTGGGCTCTTTGTAAAAAAGCCATTCCTTTCATCAAAAATAATGTCTCCAAAGTCCCGCAGGGGGGACGCAACATAAATATCTGGGAGGATAAAATTATGGGGAAACTCCCTCTCTCAAACAACCCAAGCATTATTCGCATTCAAAATTATCTCAGAAACCAAGGGATTAATACTTTGGAGCAAATTTCTAGTTGGGAAGTGAATACCAACATTTGGAAGGGCTGGAACTTTCCAAACATGCCTCCCCTCCTCGAAAATGATCAAGAAATTATGATAGGAATGCTCCATGGTGAAGCTCCTTTGTCCAAAGACAATCAAGATAGCTTAAGATGGGATCCTTCTGGATCCTCTTACACAATTAAAGTTTGGTATGAGTCCCTTCTCAAAGAACAATACCCCACTCCTCCTTGGGCCATTTGGAAACAAATTTGGAAATTCGAAGCACTTCCAAAAGTCAAAATATTCATCTGGATCCTGGTCAAAGGGAAGATATTGACCACCGAAAACTTAAAAAAAAGAGGCATCTAGTGTCCTTCAAGATGTCCCCTCTGCCTCAAGGCTGAAGAGACGAAATTCCACCTTTTTTTTGGGTGCCCCTTTGCTAAACAATGTTGGCATTCTCTAACATATTTCTCCCGAATTGATTTAGGTGCAATCATCTCAATCTCATACTTGATCATCAATTGGAAAAGGATTTATCCATGGGGAAAAAAAGCAAGAACGTAGCCAAAAGAGTTTGGGATAACCTTCCCCATGTTTTGATGTGGAACATATGGCTAATAATGAATAAGGCCATCTTCCAAGATCAAAGACCCTGCATAAGGAAAGTCTAGAACAAGACTTAGAGTGTAACTATTGAGACAATTCTTTCCAAAAAACAACAACCATATTAATTTTAACAATCTGCAGGTTGAAGAAAGAAACTTCCTTGGTAGATATCATGACAATCCTCCGAGATATAGCAAAAACTCAGTCAACCGATCTTCCCATAAGGAGAAGTGGAAGATTAGGCTAAAAGAGAAAGAGTTTATTGAGTGGCTTTACGGGCTCAAAAGGCCTGCGTTTTTCTTTGATGGTGCTTCAAAAGTAAACCTAGGGATAGCAGAGGTAGGAGGTTACATAATGGATGGACAGGGCTGCATCGTGACCTCCTTTGAATGGGGGCTTTTATCAAATAATAGAGCTAAAGCCTATGCTCTGATGAAAGGACTCAAAATTATCAAGATTCTTAAAACGAAAAAAGTTATGATATTTGGTGATTCTACAATCATCATAAACATGATGAAAAACTCAACATAGACCCCCAACATAGCTCTCAGAAGGCTTATTGCTAGATGCTGCACCTTGAGCAAGGAAATGGAATATCTCTCTTTCTTTCATGTTCTCATAACAAAAAACAAGAAAACAAATATCTTGGCTAGCAATGCTTGCAACAGACTTGTTGGTCAACTCCTTTTCCAAGGAGATACAACTTTTTCTCCCTTGCCATGATTCTTCTCCCTCGCACAATCTATGCCTGCCCGATTCTCTGCTACTTCTTGATCCTGTTAGGGTAGGTCTGTCACACCCATATCCATCACAACGCCATTCTTGTAAACTTATCTTCTCGTGACTCTCACCTTGCCTTTCCTCCCAATCCATCTCCTTCCCATGTCTTCTATATTTATTTAGCCTCGATCTTTTCTTTGAATCAGCATTCTCGCAACGACAACCACATCGTGCTCTCTGATCACCATCCTTCTGTGTGCTCAGTAAATCACCGTATTCGCCCTCCTGGGCCTTTTCTCCCCATGCACTTACTCGTTGAGAATCCCATTGGCCTCTCCCCTTCTGAATTACGGAACTCCTGCAGCCTATCATCCCACTTTTCCCCCTCTCTTCCGCTTACTGTCTGTTCCTATATCTATCCTGACTCTCCTATTTCGCCTTCCCTTCAGCAATACAAAGACTCCAACATCATTTTCGCCTCCAACAGAGTGCATTTTTCTCCCTTCTACAGTCAGTTAATGGTACTTTTGGTCATCATGAGAAATGAAAATTGCTTTCATTGTGATGATCTCCAAGCCGAGATGGAGATGATAAGAGGACAATTAAATATTATGGAATATAAACATCAAGTGGACACTACCTTCCTTCAACATCAAGCAAAATCATTTCAGGAGCAGTTAAAAAATGCCTCTAATCGCTGTACCCACATGGAAGAATCCCTGTAGATCATGCGTTACATGCTTTACAAGTGTTCTGTGCCTAGTTCCAGTTCAAACAACGTTTCCACTGCCACTCCAGGCGATAATAAAGACAATACTGATGCTTCAACTGGTCAACCAATCAACATAGACTAATCCTCTCTCCTCCACGTTTCTCTTCTGATCATGTCAGTTAAATTTGCACTTATGCTCTCATAGTTTGTTAGAATATATCTAGATTATGTTATGCAGTATAGTAGTAATGGTTGTGACAAAGGAGGCTTAGTATTTTGCCACATTACCCCTCCATGGCTATCCTCTCCATCATTCGAATGTAATACGGATTTTTTCCCCCGTTTTTTTGAATATTAAATAGCAACCGACTCAGTTAAAAAAAATAAAATTGTAAATTTGTACGAATATAAATAATTGTAAAATACTAAATCTAGAATAATATGAATTTTTGTAACATATTAAAGTTTATAAAATAATGCAAATAAATTAATGTACTTTAGAATTATCATTATTTTATTATGATCTTACATACAAAAAAAAAAAACTTTATACAATACGCCATTGTTTTTTAGATCAACATAATTGCAAATTATCAAGTGAAATATTGATTTTAACATTAACACAATGCAAGTTACCAATTAATTCAAAATACATATTTATATAATGTTTCGAAAAACCCATCTTAAAAAGTATAAATATTGATGAAATAATACATGTACCATATCACTCTCGATTCTCATGATCACCCTCATTCTCTTCCAGCTCGAATGGCATGATAACACTATTTTTCTCAAAAATGTGTTTTGATCTAGGTTCATGTCTCAATACAAACCACCAATCCCTATCCAACACATCTGGGTAAAAAAACACCTGGTTGCAGTGTTTGGGGAAAACACAAGGCTCCTTAGCTTCATCCCACATATTTCTAGAGTTGATACATATCAGCCTACTATCGCGATCTTCCTTTACATTATTCCGATCAAAGGTGTCCCACCACTTGCACCTAAAAATAAAACATTGGAAAGAAGAGAAATCCACTTCAATGATCTCTTGTATCTTTTCGACATAACCTAAGGTCCCTCGTACTAGGTTTTGATCATGGTGGCTAGATTGAATAGATTGATCGAACTCGACTTCCACTCTACAGTCTTGTGTGATGTTTCCAACATCGGCATTTTCTGTGCGAAAATGGTGTCCATATGCCCACATAAATGGGAATAAATGCACCTATTATAAAAAAAGTCAAAAAATCATAGTGTCATGTGTCTTATAATAACCCAACAGTTAAAATATGAAATATAGATGTAATTACATTTGAAAGGTGCATTTATATATTAAGTTTCAAATGTACATATATATTAGATAGATTATTACCGAGTTGCTGCACCCAATCCCTACGTTTAGCGCATCCTCCTTAGCACACAGGTAATAACTGATTGCATCGTATTTCTCTCTGACTTGGTCAGCAACCCACTTTTTGGGGCTTATTTTTGGCATATTTTATTTTAAATTATTGGGATAAGGCACACTTCTACCATTCAACCGTATGAATTCTTTCCTGTCACTATCCCATTTCATCCTCTTTTGTTCGTATAATGCGACCCACAGTTGTGTCCCTTCGGAATTGTAAAGAACGAATTTATTGATTGCTTCAATTTCTGCATTCACTGATGAATCAAACCGACATTATATAGTACATAGAGATCAAAATATACATTATATCTAAGTTCAACATGAATATTTACTTTGTGTACATTTGAAAAATTATAAGTCGCTTACTCTTTATCAAGCATTTTTTTCCACTCATTTGGAGAAAATCCCCTTCTCTTTTTCCTTCATCGCTTTCATCATCCCAAATCACCGCGCCTAGTCTGTTGTCGATCTGCTTGATGTACTCACTGGCATAATAGAAAGACTCATACGATATGTGCCCCTCTGCCATAGACCCCTCGGGTTTTTCCCTTTGTTGAACAAAACCTTTCAATTTCTTCATGTACCTCTCTAAGAAGAACATCCAACAACAAGAAACCACCCCAAATAATTCAACCTCATCTACGAGGTGGATTATAAGATGAACCTGCAAGTCCATGAAAGTCGTTGGCCATTCCTTCTCAAACATACAAACAATCTCAACTATCTCTTGACGCCACTGTGGAATTCTAGCCACATGAATCTCCTTTGACGTGTTCCAACGTACAAATGCAGATAATTTAGATATGGCACGTCCTAGTTCTTGAGGGAATTCATGTTTCACACACCCACACACGAAAAAAGGCTAATGACACTGCAAAGTTGTAAACACGTGCAATAATATACAAAATTTTTAGAATCACAGCTCGAAATCTCCACAGTTCTCAGTTTCCTGGACGTACTCCTCGCAAGAAATGAAGATGGATCCCTTGGACACAAAGTGTTTAGAAAGAAATCACACACGGATAATTATCTGCACGTCAACTCACACCACTACCCAGCCTAGAAGACAGGGGTGCTGCTAACTCTCTTTACACGAGCTTTTAGAATATCAGACAAAACTCATGTGGAGGAAGAAATTGAATATCTAAGAAAATACTTCATTAACTTGGGATATAACAATAAGGACATTAACAAAGCTATTCAAAGAGCCAGATCCAGAAACAAAAGAATGGTTACTGACAAACCCTCCACTACAAAAGCATACCTCCCTTATATTCAAGGGGTCACTGACAAAATAGCCAAATTTCTAGCCAAAAAGGACATCAGAGCGACCTTCAAACCTCTAGTAACCATCAGGCAAAGAATGAAATCAGTTAAGGATGACCCTGACCACCTCCAACAAAAAGGGGTTTACAAAATCAATTGTTCATGCGGAGAGTGCTATATAGGGGAAATATGTAGGACCTTTAAAATAAGGTTTAAAGAACATGGGGTAGACGTTAGGCTTGGAAGAATTAAAACCTCAGCCCTGGCAGAACATTCAAGCAAAACATGTCACCACATATGCCTTGAAAAAGCAGAGGTCATTGCCAAAGAAAAGCATCATTTCAAATGCAAAATGCGTCAAGCCTTGGAAATCATAAAAAACCCTCACAACCTAAATAGATATGGAGGCTTAGAAGTTAGCAGAAACTGGGTCCATGTGTTGTCCAGTTAAATCATCCCGCACCCTTGAGTCATTAGTCTCCTTGTTCACCCTTCTCTTTCTTTGTTTCCCTTTTTGATCCTTAAATTGTCTTTCATCGTCTCCCCCTCGTACCCTTTCCCCTTCCCTCTACCCACATGATCACATCAAACCCATACCCTACTCCTTGACCTTACCATGCTGCCCTTCTTTAATCTATAAAAATAAAAATAAAAATAAATAAATAAATAAATAAATAAAATAAAATAAAATAAAATAAAATAAAAAAATAAAAAATAAAAAATATACCCTTATAAATCTCCTTTCGTTAACTTAAATTAACCCTACCTTCTGCAAACCTTAGTCTATATGATCAATTGTTTACAAACCCTATCTATGGGTTATAATCAGTTGACCTATTTCAAACCTTTCTAAATAGCTTCTCCGTCCTTAGTATTGTAATATAATATGACCGTTTAGTCTTTAAGTTAGTATAAGATAAATAATACTTTACAATAAGGAATATACTAAAAACACTAAAATATCTCAAACAACTAATCCAATTCATAAGATAAAATAAGATAAAAGCTTAGGACTTTTAAACAATGACTCATAATTAATGAACTAATGGACATTATAATCTTCATAGGATCTTAAGGATATCAACTCGTTCATTCCTCTAATATAATCTACTTTGACCCCCTTCTACATAATATTAGGATAAAAATAAAAATACTTTCTTCGATATTAGTAAAAAACAAATAATCTTTTAATGTAATTCATAAGACTAATTTTGGATAATAACTTAGTACTTTTTAGGATTAATAATTAATAAAAAAGTTGACACTTTAATCCACATAGGGTCTTATAAAATTAATAATAATAATCAACCTTTTAATCATTTAATACAATCTGGTAGGACCTCTCTACTTAATTTTAGAATTAGAATGAAATTACAACACTTTGACTTGATTAAAAACAATGCTTTTGGAAAAATTAAAAATAAACATAATAAAATAATTAACCAAAATTAAATTAGCATAAGACTTTATAAAAAAGGGATAAAATTAATAATGAGATATATTAAAATTTCTTAACATGTAAACTCAAAACATCATTAAAATAATTATGATACGCTTTTAAAACAAAATAAACTAAAATTCATCATAAATTAAAATAGAAATAAATAAATTAATAATAATTGAAAATTTTTAGAAATTAAAACTTTTAGTTGTTGGCTAGTCGGCTCTCCTCCTTGTCTCTTTCCACTATTTATTTATCATTCATTGTCTCTCTTTTTTGCAAGAATGTCTTGATGATGGGTCTTGTTTTAGACCCGAAACGTAGACTTAAAAATGAGAACTGTGGAGATTCCGAGCTGTGATTCTAAAAATCTACACCACAGAAATCTACAATCCATCAATATAAAAAATTAGTTATGTTTTATGATCCCTGCATGGGATAAAATATATTAATATAAAAAATAATAAAATCATGTTTTTGACATTATACATACTCTTAGAAGATTCAAATGGGCATGCGATTTCAACCCCGAAAAATAGTCATCCACAGTGAAGTAGCACCGTAGTGAAGACCCGTATGAAGATGGCACCCTCACACCCATTATAGCTTCCTTTTCCAAAGAAAGATCATCTTTTTTAAAAATCCATGGGACATCACCTTCTTTGAAATACCATGAATTAGAGGGACCAAGGCTTGCCTCTGATCATGTGCTTTCTAATCATCTTGGCCAATGTTTCTTTTTAGTTTTTGAAGTAATAAGATCTTTCCTAACAACCAATGTGTCACCTTTTTTTGATGATATGTTCCTCCATAAAGAAGATGAAACATTTTTAAATATATGCCTGGGATCTAATAAGTGGGTAATCTTAAGATGCTCCCAATATGGGAGGTTATAAAAGATAGATTTCCTTTTCATCCCAATGGGCAATTTCACAACATAGGTGTCGAAGAATTTTGGATCATCGAACATAGGCTCCCCATTTGAATCAAACATTTCTATGAACTCCTCCTTCTCTCTCTCATATGCTCTAAGCCATTCATCTGGTGTCGTTATTGGAGGCCTTTGGTTTCTCTCTCATTTACCATCGAAAGTAGACGTTTCTCTTCTATAAGGGTGTTCTTCATGGAGGAATACCTTCGAGCAATCATACATTGGCTTTCGTAGGTCCTTGGACCATCTAGATTTCAGAGAAGGTCCACAACATTTACATCCAAAATACCGTTTTGTTACAAGACTGCGATATTATTATATATAATTAATATGCATGGCACGTTAAAGAATATCATGAAGATAAGAACAATTACAACGAATTAAATAACTAATATGTGAAAGAATATTGTTACGTATATAAACAAATCAATAAATTAAACATGTAATTTACCAGAGGAAACTCCTAAGCCTGGATAATCATGTGTCGTGTAAGCACATACGCCATACAACGTAAAACTCCTCTATGCTGCGATGGGTCTTGATACATCGTATACATTTATCCCATCCCATAATTCCTTCAATTCATCTACCAGTGGTTGTAAGTAGAAATCCATATTCTTCACTTGTCTTCTACCAAGGACTATGAGAGCCAAAATAAGATGTTCATTCTTCATGGACAACCATGGGGGGATATTTTTATTAATCACTACTACAGGCCAAATATAATAGTTGGTGTTTTGGAGGGAATATGTGTTGACGCCATCCTTAGCTATGCCGAGTCGTAGACTTCCTACTCCATCCTTGAATTTTTCGGGTCATGTATCCTCTATATGCTTCATGGGTATTGAATCAGTTGGGATTCGCATAACTCCCAGCTCACTTCTGTGTGAGGCATGCCATCCTTGCAACATAGCTAATTCTTTGCAATGAAATATCCTTTGAATCCTTGGGATTATAGGCATGTGCCTCAATATCTTAAAAGGAGGAACAATATGTGATTTACCCTTATTTTTTGATTTAACATACTTTTCATGCCCTCATTTCAGACATATATCTTTGTCTTCATATTCTCCTCTATATAGAATATAATCATTTTTATATGCATGATATGATATGTACTCAGCACCCAACATTTTCAACAATTTCTTTGCCTCTTCGCAGCTACCAGGCAAGACATTATCACTCGAAAGAACCTTATCTTTGAATAACCCGTAGTTGGTGATTATGGAAAATATTAATATATGCACATTAATGTCGATATAATTATTAATGTTCATAAAATTGACCATTTGTAATGTTAATTGTGTACTCATTATATTTCTCAAATTTATATAAGGGAGGACTTTATGTTAACTTACCTCAAAATTTCCGAGAAACATGAATTTGATAACCCAAAATTTTCTTTCAAGTTGTACAGTAACATCGTTGTCCCCAACTGGGTAGATTTTGACTGACCGCCAAGTCGAAAGAGAGGGGTGGTGGAAGCAAATTTAAGGCTTTCAAAAAAGGTGTCAGCGATATGAGCATCATCCCCTAGCTGATCATCGTTTTGGAATGCATCTAACAACATTGTCTCCATGGCAGTCATATCCCTAAAGTAATCATCCATACCAAAATCTATTTGATTACCTCCATTGCCAGATTGTGAAGAACTACGATTTCTGTAGTCATTCCTAATTGGTGAATTTGGACGTAGCGGGAATTGAATCGGTGGTTGATTCAACCATTCTTGGTATCATTCCTCTCCGAATTTTTCTCTTAATTCAGTCTTCTCTCGATTTTACATTGTCGTGGGGTGCAACGAAAGATGGTAGGTAGGTCGCTCATCCTCACTAGAATCCTAATAATAATAATAATAAAATTGAACATGATTAGTACAAAATATATGATATCAATTAGTAAGCACGTTGACAATTATATTGCATGATTAATTGGTTTGACGTTGAAATAATTACATTAATCAATATACCAAATAATTATAATTATTACCATCATTGTCCCAAGATTGTGGCTATAAGATGCAATATTATTACAATTGGCAGGGTGAAGCGGCTGTCCATTTTCATCTACCAAATGCGCGTTGTGATATGCTGCTATTGATAAGAGATTTCGATGTTTTGGAGCTGTTTGAATATTTTGTGCATCTGAACTCGATTCTGAATCTGCATGAACCTGCAAATTTGTATACATTAAAAATTTAATTAAGTTGTGCATGATTGACATGGATAAAAAACATAAATGCAATTAGATAATGAAAATATAAATAAAATCTGAAGTAAATATTACGTCTCAAGATGGATAGGGAGAACTTCGACATGGTCTTTGAGAAATATTATGGAACAAGCTGGATTTTGAAGAATTGTCCATTCGATATAATTATGATATTTTCTCCCTGCATTTGAGAAAAATCAAAAATAAATTTTGGTGTACACACCTAAAAGTAATTTCGGTGCCTTAAAAATGGACTTCTTGTTATCGATGCTAATGTACAAATAACGGCACCAGTGCATTTTAGTTACTGCACACCAGTGCCGTGTTATCAACGGATGCACCAATGTAGTGCTATTAAGTGATGCACTGGTGACGAATAACTGCAAATAAAAAAAAGCGCAACTCTATTTTCTTTAAGTGAAAAAAAAAGCAGTAAATTGAAAAATGGGTGGCAAAATATTTTCGAAAATCTGATTTCAAAAAACAATTCTTTAAATGCTACACACTTTTCATTATTTCACTATTTTTGCAAAAAAATTTAGCCAGAGATTTGCAGGAGACATACCTGGAGAAAGAGAGCACGAGAGCACTGTGGAGTAGTGAAATACGTTCGAACATAAGTATTCAGACAATAATAATTCCAAACCTCTGGTGATTCAAACCCTGTAGTATAGAATTTCAAAAGATCTCATGATTAAATTTTATTGTTTCTTTTACTTTTTCTGCAGTTTTTTTTACGCAGTACGAAAAAAATTTCAATTTTTTTTCAATTTCAGAAAAATAAAATAAAATAAAAAATAAAATAAAAAAAATAAAAATAAATAAATAAAAAAATAAATAAATAAATAAATAAATAAATAAATAAATAAAAATAAAAATCCATTTTTACCCTAAACCCTTCATTCTTTTTGTTTCTACCCTTTCTTCTCCCTATTTATGTGATTTCAGAATTAGGGCTTTTCATTTTAGATTTATAGGGTTTGTATTGCTATATATAGGCCTATGACATCTAACCCACGAGACGACTTGCATATTCGGATCCCAATCCATGTCGGCCCTTGCGTGAATTTAAAAAAACATAATTTTTTTTTATCAGCGCGTCTGACGTAACCTAGCACACTGGTGCGTTGGATTATCCCAACGCACCGCACAAGTACTGTGTGATAAAAAATTTAAAAACAATTTTTTTTAATCACTGCGCCATATGTAAAATAGGGCACCGGTGCGCTATTTCATTATGGCGCACTGCGCATGTGCTGTTTCGCAAAATTATTTTTATTGTGTTAATCGGTGCACCATGTAACATATAACGCACCACACCAGGTCTCCTAGTTGACAGAGAGCACCGTATGGTGGTCCCTTGTTTGCGCGGGGCGTTTATGCTACAAAAACTAACACTAGATGATTTTTATTATTTTGTCTGTGTTAATCGGTGCGGTGGTTAACATGTAACGCACTGGTGCTCCTTGTTGACATAGAGCACCGTACTGTGTATTACATTATTTTGGTGGTACGTTTATAATACCACCACGCACCGACGTCGGTGTGTACACCCTGAATGGCGCACTAGTTTCTTGATATTTTTTTTTACCTAAAAAGTTGACAGTTTATTTATAAAATATATTAATGAATGATATGGTAAAGGTTTCATATTGATAAATAAATGGCTGATAAGAGATCAAGTAACAAAAATACTAATAACACATCAAGAAAAACAAAAAAGGCAAGTTCTTGGTAAATTCTTTACAAAAAATATTATTTTTGAACTATATGTAAGTTTAACTAATATCATTATACATTTTGAAGATATCATTCACATACATTTAAAGCTTTCAAGTAATTGTATTATTTTAGGAATTGACATTATAAAAAAAAAGAACTTTATACAGTACGCCATTGTTTTCGAGATCAACATAATTGCAAATTATCAAGTGAAATTATTTAAAAAATAACATAATGCAAACCAATTAATTCAAAATACATATTATAATGTTTCGAAAAAAGAGAGTCTTAGTTATAAGGTAATTAAGTCCTCTTTTGTATAAAAACCCATCTTAAAAAATATAAATGATGAAATAACACATGTACCATATCACTCTCAGTTCTCATGATCACCGTCATTATCTTCTAGTTCTCTTGGCATGATAACACTATTGTTCTCAAAAATATGTTTTGGTCTAGGGTCATGTCTCAATATGAACCACCAATCTGTATCCAACACATCTAGGTAAAAAAAGACCTGGTTGTAGTGTTTGGGGAAAACATAAGGATACTTAGCTTCATCCCACATAATTCTAGAGTTGATACATATCAGCCTACTATCATGATCTTCCTTTACATTATTTTGATAAAAGGTGTCCCACCACTTGCACCTAAAAATAACACATTGGAAAGTAGAGAAATTCACTTCAATGATCTCTTGTATCTTTCTGACATAACCTAACGTCCCTCGTACTAGGTTTTGATCACGGTGGCTAGCTCGACTAGATTGATCGAACTCGACTTCCACTCCACAGTATTGTGTCATGTGTCCATCATCGGCATTTTCTGTGTGAAAATGGTTTCCAAAGGTTCATTATTATGTTTAAAATGCACATAAATAGATTATTACTGAGTGGGTGCACCCAATCCCTACATTTAGCGCATCCTCTTCAGCACGCGGGTAACAAATGATTGCACCGTATTTCTCTCTGACTTGGTCAGCAACCCAACTTTTAGGGCATATTTTTGGCATATTTTCTTTTAAATGATTGAGATAAGGCACACTTCTACCATTAAGCTGTCTAAATTCTTTCCTTTCACTATCCCATTTCATCCTCTTTTGTTCGTACAATGCGACCCATGATTATGTCACTTCAGAATTGTAAAGAATGAATTTATTGATTGCTTCAATTTCTACATTCGCTGATGAAATCAAACTGACATATAGTACATATGAGATCAAAATATACATTATATCGAAGTTCAACATGAATGTTACTTTGTGTAAATTTGAAAAATTATAAGTCACTTACTCTTTATCAAGTGACTTTTTCCATTCGTTTGGAGCAGCTCCCATTCTCTTTTGTCTTCATCCCTTTCATCTTCCCAAATTAGCGCACTTGGTCTGTTGTCGATATGCTTGATGTACTCACTGGCATAATAGAAAGACTCATACGATATGTACCCCTCTGCCATATACCCCTCGGGTTTTTCCCTTTGTCGAACAAAACCTTTCAATTTCTTCATGTACCTCTCTAAGAAGAACATCCAATGACAATAAACCACCCCAAATAATTCAACCTCATCTACTAGGTGGATTAGAAGATGAACCTGCAAGTCCATGAAACTCGTCGGCAGTTCCTTCTCAAACATACAAACAATCTCAACTATATCTTGACGGCACCGTTGAATGCTAGCCGCATGAATCTCCTTTGACATGATCCAACGTACAAATGAAGATAATTTATATGTGGCATGCCCTAGGTCTTAGGGGAATTCATGATTCACACATCCACACATGAACAAAGGATAATGAAACTAAAAAGTTATAAACACATGCAATAATATACAATTAGTTATGTTTTATGATCCCTACATGGGATAAAATTTATTAATATAAAAAATAATAAAATCATGCTTTTGACATTATATGTACTCTTAGAAGAATCAAATGGTCATCTGATTTCAACCCCGACAAATGGTCATCTGCGATGAAGCAGCGCCATAGTGAAGACTTGTATGAAGATGGCACCCTAACACCCATTATAACTTCCTTTTCCAAAGAAAGATCATATCTTTTTAAAATCCATGGGACATCACCTTATTTGAAATACCAATTAGAGGGACGAGCATCTGCCTCTGATCCTATACTTTCTAATCGTATTGGCCAATGTTTCTTTTAGTTTTTGAAGTAATAAGAATGTGTCACTTTGTTTCGATGATATGTGCCTCCATAAAGAAGATGAAACATTTTTAAATATATGCATGGGATCTAATAAGTGGGTAATGTTAATATGCTCCCAATATGGGAGGTTATAAAAGATATATTTCCTTTTCATCCCACACTAGAAAATTTGGCGGAAATTCTGACGGCCAATTCGTCGCTATTCCGACACATAGTCATCGCAAGAGCGACAGTTCGAGGGCGGGAAAAATGTGGTTTACCATACCGTCGCAGTTCCGACGCAATTAAAAAGTGTCGCACTATCGACACTTTTTACGTCGCTTCCAAACAAGCGTCACTCTTCCGACGTTTCCCAATCCGTCGCACTTCCGACCTTTGTAAACTGTCGCACTTCCGAGGAAATGTGGTTCGACGTTTTGAACGTCGCTCTTCCGACGTCTGTAAACTGTCACAATTACGACAAAATGTGGTCCGACGTTTTTAACGTCGCTCTTCCGACATTTGTAAACTGTCGCAATTCTAACGCAATGTGGTATGACGTTTTGAAACTGTCACAATTCCGAAGAAATGTGGTCCGACGTTTTGGACGTCGCTCTTCCGACGTTTGTAAACTGTCGCAATTCCAACGAAATGTGGTCCGACGTTTTGAACGTCGCTCTTCTGACGTTTTTATACTGTCGCTCTTCCAACGTTTCTAATCTGTCGCAATTCCGACACTTACAAGGCATTGGTATAGCAATGGTAGGTTCAATTAAAAAAAAATGAAACTTTAAAAGAGGAAAAACGTTGTTTTGAATATATTATATGAAGTAAAACAGTCCATGAAGTCATTACATTTTCACATCTGAAGATTGGAACCCAAATATCCATCCAGAAAAGTGGAAGTCCCACCCCAGACAGTGATAGAAAATACCCCATGTCACATACAAGGACTTGATATAAAACCCAATAACGGTCCAGATGGAGATTATCGACAATCTGAGAAAGCATCCAAATATGCCTGAGGCATCTATAAGAAAGTGAAATAGCAGTATGTAGAATAGTAAAGCAACAGATAGAGTACCGACGTCCATTGTTCCAAATACAAATTAAAGTACCCAAAATCTTTGAACAGAGAAAAACGCTAATCATGTGAGGAGTGTGATATGTCCAAAATATAAAAAGACCATCAGACCATATCAATAAACCAGCAACATAGACCAACATCACTAGTTTTGAAGGCAGAGTGATAAACATTAATCATTTTTTTTTCACAAGAGAAAAAACGTTGTTTTGAATATATTATATGAAGTAAAACAGTCCATGAAATCATTACATTTTCACATCTCAAGATTGGAACCCAAATATACATCCAGAAAAGTGGAAGTCCCACCCCAGATAGTGATAGAAAAATACCCCATGTCACATACAGGGACTTGATATAAAACCCAGTAACGGTCCACATGGAGATTATCGACAATCAGAGAAAGCATCCAAATATGCCCGAGGCATCTATAAGAAAGTGAAATAGCAGTATGTAGAATAGTAAAGCAACAGATAGAGTACCGACGTCCATTGTTCCAAATACAAATTAAAGTACCCAAAATCCTGAAACAGAGAAAAACGCTAATCATGTGAGGAGTGTGATATGTCCAAAATATAAAAAGACCATCAGACCATATCAATAAACCAGCAACATAGACCAGCATCGCTAGTTTTGAAGGCAGAGTGATAAACATTAATCATTTTTTTTTCACAAGAGAAAAAACGCTGTTTTGAATATATTATATGAAGTAAAAAAGTCCATGAAGTCATTA